>REGO01000792.1:228610-239008 GCA_010120015.1 Rhombomys opimus | reverse complement strand
GAAAATAGAAACTAGTCAGAAACAAATATATATCTCATATTTTTTTGTTAAAATGACAGGAAGTTTGTGATATCTTCATTTTATATTCATTTTATTTTATTTTACTTACAAATGAATGAGAAGTTTACAAATAAATGAGATGGGTGTTTTAGTGTTGCAGGAGGACCTTACTAAATATTGCCAGGACTGGGTCAGTGTACTGATGAGCATTTCCCAGTGGAGGCTAGATGAGTACTGCTTCAAAACCCGGAGTTCCAGCTACTACAATGTTAGAAGCCAGCAAACCAATAATGACTGAGGGCACTTTTACCTAGGGATAGAAATGGATGAGAACGTCATCCATAATCTCGTGTTCCACTGTTAACTGAAGAAAGTGTAGATCCTCACAGTCATTCTTATGTGGAAGTCACCTTTCCTTTTGTTTTTCTAATCCATGGAAAGGTCTAGCCATGCACATGGGTTTCACATGCTCTGTTGACATATTTTACATTAAAGACAGAAGAAATGCTGTTATTGACATTTTTCAAAGTCGTAAAGTATTGGTTATTTCCATTTGGTCTACCCTAAATGCTTTTTTAAAACTCCCCTATCAGTGGGACTTGGAGAGGGGCAGGAAGGAGAGAAGACAGGGAGGGTGGGATTGGGAGGGAATGAGGTAGGGGTCTACAGCTGGGATACAAAGTGAACAAACTGTAATTAATATAAAAGTAAATAAATAAAAAGTCTATAAACAATATTTAAATTTTCTAATGGGAAATATTTTTGCTTTATTCCATATTTAACCTTATACTTCAGAGATGAATTTCTTATTCTTCATAAATACAAATAGTGATTTCCTGCTAAAGTGTAAACTACTGCCTTACTTCATGGAGTTATACAGTTACTAAGGAACAGGAATGCCCTAGTCTCAAGTTTTACCTTTCATAAGATTAACTGTGACAGAAATGTAATATTAACAAATCAGTTCATTTTAGAAATCCAGTGCTTGCATATTATTAGATGGTTGAAAACATTAAAGGATGATGAGTAGGTTGATGGCACAGAGCTTGTACTCATTCTGAGTTTGAATTTAGATTTCATTAATAGATAAATGGTGTTACTTGTATTTTCTGTGCCTCAATTTCCCCCTTGATGTAACTAAAATCACCTAGTCAAGAGGTTGTTATAATGATTCTATGTGTTAATTCGTGTGATAGGCTTAGAACCAATAATAATAATTAATAATAACAATTAATAATAGACAGCATGTACAGTTTTCTGTTTCTATATTATTTGGAAAATGAAAATGCTGGCCTAAAATCTAGTGGTATTTACTGGTATTTACTGAGTGCCTTAAGGATGCTTATTACAACTTTATTTTGTCATACAATTTATTGAAATCAATGATATTCTCATCACACCGGTCAATACATAAGCTAGGGAAAATCAAGGGAATTTAACAGGTAATTTGGATGGTCAAGTAGCAGAACTCATATCCAAGTCTTCTGGTTTGAATTTCATTTGACTTCTCATTAGTAAAAGCTTAGTTACACTGTAACAGAAAATGCCTGCTAAAAGTCCTAATTGATGTTCAGTTCACATGATTGGTACATAGTTCATTCTTTACATAAGAGAATGTCAGAGATCTCTAATGAGATCTCAAATTTGGGTAGTAATTTTTGCTAGCTGTAACATAGCTGTTTTGATTGCATGCTTTTGAAAACAAAAATGTGTTCAAAGGTAGTTACGACCTTTCTTTCTTCAGTATTGGACTGGAATTATCGTGTCACTTCACTGCCCTCTAAAGGTGGCATATTATGTCTTGTGAATTATGTCATGTTTTCTTCTTCTACTACTGTGAAAAGAAACCAGATTCTGTATCTCATGGTTTACACCCTCTATATCTACCAATAATGATCAAAACAAGGAGCACTGCATTACTACTCTTCTTTGAAAAGTATCCAAGCAGGCCTTTTTCAGCCAAAAATGAGATGCATAGAGAGAAAATATATACATATATACCAGGAATGGATGGGTGCCAGAATACTAATTTCAAGGACCTTCTTTCATATCCCTTTCCACCTGCAGTGCTTGGAAGACACAGAGCAACACTGTATCTGTTCTGGCTTGTCAATTTGCCAAACCAAAGAAGGGTAAGCACTTGATGAAAGGTAGAGTGAGCTGCACCGACATGACCACAGGAATTAAAATGTGGAATGTGCTCTCCCAGTATTGGGTGTTGTTATCAGTTATGTGGCTTGGACCTGTAAACTCATCATTATGCACCTCCACTTGCGTCCTACGTACTGGGCAGTACTGTGAGCACAGGTTTCATCCAATTTCTTGGCTAATTTCTGTACAAAAAAAAAATCAAACAAACAAGCAAAAAACAAGCAATAATGGGATATTTTAATGTTTTGCTTGAAATTCAACAGAAGAGCTTTTGAATGGTGAAATAAGAGAATGCTTTGAATGCTGTGTTCTAAAGAGATGAAAATTTACTTTGCTGTGGCATTTGCCAAAGGTAGGCTGTCATTTCCTAAGCAAGATTAAAGAATGTTTGAGAGCTGCATCTCCTCCTTTGAATAAATTGAATCTTGGTTCAGCGTGAACTACATCAAAATTTATAATTTGGTTTTTTTTTTCTTGACTTTTTACACTACTTGACTGAAGCATGAGGTTTTGGTTTTGGTTTTGTTTTTTTTTTTCAAACTTTTTAAGTGATTTCACAATTTTCATTTTCTCAGGAGCTTGTTGGAACCAGAAACAATGTTTTTATTTGTAATGGTGTTTTAAGAGAGGGAATGTAAATCCCAGCTGTGTGACAAGGAAAGATGTGACAGGATTTCTAAGTATACGTAATTAGGAAAAGTTTTGAGCATTGAAAAACAAAACAAAATCTGAGAACTCTTTAGAGGTATTGCAATGCATTCTGTTAGTTCCTCTGATGTTTATAGTTTATGTAAAAAAAAGTGAAGTATAGAAAAGAAAAGTTATTGTACTGAATATTTTGGTGCTTCCAAGACTCCCAAGATATTAATATTTAAACTATTTTTTTTTTTATTATTAAGAGAGAAATGTATACCATACCCAGATTCTCCAAAGAATAGTGTGTAATAGATATATATGCATTGTAAGTATACATATAATTATCTACATTGTGTAGTAAGTTTTTTTCCTAAAACTTTATCTAGAAAATTTATACCACAAATTCTTTATATAAAAGGACAAATGATACTAAAATAGTATCATTGGATATAATATTTCTAAGAATTAATCCATATAGACTGGACATACAAGATAAATAATGTATGTTTCATGAGACTAGGCTAATGAGTTAAATAAAAAATGGGATTTTCATCAACCACTTACATAATTATTATTTGTTAATATAGTTAATATATAGTGAATAACTTGCAGAATGTTATAAATTATTTTGATGATTTAAGGAAAAAATAGTTAGAATATATCCTAGTCATTGACATACATTATATTAGAAATTAAATTATTCAAGATAAAATAAAAGTAAACATTTATTTTTGAAAATTACCAGAAGATATGAATATATTTTTACAGTCCAATTGGTTTATATTCCTTCGCATCAGTGAGTGAAATTTATACGCAAGATTTGAAGGAATATAGCTCTGCTCCTGAAGGGGCTCTCTCAGTAAAAATGGCTTGTTTTCATTGACAGTCTGTGCTGAGAAATTATTATGTGACACCAGGACCCCATTTTTGGTACAGAACTTTCCAGAGTTCTAAGACATCTGGAAAATTAAATAGGACTAGTGTATAATGCACAAGGGCCTAAGGAACATGCTTGTTTGTTTTTATGAACCAAAAGTACATACAGGTAAATTTATCTATTTAAGATATAGTGATAGTTAAATGATTACTTATTTTTACTGTTCCTTGTATGCTGGAGATTATATATATACATATATATATATATATATATGTATATATATATATATATATATAATATGACCAAAAGAAGCTAAATGAGAAGAAGAATCCTAGGATGATGCTTAATTTTCATTCAGAAGGGAAAACAAGATAGACACTGGAAGCAGTAGAAGAGAGGAAACAAGAATGGAGCCTACCACAGATATACTCTGAAAGACTCCAACATGCAGGGTATTAAAGCAGATGCAGACAATCACAGTCAAACTTTAGACAGAGCGCAGGGAGTCTTACAGAAGAAAGGATATAAAAGAACAGGAGGACTTCCTCTATCAGTGGACTTGGAAAGAGAAATAGAATAGGGGGATGGAGGGATGGTTGGACCTGGAGGAGATGAGGAAGGGGCCTAAAACTGGGATGAAAAGTGAATAATTTGTTAATAATAATGATGATGATTGTAATAATAAAAGAATAAAAAAGCTATAGGCAAAAAAGGAACAGAATGAATATAACAGTATATAGGTCATACAGAAGTCTTGGGCAGACTAAGAACAAAAGAGCTCTTAAATATCTTCTGGAGGTATATCCTTCCTTGATCTCAAGCTATATATAGAACAACAGTAATAAAACCATCATGGTACTGGCATAGAAACAGAGTGGTGGGTCAATGTAAGTAAACCAAAGATCCAGAATAAACCAACACACTTACTTATACCTGATTTTTGACAGAGAAATCAAAATTATACAATGGGAAAAAAGACAGTATCTTTCTTCAACAAATGGTGCTAGAGTAACTGGATGTCTATATGTAGAAAAATGCAAATAGACTCATATTTATCACCCTGCACAAAAGTAAAGCCCAGCTGGATCAAAGACCTCAGCATAAAATGAGATACACTGATTAGATTTGTTAGAAGAAAAAAATGAGGAAGAGCCTTGACCTCATTGGCACAGGGGACAACTTCCTAAATAGAACTCCAACAGCACATGCTCTAAGATCAACAATTGATAAATGAAACCTCATGAAACTGAAAAGCTTCTGTAAAGCAAAGGACAGTGTCAACAGAACAAAATGACAGCCTGCACACTGGGAAAATATTTTCACAAACCATGCATCAGAGAGAGGGCTAATATCCAGAATATATAAAGAACTCAAGAATTTAAACACCAACAAACCAAGTAACCCAACGAAAAATTGGGTACAGAGCTAAAGAGAGAATTCTCAACAGAGGAATCTTGAATGGCAAAGAAACAGTTAAAGAAATGCTCAATTCCTTTAGTCATCCAGGAAGTAAAAATCAACACGACCCTGAGATTACACCTCACACCCATCAGAATGGCTAATATCAAAACATCAAGGGATGGAACATGCTGGATAGGTTGTGGAGAAAGGGGAACCCTTCTCTATAGCTGGTGGGAATGTAAACTTGTACAACCACTTGTACAAGGAAGTCAATATTATGCCTTCTCAGGAAATTAGGAATAGTGCTACCTCAAGATCCAGCTATTCCACAGCCTGGGCTTGTATCTGAAAGATGCTAAACCATTCAAGAAGGACATTTGCCCAACCATGTTCATAGCAGTGTTATTACAGAATCTCAAAACAACCTACATGTCTCTCAACTGAAGTATGGATACAGAAATTATACATTTACACTACTCACCAATTTAAACAAGCAAATCATGAAATTTGCAGACTAATGGATGGTATTAGAAAAGATAATCCCGAGTGAGGTATTCCAGAAGCAGAAAGACACATATGGTATATACTCACTTGTAAGTGGATATTAAACATATAATATTAGCATAAACATGCTTAAATCTATAGTTATAAAGAAGCTAAACAACATGGAGGGCCTAGGAACGTGGCTGAAAATTCACTCAGAAGGGCAAACAGGATAGACAAGGGAAATAGGAGAAGACAGGGATCAGGACAGGAGCCTTCCACAGGGGGCTTCTGAAAGACTCTACCCATTGGATACAGTGCAGGAATCTTTTATTATTATTGTTGTTGTTGTTGTTATTAAGTTGCAATAAGTATTTATTTGTTTAACTTTAAATATTTTTTCCTTTTTAATTTATTTTTTGGTTATTATTATTTATTCATTTTGTATCCCAGCTGTAGCCCCTTCTCTCGTCCCCTTCTCCCTCCCTCCTTCCACTGATAGGGGAGGTCCTCCTCCCTTCCAGGTGACCCTAGCCTATCAGGTCTCATCAGGACTGGCTGCATTGTCTTCCTTTGTGCCCTGGTACAGCTGCACTCCCCCATGGGGAATCTCAGGGAAGAAGTGAGAGACAGAAAGCCTTGGAGGGGACAGGTCTACCAACAGACCAACAGAGCCACAAAATTTCAGCCAGGGGGTTCTGGAGAGATAGATACTCCAAATTTGTTCTCTTATTCCTGAGGGTCCTACCAAGACATCGGGAGTAGTTTATGTAGGTGCTATGCCTCCTGTTTGTGTCATAACTGAGAGATGAAACTTAAGCTAGGACATCCTGATATTTTAAGGATAATGACAACAAGCTTGCTCAATTGTTTATCCCTTTGTGTATTGTGGGGTAGTGTACAAATGGCCTTTTTATTATTACAGACAGAAAATAACCAACTGTCTTTTCCCAAGAGAAACAATATTTCCAGACGCTAGGACAGTACAGCATGTAAATTTTCATTAACAGAAAGCCTGTATGAAACATTTACAGTGAGACAGCAAGTTTTTTTTTTAATATTTCTTTGGTATTTAGTTCCTTGAGAAATTTTAAGATATTTACAGTTATGAATCTTTTTGTATACTTAGACTGAAATGAACTGAGTATTTCATTCAAGGAAATATATTCAGTTCATTAGGACTAACAACTTTGATCCATAAACTTGGGGTATTTTTGCATTAAGTTCAATTCTTTTGCTGACAATATTTTCCTACATTTATTGCTCAAATATTAATCTCCTTTGTATTAATACATTTTAAGTACTTTCTTCTTCTGATTGCCTTGTAAATATTTTGAATTGTGCACTATTAGTTTACAGAAATATAGCTATATGTTGACTAAATTTTGAGTTCTGTATTTTATTGTGTATATGTGTGTGGGTATTCTTTAGGAATGTGCCTACATAAAGACCTTTAAATTTGCAAACAAGAGTTTTACCTCTCTTCTGAATCATACATCATTTATTTATTTATAAAGCCTAAATACTCTTATTAAAATTTCCATTATTGTGTAGCACACCAGTGATGCAAGAAGACATTCTTCCCTTATTGCTATTCACAGGGGGAAACTCAGTCTTTCCTACTTAATACTGTATATTATAAGAGCTTGAGTTCTTCAAGGGCATTTGCTATTGCATGAATAGTGGTGTGAAAGAAGTAGACACTGACATTCCTATTTGAAAACAATCACAGTAACTGCTGTTGTGTTTTTTAGGATCACAAAAATGACTAGAAGGAAGACAGACATTTTTCATGTCAGTTGATAGCTCTCCCAGCAGGAACAGACAAGATGCTGTTTGGCATGGACTATAAAGACCAAAGTCCTTTACCCATATGTAGATATGTAAATTAATTATATTACTCAAAATTAATAATTTAGTTTCTCAATGCACTGGTCTCTTTGCCAGTTTGTTGCAGTCACATGTGGCTAGTGGCAACTAATTAGAGTAGGAATGTGGAGTTATTCCATAATTGAAGATAATTCTACTGACCACAGGCTCCAGGATCTACATATGTGCATCTGCGATTCTTATTCTGTCATGGGCTAGTAAGTGAGGCAGTGTCTTTCTGAATGCAATGCTTACTTATAAATATAGATGCTTTCTCTTCAGTCTCTTGAGTATCAAGGACTCAGGTTTGCCATGACTTCATGAATATTCAAATTTAGTAAGTCTCCATGTTTGATAGTTATTTGTTATAAAACCATTGTACCTTTTTGTTTTGTTTTGTTTTGTGGGTTATGGATTTCTTTTTCCTTTTTTTCACAGATGTCTAATAAATCTATGGATTATTTAAAACTTTATCTATTCCTATAGTTGGTTTTGAGGATTATTTTTAGAATATACCCATTTATCTAACTTCAGGTTTATTTATTCAAAGTTATATAAGCAACTTAACATTTCTAAAAATATTTTCTGTCTCTATGGTTATTCTTTTTGGCTTGTAATTTTCTCTTATTGTTGCTTGATTAGATTACCTAATCACTTATCCATTTAATTTATAGTCTAATAATCAGCTTAAGAAAAACATTTGTTTATGTGTCTATAAAGGCATATATTAACTAAATTAACTCTGACAATGTAAAGAGGAGGGAAACAACATGCAACTTTTCTTGCAGTAGCTCATTTATCCATAATCCTTCTGAAATATATTCAATAAGAAAATTAATTAAATGTGGAATATGCTATCATGGCAAGGAGCACAGTACCAGATGTGAGTTAGGCCGGAGTCTTCAGCAAAACTACTGTAGGAAGAGTTAAACACACTCAGTTAAATTACTAATAAAAATGTAAGAGTGTATTTACACATGTGCCCTTTAGTGATGATTAATTACAAGTTGGAACACTGTCATAAGACATGACTTTTTATGAAATGAATTATTACTGTGGAATTTAGATACAAAAGTTTTGCAAGTATTCTTGGTCAGTAGCTATTACTCACATGGATGCTTCCTGGATAATGTGGTTGCATTAAGCTTGTTTACGAACTGAATGTATACTTATAAACACAAAGAGCAAACATTTTTCATGTCTCCATTAGTTAATTGACTGAGTTTACAGTATTTTTGAAAACCAGCAATCTTTTGTCAACCTCTGTAATCACTGGATACTCATAGATCATACATTTAGTGTTAATTTAAAAGCCTTTGTATTTAAAAATAGTAACATATTAACTTATTTAATAAAACTTTATTTATTTATTTATTTCACCTAGCTTCTGTATTTTAATTGTACCACTGTTTTAACATCCATATATAGATGATTAGTACAAATATACATAAAGACAAAAATTTCCTGTGTTTTACTCTTACTCTGAAACAGATTCTCCAGACAAAGCACTTTTGGTGTTTCCTGATACACTGGCTGTGGTTCTTCAGGTTTCAGTTCAGTTTTATATGTTGTTTTTTTGGAATTAAAAATTCCATGAAAAATTTTGTTGCTACATATCCTTCCCTCATCCTTTATATCTTCACCAACATTTCTTCAAAGATATTTTCAAACATCTCACAAATTTTGGTGTCAGAGAGATAAATGATTTATAGGTATGGAGACACACATGCTGCATGCTCGCAACCATGCTTCACCTAACATTCAGAGTAATGAGTCATCAGGTGCATGTCACTGACTTAGAGTTTACTTATGTAAGGGAAACATGGCTGAGATATGATAAGGGCATATAATATCATGACACCACTCTCTATGAGCACTCCGTCCTAGATCAGATATTAATTACACACTGTGCATGACTCTATTACAAATATATTTTCTTTTCTTATTTTCTTCTTTCCTCCTTTTCCTTGTCTTTCCTTCTTTGTTCTGCCTTCCTCCCTGAGTACCTCTCTTTTCTCCAACACTCTCTATCACTGTCTTGTGACATCCATTGTTTCACTGAAAGTGGTTTTAAATAGTGAATGCTTAGAAGGTTTAAAACAAATCCTTTTTCTGACAATTACTAAATATCACTCAGATGATCATCACATTTTGATGGAGATGAAAATGTCTCAATTTCTATAATAGTATGATGATGCATCATTCTCACATATCTGGAGTTGATTAGTTTCAGTATTAAGAATAAATTAATATTTACAAAAATTGACAAATTGCAAAATCAAAATGACTGTAGCCAACAAATTTTCATGTTTAATAAGGCAACTTCACATTTTATTGAAATAAATAAAATGTTCTTTCTGTCTAACAACTCTTGGTGTGATGTAGGTTAAAATTTTGGCTGTCAACTCATTATGAGTCAACTAAATTCCTAACAGTCAACCATTATATTCAGTCTATACTTTATGGGCTATCCTAAATTAAGGAAATTAATGTTGCAGAAAAGGGCTCAGTGGTAGGCTCTCTTTTCACCTCCCCTTTGGGGGAGC
Organism: Rhombomys opimus; assembly: GCA_010120015.1. NCBI lineage: Eukaryota > Metazoa > Chordata > Mammalia > Rodentia > Muridae > Rhombomys > Rhombomys opimus. The sequence goes on along the minus strand of REGO01000792.1, from coordinate 229,045 downwards.
AGCCTTGCCAGGCCACAGAGGAAGACAATACAGCCAGTCCTGATGAGACCCAAGAGGCTAGGGTCAGATAGAATGGGAGGATGTCCTCCCTTATCAGTGGATGTGGGGAGAGGCATGGAAGGAGATGAGGGAGGGGCCACAGCTGGGATACAAAGTTAAGAATGAGGGAAGAGGCTACAGCTGGGATACAAAGCAAATAAAATATAATTAATGTAAAAAAATAAAAATATAATTAAAAAAAAGAAATTGTAATAAATAATAATAACTAAATTTTTAAAAAATTTAAAAAGAAACGATCTTTGTCACTCACCCACTCTTTTTCTCTTTTTTCTATAAATGTTTCCTTTCAAGATTATTACCCTAATATCAGTTTTCAAAATATTCTAACATATAAATTGTGAAAAATTTTGAAGAGTTATTAAACTTGCTTTATGA
>REGO01000792.1:99874-119060 GCA_010120015.1 Rhombomys opimus | reverse complement strand
GCTGCACGGAGAGTGCTGTCCTGCTTCTTATACAAGGTGCTCTCCCGGCGCCTCCATCTTGTCTCCCCTAGTATATATTTTTACATGCTTTCAGTAGAGCACTATCTTGCTTTACTTTGAGGAAACTGAGATGAATCATTTTTTTTTGCATGAAAGAGAAATTAAAACTTCAAGTTCTAATTCATGTACAGATATTAACTTCTAATTTGTTTCCTGAAGTTTTCCTAGTGTAAAAATATATATGTCATGGTACTCAAAATATTTCTAGATAGCAAGCCAAAAGTCAAAACAATAAATCCATAAATCTTAATGACTTTACATGACCATGTTTACTTCAAAACCTTGTATATTATTTGTTCCTGGAATCTGCAAAGATATGTTTCATAGTATGTATAGTGATGATCTGTGTCCATTACAGTATCAGAACAGTGAACAATATTGATGTAATATTTTAGCATGTCATCGGGCAAATAAAGCAACAGTTGCTTTAGGGAATAGCAGCAGAATCCAACTGATCCCAGGCCCATGAAAGAAAGAGTGGGTGTTAACATTTATCTCTGAATAGGTTGTAGTCACCAAAGACAGTTTCCTCTTAGAATGTTGCTTATCAGCTCTTCTCAGGATTGTTCCAGAAGCTTTTATCTGAGATGTCAGAAAAGCATTGCAGAGGGTACAAAACGTTATATATCAGTACAGTGCAAATAATATTCCTAAGTAGAAATAAGAATCCAAGTAGATACTGTCAATTTATATTTTTTTCTGCACAAACAAAAATATTGGATATACACTTGTTTTATATTTTATCTGAATCTCCATGAGAAAATATGAGGAGTGAAGAAATTGGAGTGCCTTAATTGAAGCTCTGACAATTATGAAAGTAATTCCTTGTAAATCACTTGGAAACTTAGTTAATCTATGTTTGGTGGTATCTACAGCGCATTCTTCTTGGTAAGTGACATTGAAAATAAAATGATGATCAAGAATAAAGAGATGTTTTCTCTATAAAAAATGATAAAACAGTTAATTGAGACTATGAGCTTATCAGACTTGGTAAACTGAGGTAATCAAAACCGTGGAAGGCTGAAGCACAATATTTCAAAGCTATTTACAGTCTTAGGCTGTTCATATTAGTTTATAAGGTATGTAAACCTAAGTGAAGACAAATCACAAAAAACGAGTTAGATGAGGACAAGTCATATCAAGCAACAATCATGAAGCAAGTTAAGTTGTAAAAAAAATACAACTACATGCTTATATTTCATACAGGAAAAGCTATATTAAAGACATTTTCTTTTGTTTTTCTCATTTAGGTTATATCTCAATATAATCCTCAACTCCCTGTGGCTATATATTTACATTGCTTAAATTAAATATAGTTTTTGGATGATAATCAAAAGACAAACTTATGGTTATTGGCTATTATGTGATGTTTTCACTCTATGTATGACTACATCTAAATAAGACATATAATACAGAATAGACATATTTTATATTATTATTATGTCATCATATTTTATTAAATGGCTTGTACTTCTCTTAGTAGTAACTATTGCTAAAACTTCTCCAAAACTTCACTTGTGTTTCCCACCTCTTTTGCTGGAGTTCCTTTCTCTATATGCAATCAGATTTTAAATTTCTCTCATGAGTCAAATTCTGTGATTATTGCCTTTCTGTACCTGGTATATTTTACCTAATTTTAGTATCTTCAGGTCCAGTCATCACAAAAACAGGATTTAATTTTTTATATCTAGAAGGTTTTAATTGGTAGGAAACTAATTTGTATAAATATATTTAATGACTGAGTATATTTTCATATTATTGCTGAACAAAAATTTCAGAAATGTATTGCTACATCTTTTTGCCAATAACAAGATAAATATTTCATTTAAAATTAGCTCATTTTAAATGATTTAAATGCCTATTTCTAAACATTCTATTGTACTATGTGTTGTAATCTGAAAATATTCAGGCAAATTTTTGCACAAGAGGAATTTATAATATAAAATGTTAATATCAACTCAAGCTTAGACAGTTTAAAAAGACTGTGTGTGTGTTTAAAGTATTAAAATAAATTCAATTGTTAGAGGCTGTGTGTTTAATGAAGGACACCACATTGAAGCGATCTTGAGGAAAATATACGAAATTATGTAGACAGCAATTTTTCTTCACAGTGTGGTTTCTTGAGCAGCAGCATTAGCATTTTTCCTTTATTATTCCGCTATAAAGAAGAACAGAATTATGCCATTTTCAGAAAAATGCACCACGTTAAAGGAAATACATGCAGAATTAAGGATTAAAGGAAAACAGAAGCATGAAAGTAGAAAAGGAGTATTTGAGATGTGAAATGCAAGTAGGACAGACTGGAACCAAAAAAGGCTAAACAAAGATGAAGATACTTGATTAAATTATTCACCTATATAAAATTGCATAATGAAACCCAACTGTGCTTATAATCAACATGCAACACTAAGGTTTTTTTTTTTAATTTTAAACTATATAATATTATTTCACCCAATTAACCAGTAACTATGATACAGAATTTTCAAGTGTCTTTAATAACTGCTGAGCTTAAGAGCACTTGCTGAGGCAAAAGTGTTTAAAGCCCTTTAAGTGATCTAATAGAGAAGGAGTAAGTAATTCATGTTCGGGACAAAGTCTTCTCTTTATTCCTTAGTGAATGTGACCTTACAATTAGCTTTCCAAAATTAGGGATTTTTAATTCCCAAAGTTTGTCACATTTGCAAAATATGTGCAGTTAGGAATGCCACGGTCTGACCTCTCAGTCCTCGAAGTATCTGCAATGTCCCTCATTAATCTGTGTAAACCTTGCCCTACTTCTCTTTATCAGGCAGCCCTTTCTCCTCTGAGTATTGCTTTACATATCGCCTTTCCAGAGATGCTATCCCTGGCAATTAATTAAAAAATAGGACAGCTGCACAGTACCATTGGCTGTTAGCTCAAGTGGGTAGTGCATTTCTAAGAACATGCTATTTGAATACTGTTCAATAGAATTCTCTTTATTTATTTTATTTATTTAGAGACTCCACTGATAGTAAAATCCTAGAAGATGACCAGTATGGCAGCATAGTGGTTCTTGATGGGTATATCTAAGTCACATGTTTTTGCCTGCATACTCTAAGCATTTTTGAAGATATACACCCTCAGCCTGTATTTTAAAATACTTTGAATATAATTTTATCTAGTTTGAAATAGGATTTTTCTAAAGCTTAATATGGACTTAACTGAAGCTAAATGTCAATATTTTTAAAGTAGCATATGTAATGTCTTTACCTGGCATTTCTGTCGTTTGAAAAATTTGCCTATAAATTTATACATCTTGAAAATTTATCTAAGTAGATTTTGAAATTTTGAATATGTCACATACAATTAATTTTATAAAGATGAACCTGAAATGATCAGAAATAGAGTTTTTCATTTTGATGACTTAAAACTTCTACAATTCTGAATATACCTCAAATGTTAAATTTTTATTTTCTAAAATGAATGGAAAAGGTACCTTGGGAGTGATTTTATCAGTTTTATTTTTTTTTACTAATGTTCTCACATAAATTATCTCAGTTTTTATTTTTTTTATTTTTTAATAACTATATTCATTTTCTTCACAAGGAAGAAATGTTTATGAATATGCATGCCCTTGGGAATTTATGTCATTTAAAGGTCTTCAATTTTGGGAGCGTATTGTCACTCTTAGTTGGGTTTTAGTAAAAATTTCAGGTAACTGGCTTATAGATTTGGCTTCTACGTAAAGCTCCTGGCATGTTACTGCACACTGTAATCACAGTAATGAGTGATCTCAACTAAGCTCTCAAGTGAATTATCAAATGAAAGCACGACCTGTTCAGGCCATAAATCTAGGGTGCTCTTTACCCTGCTCTTTACCCGAGGGCCATGTGGAGCTCAATAGTCTACCCTGTTCCAAGGGATGGGTGCCACTCATCCAGAGACTGTCCCCAAATGGGCCCAACTTTGTCCTGCTCAGTTACCTCTTTTGTACTTTTTGTTTTGTTTTGAGACAGGCTCTCACTTTGTATCCTAGGTTGGCTTGAACTAAAGATCTTCCTGCTTCAGCCCCTGAAGTGCTGAAATGAAAATTGTATACCAAGAATGTTTTCCATTCTTCACTTTTTCCATTTTCTTTACATACTGGGTCCTATTTCACATGCATGGCTTTGTTCTATTCCCATTTACTTTGCTTAAAAAGTCCTTTTATTAAAAAAAAAAACTTAGATTGTACAGCTGTGAATAAAAGTAAATTTGCTTTTCAGGGAGTTTGGCCGTTGGAAGGTAAATAACCTCGCAGTTGAGAGAAGAAATTTCCTTGGCTCTCCTCTGCCTCTTGCCCCTGAATTCTTCCGCAACATAAGACTTTTGGGACGCCGACCCACTCTTCAACAAATCACAGAAAATCTTATCAAGAAATATGGGACTCATTTCTTGCTATCTGCTACTCTGGGAGGTAGGAGCCTTTGAAAATATTTGTGCTTGTGTTTGCCTCTGAAAAAGACTGCATATTCAGTCCAGAAGGTCATTTAATCCATATTACTGCTATAGACTGTCTTCATTATCAAAAATTTTGATGAAGTGATGGCTTAATGTCTTCCATAATATTTACAGTTATGAGAAAGATAAGGACAGTACTTAGTGTCTTCCAAAACCTGCATAGAAGTCAAATATACATGAAATGTATGCATAGTTATGACATTCTATCATACAAATTGATACAGTAAATCATGTTTAAAAAATAAATAGCTTCAATGGAGGTGAGACTCATCACTTCTGGTAACAGAGTAAAACATGATTTCCTGGAGTAGGTGGAAAAATTCTATTATAGCTTTAAAAACTACTATTTTGGTAGGGAGTACTTGTCCTTTGATTTGGGGAAGGTGAAAACTATAAAAACCGATTATGAATATTAAAAAAAGATTAAGACTCACTTATTTCTTAGGTTTTTGAGGTTAAGAAACCTATTATTAAGCATGCTTAAATATGTGTTAGCATTGTGGTTATGATTCAGCAGTGTGAATAATCCTAAAGTATGTTTAAGAAGATAATAAGAAATAAATAAAATATGATATTATCAAAAATGTTTTTCAATCTTTCGAATCTTTCTATATAATCAGATTCATATTTTCAACAAGTTGTGCATATTCCATAGACCAACAGAAAGTAGTCTATCACAAAGTAAATAACCTGTGATTAATATAAAAAATAAAAATTATTTTTTTAACAAAGAAAGTAGTCTTTCTGGTTCTATTATGAGACTGGTTGTAAAATTTTGATAAGGAATATGAGGGAAGATTATGTGCTTTCTTGTCAGTTTTTACATAAATTCAGAAAAGGTAGCTGGGCTGATATTCTCACTGTTGAAGACTAATTCTTCACTGTGCTCAGCACTGTAGGATCAGCCTTCTCTGTTATTGGCCACCCAAACCAGTCTGTCAGGAATTCAGGCAGATAATGATTTGAAAATATATACCATAAGAAACTCTGTCTTCACCTTGTAGGGGGATACTTACAGCAAGTCGTCAAAGATATGAATGTCTCCAAAATTTATCATAATAATTCTGTGGTTCATCCTTCATGCAGTATATTTGAAAAAGTGATCCAATATAAGATCTTTCTTTCAGTATGAATAAAAAACTTGTCACTTACTTTAAAACCTAAATTTGCTGTGGTTTATAAATCCCAAATTACTCTACCCATCAGGATATTGAAGCAGATGCTGAGGCATATAGCCAAACTTTGGGCAGAGTGTAGGAAATCCTATGGAAGAAGGGGAAGATAGGAAGAGTTGTAGGGTACAGGAGCTTTACAAGGAGATCAACAAATCTAAAAAACCTGGGCCCAGGGGGACCTGCCAAGGCAAATACTTCAACCAAGGACTATACATGAAGAGGACCTAGCCCCTCTGCTCATATGAAGCCCATAGGCTTCTCAGTTTCCAAGTGGGTATCCTAGTAAGGGGATCAAGGGTTGTTTCTGACATGAACTCAGTGTCCTGCTCTTTGATCACAGCCCACTTGGGGGTGCAGTCTTGCCAGGCCACAGAGGAAGATGATGCTTCTAGCCTTGGTGAGACCTGATAGAGTAGGGTCAAATAGAAGGAGAGGAGTTCTTCCCTATCAGTAGGGAAAGGGCATAGGGAGAGAAGAGGGATGGAGGGTGGGGCTGGGAGGAGATGATGGGAATGGGGAGAGCTACAGACTGGATATCAAGTGAGTAAATTGTAATAAATAATTAAAAAAGAAAACAAAAAACCAAAAACAAAAATGTATTAGCTTTATTTCGAACATCATGTGTGACTGTTCTTAATGTATTTTATAGTTACAGTACCTTTTAATTTACTGAGAATACAGCAAACCTATTATTCTGTGCCATATTATTATCATATTTTGCTTTGTTCATAAGCTTTATACTTATTAAAAATATTTGGTTTGTTTATTGACCTTTACTGTGTGTGTTACCTTTTTTCTCTGTTGCTATAATAGCTTTTGGATGTAAGGCAGGCTTTTGTTAAACTGTTTGTTCATTAAATAACAATATGGAATTATACCAGGAGACTAACACTAAGACTGTCTAGTTTTTTTAAAGAAAAAACAAACAACAACAACAAAATGTTATCTCTGTAATTTGCAGAGGATACTCAAGTTCTAATCCTGAAATAAAGAAAACAAACAAACAAACAAAAAAAAAACAACTGAAATTGAGCCAGTTGTGTTGGTGTGTTGGTGCACACCTTTAATCCCAGCACTCAGGAGGCAGAGGCAGGCGGATCCCTGTGAGTGTGAGTTGATGACGGCCAGGGCTACACAGTGTAAACCAACAACCAAAACCAAAACAATGACAACTAAACAAAACACCTTGAAACTGGTGAATTTTACAAAGACTCATAATTGAAGAGATTTAGGGTTCTAGCAAAAGGCAGACATGTAAAGTATGAGCAGGTTGGAAAGTGATAGAGCCCTCCCATGTTTAGAAGATGCCAGTCTACTGTGTCATGTCATGACACTAAAAGGGCAGCATGAAGATGATGGGCACAAACAACAGGCTTCCTATGTGGATGCAACCTCATTCCCACCTTCGTAGGTGGGTATTCACAAAACAGCAGATAGAGACAACAAGTATGTGCTAAGTCCCATCTGTCTCCACTTTAAACTAACTGAAGACATTAAAATCATTTTTACCAATCGCTATGATTTTGCTATTTATTTTATAGTTAGGGAAGAAACAACATATATATGGAAGTCATGATGATACTTTTGAAACGTATTTGGAGATTCCTTTAATGCAGCATAAACTTCAGTATCAACATAGGATATTTAAATTTCTGCCATTATATTAGTATAGATATGAGAAAAATAGAATATCTCAACAATTACAAATTTATGCAACATGTGTCTAATTTGCCTTGTAATAAGTATAATGAAGTCTAAAGTTTGAAAACAACGTTGTTTCTAAATATTCACGAAACTGAATAATTTAAGGCGTATATAAGGCTTCACTACTCCATAATCAGCAAAGTAAAGGAGCTATAATAATTTCAACCTATAAAATAAAGTTTACAGGTAGGGAAAACCGAAGCATATGAAGCTCCATATATTCAATTGTTAACATGTTTTTCAAATTTTGTTGATTTTTTACTTATTTCATTACTTTTACAATATGAATGTTACATTTGTGTTGAGTATTGTTTTTCTTTTATTGTTTTTGTTTTTGTTTTGATTGGTGTTGCTGGTGATCAGTGATTTCTAAATAGTGTTTAAAATCTTCATGGGATTAAGTCACTTCTGAGAAGGCCCATTCCTCTGTTCCTATGACACTGGGGTGTTACTATTTACATTTGCCACTTCATCTTACACAAAAATTTCCAAAGGCTCTAAATAGAAATTATTACCAATGAACAGATTAAGTGAAATTGCATCTTCTAAAGACAACACAGGCTTGTTTATCATTCAATAAAAATGTATCTGGCAAATAAATTAAGATAATTCAATGCATAAAATAAATAAATTAAAATTTAATGCATAAAATAAAATAAAATTAGGGATAATTTTTCCCAAGATCTAACAAAAATCTTTTATGAAAGCTTAATACAGTGATGACCATAATTAAATAGAAAAAATAATCACAAGACAAGTCCGTATTTATAGGCTAATGGAAGCAGCATTTCTTGAATATTCTGCTGAGCCTTCAACTGAAGGCTCAGTGAATTCACGTTCCCACTATCAGTGCCATTTTTTACAGATATGGAAAGTAAATACATAAATCCATTAAAATTTGTAAGGAAAAATAGATAATTAACAAATACCTAAAACCATTTGGTATTTTGAACAATGTGTTCAAAGCTCTGCTCATTCATGACTGCTTTTTCTCTGAGGACTGCATGTGCTTCCTTTATGTGAAAGTTCTGTTCAAGCATTCCCTTTAGGGGGTTGAACTGGAGTCAGTGTTCCAAATTTCTGATCATGGAATGGTTCTTGAATTTAAAGATCATGGCCTTTTCCTTTTGAATTATTTTTCCCTCTAAATGTTACCTGTAGATTCTTTTCGGACTCTTCATTGGATAGAGTTAACAACTGGGTTGAAGTAAGTGAAATTATTAAATAAGTTAAGCATATTCACTATCTTTACTTAGGCAGTAAGTTCTCACTAATTTCTGGCAAATTTTAGATTGTAGCTGTTGTAATTGAACTTAATCTGGTTTTTGCTCTTTCTCTGTCCATTTGTTTCATATGTTTTACCTGTTACAGAATGAAACTATTATATTTTGTTTTTAGGGAAACATGAGATTCATAATAACTACATTAAAGGAATTTTCTCTGCACCTTTTCTTCTCATTTTCTCTCCTGTACCTCCTAAAATATTCAGAATAATTAGAACATCAACACACTGAAGGCTCATATATTCAAATAATTTTAATACAAAAAGGTAAAAGTATTATAATGTGTCAGGGAAGCCAGAATATTTACCAAAATATAATCATTTGGAAAAATAAATTGGCTTTAAAATACTGTCAATAGTAAAGACATGAAAAGAAATAAGTCAAAGTTTTTCTTTCCCAGTGTTCCTTAGGGAATCATGCTATTGACTTAGGTATAAAATCTGGCTACTCTATTTAAAGCCTTTAATAGGATATTTTATGATAGATAATGCTGATGATTGAACTATTTTTTCTTTAGAGAAAATCCACTATACAAAATCCGTCAACATGCATCATTTTCCCTGCGTGTTTTGTGTTCATTGCTTCCATGCTGTTCATCAGTGCAGTACTGGTACTTGCTGTTACCTTGGACAATGATATCTAAACCTCATCACTGTTTAAATTTCTAATATAGCCCATTCAATTTAAAATTCTGTCTTGAAAACGATTACAATGCTAAAGTGTATTGGTTTCCAACTATGGACTATATTACATAATAATTTTGTTACCCATTTTGTTATAGTATAATATATAATGAACTAAAAAAATAGTGCATCTCTGTAATGTTTTTGGCAAATAAAAATAAGAAATAAAGGAGAAGAGTTTTGTTGTGAGGAAAGAATAAAAAGAGAAAAACTAATATTTTTGAAGTATTTGCACTGGGCACGATTAACATAGAAGACAGCAAAGTAGAAAAGGGACACCATTTTTACAGTTAAGATGATGTTATTCACTCATACTTCCTCTTTATTTCAAACTTTTCCATTTCTCTGATATGCAAAATGAAAGACCTGAATTTTAATAAATATTTTCTCATTTTAATTGTTTACAAGGTAGTTATTTACTAAAATTATGTAAATGTTATGCTTCAATAAGAATAATGATAAATATAATAGGATTAATTGAAATACAATTTCTGTTACTTGTTTTTGATAGCAGTGTTCTTGGTGATGAAGGATTAGAAGTTAAGAGGTAGAATGGCAGTCATTTGAGTATAAATTTACTCTGCATTCCTTTATGCAGAATACTGATAAAACAAATCAATCCTGTGGACATTCTTTGATTAATATATAGCTGCTATCTATTGCAAAGCATAAAAATTAAATGTTTCCTATAATCATAGCATCACCCAGGAGACTAATGAAGGATTTTTTTTTTAAGAATAAGCCCTTTAGTGACAAAGAACCTCAAATATAGAGTGGACTAAGAGCATCCTTCATGGAACTTATTATAAATGCAGAATCAGAGACTCAGAACCACATCAATTTAACAACATTTATAGGTGACTTCAATACACATTACTTTCGAACAGCACTGCTTGAATTGCCTAACTAAATTCAAAGTGCACTCAAGTGTTCAAGAATTGCACTTCTGAGAATTAATCTATAGAAAGAATAGCAGAAATTCTCAACTAAACATGAAACAAATGTTCAAACATCTTCATTTTTCATTGTTTTTGAGTGGCTACAAAATTAAAACTGGGTTATTTTTCATTTGGTCAGTGGAGTCATTGTTAACTTACGTTAAGCTAGGTCCAATTACTTTATTTATTTAATTGTTCTTTAGGGAGTCTTGTAGTATTTGAGAAATTCTGTTAGAACTGTTTTGTTTTTTCCTGGGGATAACTGTAAATAATCATAGGATCACTTGTTCTCCTTCAGAGTATTAGGGGCAACATTTAAAATTTTTTTCAAAGCTGTATAAGGTTAGCTATTTCTATCCCATAACATGGTGCAAATGTTGATTGGTGTTAAGCCAGCATGTCTGTATTTTATCTACAGCCTTTACACACAACAGCAATTGTACATCTTTTCAGAAGACACTCTTACGGCTGTTTATTTCTTAATGCTGTTTGTTTCTGAAGTACTTTTTGTCCAACTTTTATTATATGAGAAGGGAGCAGCTACCCGGCTGTGCACCTTCACTGTTTTTTTTTTTTAATTAAGTTTTTGTCTTTTTAATATTAATTATAGTTTATTCACTTTGTATCCAAGCTGTAGCCCCCTCCCACATTCCTACCCAATCCCACTTTCCCTCCTTCATCTCCTCCCATGCCCCTCTCAAAGTCAGCTGATAGGGGAGGACCTCTTCTTCTTCCATCTGACCCTAGCTTATCAGGTCTCATCAAGACTGGTTGCATTGTCCTCTTCTGTGGCCTGGCAAGGCTGCTCCTACCTCAGGTTGATGTGATCAAAGAGGCAGCCACTGAGTTCATGTCAGAAACAGTCGTGTTTCCCTTACTAGGTTCATTCAATAACCTTCACTGTTTTGAAGAAGATAAATTATGAGAGCAAAAATGTGAAGGTGAATTGAACACTAGCTCAAGTGACAAAATCAGCCACCCATACTTCAAAATTTAACACAAATAATAATGTAATATTCTATGACAAAATTCAGTCTCCATGTATTTTAAATAAATGCCTAAATCAACTATGAAAAATTTAAGTGTATTTAATCAATGTTGAGAGGATTCTTCCCATGAAAGTTTTTTTTATTCTTATAGTATTTTTGTAAGATAATATTATATAAATCAAAGATACATCACAATAAGATTTTTAAGAGTCAAGATGTTGAAGAAGCTAAACAACAAGGATGACCCTAGGGAAGAGGCTGAAACCTCATGAAGAAGGGTATACAGACTAGACATCAGAAATAGGAGAAGACAAGGAACAGGACAGGAGCCTTTGACAGGGGATTTCTTAAAGACTGTATCCATCAAGTTATTAAAGGAGATGCTGAGAGTCATAGCCAAACTTTGAGCATAGTGCGGGGAATCTTATAGAAGAAGGGAAAGATACAAAGACCTGGAGGGGACAGGAGCTTGACAAGGAGACCAACAAAGCCAAAAATCCTGGACCCAGGGGGCCCTGCAGAGACAGATACTCCAACCAAGGAACACGCATGAAGAGGACGTAGACTCCTTGCTCATTTGAAGCCCATATGCTGCTCAGTTTGCAAGTGGGTCTCCTAGTAAGGGGATCAAGGGTTGTCTCTGACATGAACTCAGGTGCCTGCTCTTTGAGCAACTCTCCTAGGAGAAGGCAGCCTTGCCAGGCAACAGAAAAAGATGATGCAGCCAGCCCTGATGAGACTTGATAAGCTAGGGTCAGATAGAAGGTGAGGAGGTTCTCCTCTATCAGTGAACTATGGGGTGGGGAAAGCATGGGGAGAGAAGAGGGAGGGTGGGTGGGACTGGGAGGATAGGAGGAATGGGGGGGGGGGAAACTACAGCCAGGATACAAAGTGAATAAATTGTGATAAATACAAAATAATTATTTAATTTAAAAAGATTTTGAAGTTTGTTACAGATCTGCCATCTGTGCTTATTTCTTCTTTTTTTTCTTTCTTTCTTTCTTTATTTATTGTCGGAAATGCTGTAAGGCAGTAGAGTAACCCTGAAACTATGATAACCACACAATGAATAAAGTATGGTCAACCAGAGGATGAGAGAGGTGTATTTGTTTCTATTCTTTTCAACAGTTCTAATTCATGATGACATATACCTGGTTCATTTAGAATCTAGGCCACAAAGGACTTTGCAGCCAGTCCTGAAGGTACCTGATAAAACAGTCAGGTGAAAGGGGAGGAGGTCCTCCCCTATCAGTGGACTTGGAAAGGGGCAGGGAAGAGATGAGGGAGGGAGGGTGAGGTTGGGAGGGCATGAGGGAGCAGGATACAGCTGGGATACAGAGTTAATAAAATGTAACTAATAATATAAATTTAAAAAAGAAACCTTAAATAAAAGAATCTGTTGATCATGGCATTCCCCCTTTAAATACCATTTGGATTAATTTCATATGGTGCTAATTGATCATATTTTCATGGTGCTTGTTGACCAGTGGTTCACATATGCTTACTTGTCACCATAAAACAATTTCAGTAAGTGATTGCAAAATTAAACAAAATGTGTTGAATTGCTCTCATTAATTTAACCCCAGAAGTCATGTAAAGATTGATTATTTTTAATTGAGATTATAATTACAAAGTTTCTACCTAATCCTTCCCCAACAAATTCTATGCTGCACTCCTTAAAATCATGACTTTTTCACTAATTGTTATTTAACATATATATACAAATATATATTCCTAAATATAATTTGGTCATTCCACACAATGTTATTTGTAAGTATGTTTTCAGGGCTGACCATTTGGTACTAAACAAGCGATTCACTTATGTATAGGAATGTTTTGCCTATGTGTGTATGTATATGCACCACATGTGTACCTGCTGCCTATGGGGGGCATTAAAGGGTGTTAGGCCTCTGAGGGTATAACTAAGAAACATTATTAATAACCATGTGGGTTCTGAGACCTACATGCAGGTTCTTGCAAGAGCATGCAATGCTCTTATCTACTTAGTCATCTCGCCAAACACTTCATGTCATTTCTTCTTTTTTTCATTTATAATAATAATAACATTTCTTAAAAATTTATTCACTTTGAATCCTGGCTGTGCACTCTCCCTCATTTCCTCACAGTCCCACCCAACTCCCTTCACACCCCCGTGTCCCTCCCCTCGTCCACCGATAGGGAAGTCCTCCTTCCCTACTATCTGACTCTAGCCTATCAAGTCTCATTAGGGCTGCCTGGGTCCTCCTTCTCTGTGACCTAGTAAGGCCACCTTGCCAGGAGGAGATGAACAAAGAGCAGGAAACTAAGTTTATGCCAGTGGCTGCTCGTGGTCCCCTTACTAGAGAACCCTGATGGAGACTTAGCTGTCCCTGAGCTACACCTAAGGAAGGGGTCTATGGTTAATTGATTCACCAGTGTCTGCAGAAAGCCCTGGGCCTAGATTTTGGCTCTGCTGCTCCCCTTGTGGAACCCCTGTTTCCCCCAGGTTTTTCATCTCCTCCTTCTTCCATAAGATTCCCTGTACTCTGCCCAAAGTTTGGCTAAGCGTCTCAGAATCTCCTTCGATACCCTGCTGGATAGAATCATTCAAAGACCCTCTCTAGAACGCTCCTGTCCTGTTCTGTCTTCTCCTGCATCTGATGTCTATTGTGTTTGCCCCTCTCAGTGAGGGTTAAGCCTCTTCCCTAGGGTCTTTCTTGTTGTTTAGCTTTCTTAGGATTACATATTTTAGTATGTTTATCCTATAATGTATGGCTGATATCCACTTATAAATGAATGTATACCAACTGTGTCTTTCTACCTCTGGGTTACCTCACTCTGGATGATCTTTGCTAGTTCCATCCATTTGCCTGAAAATTTTAAAATTTCTTTGTTTTTATTTGCTGAATAGTAGTCCATTGTGTAAATGTGCCACAATTTCTTTATCCATTCCTCAGTTGAGGGACATCTAGATTGTTTCCAGATTCTGACTATTATATATAAAGTTGCTATGAACATATTTGAGCAAATGCCCTTGTGTAGTTGAGTAATTTTCTGATATATGCCCAAGAGTGGTGTAGCTTGATTTTGAGATAGCACTATTTCTAATTTTTTGATGATGCATTCTATTACTTTTGGTGCTAAATTTTTTAGAATATTATTTCTTCCAATGATAATAATATACACATGAGAATGAAAAGTGACAAAAACCATATAAAATTAGACAGTAAAAAAGTGATTCAATTTCTATTTCTACTGGAATTAACGTAGCTTATATGTATGTCAGGATAGGAAAAAAAGAAAACGACATGTTTCGGAAGTACATAAGGCTGTCAGCTAATTATGGCATAATGTCAAAACTGTGATTTGGTTTTTCTTAATATTTCTGTGCTCCACATTCTCCATGAAAGCATCCATCAATTGTATGCAATTGTACAATTTTATTGTACACAACCATAACAAAATTTCATTTGGAGAAGACAGCTGCTTGGTTTCCATATGTAATAATCACATCTTATTCTTTCTGCAATCATTTTTTTTCATGTTCTAGCAGACTTTGAATGCTGAAATACTTTCAAAAGCACAGTCTGTGTTTGTAATATGTGACTGTCCTTTGTAACTCATGACTTGCTTAGTGTAAGCAGGAAAATTAAACATATATTTCTAAAAAACTTGAATAATTAAATACTTGTGGAAATTCTTTTCAAATTGAGAATACACCCTTATTTCTCAGACCTTGTTCTAAGTATCTCAAATAGTTTGATAACCATAAAAACTTGGGAAAATATAATTTTTCCTATGTTAAATTTAAAACAGATGCCTTCATAAGAGAATGTTTTTATTCTCTATAAGATTGATAATTCTTTTTAATTATTATTATTAATTATGGTTTATAATACTTGTTACCTGGCTGTGGCCCCCTCCCTTGTCTCCTCCCAATTCCACTCTCCCTCCATCATCTCCCACTATGCCCCTTCTCTAGTCCACTGATAGGGGAGGACCTCCTCCACTGCTATCTGACACTAGCCTATCATGTCTCATCAGGCCTGGTTGCATTGTCATCCTCTGTGTCCTGGCATGGCTGCACCCTCCAGGGAAAGGTGTTCAGAGAGCCTGCCACTGAGTTCATGCAACAGACAGCCCCTGCTCCCCTTACTAGAGAACCAACTTGGAGACTGACTATGGGCTTTGCCACAGCTCTATTTGTAATAACCAGAATCTGGAAACAACCTAGATGTCCTTCAATGGAGGAATGGATACAGAAGTTGTGTTGAATTTTTATAATTGGTGATTTTTGAAAATACAACACATTAATTGACTTAGGAAAAGGTGGTTAACATCAAATAGATGCTTGTCGTATTACAAATAAGAAATTAACACTGTGCACTCTGCCCAAAATTTGGCTATGAGCATAGTTAAACTTTAGGCAGAGTGCAGGGAATGTTATGGAAGAAAGGGAAGCCAGAAAACCCTGGAGGGGGACAGAAGCTCCACAAGGAGACCAACAGAGCCAAAAGTTATAGGTGCAGGGAGTCCTTCAGAGACTGATGAATCAACCAAGGACCATTCACACAGAGGATCTAGACCCCATGCTCAGATGTAGACTGTGGGCAGCTCAGTCTCCATGTGGGTGACCTAGAATGAGGATAAGGGACAATCACTGGCATGAACTTGGTTGCCTGCTCTTTGAACACCAGCCCCTGTTTATAAGTGGCCTTACTAGGCCACAGAGAAAGGGAATCCAGACAGTATTGATGAGACTTAATAGTCTAGGATCAAATAGTAGGGAAGGAGGACCTGCACTATCAGTGGACTAGGGGAGGGACATAGGGAAGAAAGAGAGAAGGAGGTAGGACTGGGAGGAGATGAAGGAGAAAGCCACAGCTGGGATAGAACATAAATAAATTGTAGTAAATAATAATAACTTTTTAAAGATATAAAAATTAATTAACACTCATTAAAAATAACACATTTGGATTGATGCAGTCTCTAAGATTTGACTAAGGGAGATCTTTTACATACATGAATTAATATTCTATTATCTAGGATAAAAACAGGCTATTTACAAATAGGTCACCTTTATCAGACTGTTAGAAACCCACCATTATTTTTAAGCATACAAAGTATTTTAATTACAAAATTACACTATATAATTATATTGATTGATTCTAGGTTCTTGTAAAAATTTAGTAACATAAGCTTAATATGAAATATTCACTTTAAAAAAAAATAAAAAAAAGAAATATTTACTTTATTATTCATCGTGAGGTCCAATAAAATTAGGAAAAGAAAATAAACTATTATTTGCTATACATATACTTGCTCTGTCAAGGGCAATATAGTTATTATATTGTTTAACATTCCCAAGGATTTTAAAGAAGGTGATAGCTCTCATTTGAACCTGAGGGCACTAACACCCTATACACCTTTAATTAAATCTCAAATTGAGCAAAGGAAGTTAGTAAAGATTGACAATTTATCCGTCATGTATGACAACACAAACATGCACGCCCTTCTCATTTTATCATATTGTCTTTAGAATTGTTTATTTAAATTGGCCAAATTTGAATAAATACATGGAATTTCTAAACACATAAGTATACTAAGATACTTGATATTCTTATTTTTATCATTGTATGAAGTAGTTAATAATGCTTTTAGGTTGAAGAAAACACAAATATCGGTAACCTCTACACGCCAGTGTAATAAAAATTAAAGGGAATATTTAACTCTTCTTTAGGTAGAAAATGAATATTCTCTTTGCTTATTCATTATAGTCCCATATTTCCCTATGATCATATCTTTTTCAATATAGAGTATTCTGTGAGTCAACACATATATTAGTATATTTTGAGTTGCTTGATCTAAAATGATAATTGCTGCATTTTTCTGCATTATTTTTGATTTTGCACAGGATGGTCTAATATTTGGTAAATATTTTTGGATTAGTGAACATTAGTGAATAAAAAACAAACAAACAAACAAACAACAGCAACAACAAAATCAACAAGAATAAGATGCTCTCTCATTTGGGGTTAAAAGGTGATTGGAGTTCCATGCCAAATTATTTAATACTATATTTTTCCCCTGAAAGTGATGATAGGGAAAAATATTTTAGAAATATCCATGTTGAGAACCTATATTGACCATATGGGTGACAGACTTTAGGACAGAACTAAAAACTTATTAAAGGAAAATTTGAAAATCAGCCTTTATTTATCAAAATGCTCACATTAGTAAAATGCTTTGGTCTAAAATATTTTTTGTTTTGTTTTTCTAAACATTATATAGATTCAACACAGTAAACTAAATTTATATGCATGTATATGCTTGCAATAGGAGTAAGTGAAAAAAAGATGCCATGAATTTGACATAGCACATGGACGAAGCTAGGAAGCTTTTGCTGAAATTACTGGGGTTCGTTCTCCAATGCATGCTCACATGTGGTCTCTTTTGCTGTTAATACTCAATGCCATGGTAGGATAGAAGCACAGCAAGTACCACAATGGCTGATGCAATGGTCAGAGGTCAGGCCACTATGAGCGCGATGTTTAGTGCAATCTTTCAAGCAAGAAAGAAACTGTCATTTGAAAACTGCTTATGAGGGATGGATGTTTTCATATACATCAATATGTCCAAATGAAAAGACATAGTTTAGTATCACCAACATGAATTCTCATTGGTGACATCAAAAATAAAATCTTAAAGTCTCCTTTCAAATATTAAGAAAGTTTTTCCTGATGTATAACAAACTCTACATTTTTTTAATTTTTATTTTTTTAATACTAGTTACAATTTGTTAACTTTGTATCCCTGCTGTATCCCACTCCCTCTTTTCCTCCCAATCCCACCCTCCCACCCTCATCTCCTCCCTGCCACTTTCCAAGTCCACTGATAAGGGAGAACCTCCTCCCCTTACATCTGATACTGGTTTATCAGGTGTCTTCAGGACTGGCTGCAAAGTTTTCCTCTGTGGCCTAGCAAGGCTGCTCCTATCTGTGGGGGGGAGGGGGGGTTGGGTGGTCAAAGAGCCCGCCATCTAGTGTATGTCAGAAACAGTCCCTGTTCCCCTTATTAGGGTACCCACTTGGATACTGAGCTAGCAAGGGCTACATTTGAGCAGGGGCTCTAGGTTGCATCCATACATGGTCCTTGTTTGGAGAAACAGTCTCATAAAAGACCCCTGTGTCAGATATATTTGGTTCTTGGGGAACTCCTGTGGTCTCCAGGTTGTATTAACTCTTCCCCCCCCCCTTTATTTTGATTCCCTGCATTCTCCCAGAGGTTTGGTTATGGGTCTTAATATCTGCTTTGATACACTGCTAGGTAGAGTCTTTCAGAGGCTCCTGGTAGGCTCCTGTCCTATTACTTTAAACTCAACATTTTTAAATCATTTTTTAAAAAAGAAAATGCAGAAAAACATTTTGAACATCATCTCAATTTATTTGTCTAAATAGAATGATCTTGAATTTCATTTTAACCTTAATCTTGCTTAAGAAGTTATTTATTTCTCCTTCTGGGATATTTCACTCAGAATGATCTTTTCTAGATCCTACCATTTGCCTGCAAGTTTCATGATTTCTTCCTTTTTGATTGCTGAGTAGTATTCCATTGTGTAAAAATACCACAATTTCTGTACCCATTCCTCCATTGTGGACATCTGGGTTGTTTCCAGGTTCTGGCTAAAGGCAAACGTGGTATATACTCACTTATATAGACCTATAAGATATGACAAACATAATGAAATCTATACAACTAAAAAAGATAATCAAGAGAGCAGACATGGGGTAAGATGATCAGTCCTGGTTTAGAAAGACAGGTGGGATGTACATTGAACGTATAACAGGAATCTACTGAGTGCATCTGAAAGACTCTAACTAGCAGTGTTTTCAAAGCAGATACAAAGACTCATGA
>REGO01000792.1:78320-90908 GCA_010120015.1 Rhombomys opimus | reverse complement strand
CTATCCCAAGAATCCCTATGATGCCCACACTAGGGGTGTGGGTGGCAGGGATCTCGTCTGGTTGCTTCTGTGGAGAGGCCCTGGGTCTGGGGCAAACTCTCCCTAGACGGCTCACTCACTCTCTTGCAGGACCAGTTGTAATGCACAGGGGTTCCCCTTGCTCACTACTCTCTCATTTGGTCCTTGTGCGGAGAGTTCACGGGTAGGCTATCAGTCAGCTCTGTGACACTGTGGTCGCAGGACTCGGTGTCCACCTTTCCTGTGTGCTGCCTCTTTGTCCTTTCCCTCTGCCAGGAGAGGCTATGTTGACTGGTCCGGGGTAGCACGGGAAAGAGTTAGGTTGAGTGTTTTCAATCCCAGATCCCGGGCCCAGATCTCTCTGCCAGAAGCAGCCTGGTGGTAGAACCTATGTTTGCTGATCCTGAGAGAGTACCAGGTAGGGTTGAGTGTCCTCAGATCCAGAGCTTGGGTTTCTCTACTAGGAGCTGCTGGGTGAGCTGGAGAGAGGGTGCTGTGTCCTTGGCAGGCTGCCTCTCTGTCCTTCCTCTCTGACCTTCCCCTCCACTAAGGCAAGCTTATGGAGGTGCTCTCAGGGGCATGCCAGAAGGGGTTGGGGTTTCTCGGTCTGATCCTGAGCCGGGATTTCTCTGCCGGGGGAGTGGGGGCACCGGTGGTAGAACTTGCTGCTAGACCTTATTGCGCTGGACCCAGGAGAATCTCAGGACGTGTAGAATGACCACAGTCCCAGACCCAGAGCTGTAGTTTTTTTGTTAGGAGCAGCAGGCATTACTGGAGTTCCAGCACTGTGAAGCCACTGTGCGCCTCTGAATCCTTCCACTATGCTGTGGCAGGGTTATGGCAGCTTTTGGGGGAGTGCCCGAAAGGATTGGGTTTTCTCAGCCCCGATCTCGGCTTGGGGTACAGACAATGTGGTCTGTGGCAGATTCTGCTGGCCGCCTCCTGCCTCCTCCCGAGAGGGAGTAGGGATTTTGAGCTGGGTGCGCAGCTGCTCTCCGTGAGCAGCGGGAGCTCAGTTGTGATGGCGGTGGGTACCTGTGGTCTGAGAGACCTTCCAGGGAAAGACTGGGTGACCCGTGATCAGACTCTCAACTTTGCTTCCCTGTGGGGTTTTCTTGCGACTGGGACTCCCAGTGTCAGGCACCCTTGTGCCCACCTATCAGCCTGGGAAAGTGATTGGGACACCCAGGCTTGCGGCTCCAGCCCAGAGACCCAAATCCCGCGTTAGCCGGGTTCTCTTCTGGGTTCTGGCTGGGCAGCCGAGAGTGGACCCAACAGATTCCCATGCCGTGGGAGCCTCCCCTCACCTGGGAAACAGGATCGCTGCAGTTTTAGGGCCCAGAGTTCAGTCTCCTGGTCGCTGCATGGATTGTGTTGTCCTGCTTCTCACAGTGTTCTTCCGGCGCCGCCATCTTGACTTCCCCCTCTTGTCAATTTTCAATTAATCATTTGTATTTAGAACTGACATACCCTGTTCTGAAATACAAAATATGACTTGTTCTGTCTTTTGATAAGTTTACATTAAAACTGTGCATTAATTTTATATTTTAATGATAAATAGAGATGTTTAAGTAAAATATGTACGTTGTTTGTTAAAGTCTGGTTTTGTGAGTTTTAGGACTATTTTAAAATTTTTTAAATTTACATTTCCTTTCAGTGGTGAGCTTAAATGAATAATAGTAATAATCCTGCATCAGTGTGGTTTTGTATATTTATTTTCATATAGCTTATGTATATGTAATTTCCATAATTGAGTGCAATTTTGTTATTGATTTTCTGAATATTTCATAAATACAGTAGCATTAATATTTTATTTTTTATTAAAAAATCAACCCAGTATATATTATTTGTGTATTTGCCTAGTCACTGCATTTGTGTACATTTCTGAGTTTGTGTGTTTATGTTTCTGTGTATGTTTGAGTGCTGAGACATAATTTCAGACAACACAAACAGCCCACAAACTCACTACATTTCCCTGAGAGGATTTTGTCTCCTGACACCATTCCTGCCTTCAGGTTCACTGTAGCAGGTTTGCAGAGCAGTGGCTTGTCATCCAGCACTTACTTGGGTCTCATTGCAATCAGAAACTGTCCTGACATTCTCTAGTAGGTTATTTGTCTATCTTCCTAAGAGCTATGTCTTTTCTCTTATTAAAAACATATGATCTAATAAATGCTTGACAGACTCCTAATTTATCAGGAATAGATATTTATCATCAAATACATTGTAAGTATTAGTGATAATCATAGGTTCTATTCCTAGGTATCATGATATGCAAATTTAATTTTTACAAAATTTCCTAGTCTTGAAACATTTTCACACTTTTAGAATTACCATATTTGTTAAGGAGAAAGAATATTATTAATTTCGCTGGTGAATATTATTTATTTTCACTTAATTTTTTAATCTTTCATCAATATTAACTTACAATTATCAGTTGTGTGTAGACATCTTCAAATAGTCAAGATTTAGGAGAATTGACTTTTGAAGCAATTGTGTCAGCTCAGTAAGTCTTGCACATAAAATATTCTATTACCAAAAAAGTTTTTAAAAAGCTCATGATTAAACCATGTAATAAAATAGGTATTTTATTATTTTTAGTTTTCATTTATTTTAGATTTACTGTGTCAATTTTCCATGCATGTTATTCTTCCCTCAGAGAAAAAAAAATATGTTGACTAGTTAGTACATTTGCTATTTATGCTTTTGAAAGGAGCTTCTTTGAGACATATCTAAATTTCTAACACTTTAGAACCCATTGTAAACTACTCTTATTTTTTATTGTCTCATTTTGTATAAGCATTTTTGGTCATCATTCAGTTTCAGAATAATATACAGTTTTCTGCAGCACATCAGTTATGTTTATCAGTTTAACA
The DNA here is from genome assembly GCA_010120015.1 of Rhombomys opimus. Classification (NCBI taxonomy): domain Eukaryota; kingdom Metazoa; phylum Chordata; class Mammalia; order Rodentia; family Muridae; genus Rhombomys; species Rhombomys opimus. Next base: position 88,014 of record REGO01000792.1, on the reverse strand, counting down.
CATTCTCTGTGCACTGTCAGAACACTGTCCTTTAAACTACGGTATCATGAAGACCTCCTGGAAAATTACAGTGCCGACACAGTTTACTATAGCAAAATATTATAGTAAATATTTTCTTAGGTTTTCAGAGATGTGGGAAATGATATAATCACATTGTAATCTCAAAAATTATTTTAAGAGGGGAAGAAAGAGGGAGGGTGAAACTGGGAGGAAATTAGTAAGGGGGCTACAGCCAGGATACAAAGTGAATTAATACTACTACTACTGATAAATAATAATACTATTGATAATAATAATGTTAAAATATTTTAAATCATTTCCATCACATAATTTTCATAAATAAATTATGTTAACACCTTGCTATAATATGAATTAAATTGAGCTGCTGTAATGCAGATGTCTATGGGCTCAAGCATTAGATGATCCCATGAACTATGCTACTATAAAATATTCATCAATTTTTCAGAAGGAGAGAGGAAACATACTCCTCTTGTGGATGATCTTTTTTTTACCTTTTCTAAGCATAGTCAGTTTGCAAGTGGGCACAGTGCCACCAGAACAGATGGGTTCATAAGAGACAGAACATACAGTGGGTTTGGCAATTATGTTCATTATTGCAAGTCTGAGAAGGAAAAAAAAAAAGTTCTTCATGTCTAACTTAGGTAATGCGGGAGTTGTTCATTAGCATTTAATATCTGGAAACCTGAGCCTCCCTGTAACTCTCTGTAAGTCTTGTCTCAGGGTCCACCGTCCACTATCAGGTTGTACAACTTCACTGAGTTTAGTGATTCATACGGGGCTTATTCATGTACCTTTAATACATAACAGGAAGGGAACTTGTGAATGTGTATACTAACTTGTATACATGTGAATAAAACAGAATGCTGCTCATTCTAAGTGTATAACAATACTAATTATAGTTTATTGTTTCTTTCTTGCTATACTGTTCCCATTGTAAAATACTGTGTTTCAAAACTTCACTTAGTATTTTATCATACTTATCTTTGTGGTATACATGTGTTAACTCAGTTATAATACATGAAAAGATAAATTAGTTTAATGGAATTGTATTTTAATATTTCAATATTTGAAGTTTGCCAAACATACATCAAAAGCCTGCAATAACTGTGAAACTTATAAGTACTTGTAAAAGAAAATAATAAGAAACTTTAAAATCTTCATTAAGTTTTCTATTTTTTACTAATTGTTTCTTCACAGCAATTCATAGGCATTATTTACTGGAGATATGTATAAAACTTATTTTAACTGGGAAACAATCATTTTATATCGTTAATACAGGAGAGGAGTCACTCACAATTTTTGTGGACAAGCGGAAGTTGAGCAAACGCTCTGACGGAAGTGATACCAGCACCAATAGTTCATCTGTCACTTTGGAGACCTTACATCAGTTGGCTGCTTCCTATTTCATTGACAGGGACAGCACCCTTCGCAGACTTCACCATATCCAAATTGCATCCACTGCCATCAAGGTAAGCATGAAATTACTAAAACATTGTCTTTTCCCTTCGTTTATCCCATTTTTATAATATCTTTCTGGATATTTTGCTGACCAGTTATTTGCATAATTATGCTTAAAATATGTTTTGCTTTTTCAATTGCTGTTAATTATAATATAAAATTATATGCATCCTGATGCAGTATTATCAATTGATAAGTAGTATTTTAAAAAATTTTTGTAACCAAATGTAATTAAACTTTACTTGCATTTTGAAGTTCTTGTTATGTGTGACTCTTTGGAATGGTTTATGTAAGATTAACCTTGAAAATCATGTATATTGTCTTTGCAATTATTTCTTATGTTATACTTTTAAATTACAGGAAGATGTATTATTTTGATACAAGTGATTCACAGAAAAAATAGATAGAGATTTTCTTTTTAAGGCTTAAAAACTAGAGTTATAATATACAAGTTCTGAAAGACAATGTATACCATAATGTGGAATTAATGGTGCAATACTTTCTACTCACTAAAGGCATTTGACTTTGTACATAGTAAGGCTGACTATCAAAACTGATACAACGACAAATGATGTAGGTGAAATTATCAAAGGAAATAAAATATAAAAGATAAACAAAGAATAGGGTTTGTAAGGATGGGGTACTGAAACAATGTTCTTTTAATAATACTTCTACAGAATATTAGAATAATCATGTTATTGTGTTTGGAAAATGTCAAGTATATATTAATAACTAAATGGGGAATAGGCATAGTAATTTCTTGAATTGTTATAACAAAATAACTAAAGAATATTTCGTCATCTCTGCCCTCACATTTCATACTCAGTACAAGAAGCAAATATTAAGTATAACACGCATTGTTTTAGTACATTAAAATGAATATGTGCATGTCCTTTTGCCTGTAAGTTGCAGGGTTATCACTTTGATATTTGGCGAAAAGTGAGCATATGTACACTCAGACATGCACAGATGCACACGCACAGGCACGCACAAACACTCACACACATATGTTAAAGATAAAGTTGGAAAATATTGAAATGTTTAGCAGAAGGATGATTGAACAATATGGAATGTTCTAACATGTTTATGTTTAGTGTCTCTAGTACAAGGAGTTGAGAATTTTTCTGTATATGTAAATTATAAAACACTATATAAATAATTTATGTTTTATGAGTTATAATTTACAATGTAGCAGTCAGCTTATAAATGTGGAGCTTGCACAGAGGAACTGAGCATAAAAGAAATATTTAAGTTGTAAAAATAAATATGTAACTAATGCAATTTCAGATGTTTTAATGTAGAGAAGCTTCAAGGTAGCATATTGTTAGATAATTTACTTGATGATGCTGAAAAGGACTAGACTTTCTCATAGGTCAATTTAAATAATAAAAACTCTATGTAAACCTATAATTTTTAATAGAGAAATCATGGTTATATGTTTATTATATAGTTATTGACTTTTGTTTCACTAAAAGTAGAATTATAAAGCCAAGGTTTTAGTACTTGTAAGTAAAAAATATTCACTCACATCTTAAGATTAAATTTAATAAATATTTGTCAAAAGACTTTTTCTCACACAAAATAATATCACTGAAAGTATGTATACACACATATGTATATATATATTCGGATGCCAGGCATTTATTTATTCCTTTGTTTATTTATTTAGATTTATTCATTTTGTATCCTAGCTACAGCTACCTCCTTCATCTCCTTCCAGACCCACCCACTATCCCCCCCCATGCTCCTCCCCTAGACCCCTGATATGGGAGGTCCTTCTTCCCTTCTATCTGACCCTAGCTTATCAGGTGTCATCATGGCTGAGTGCATCATCTTCCTCTGTGGCCTGGAAAATCTGTACCCCCCTCTCCCCTCCCCCCGAGGGAGAGGTGATCAAAGAGCCTGGCACTGAGCTCATGTCAGAGACAGACCCTGTACCGCTTACTAGTGAACCCACTTGGAAACTGAGCAGCCTATGGGCTGCCTCTGAGCAGCGGATCTAGGTCCTCTCCATACATGAACCTTGTTTGGAGTATCGTTCTCTGGCTCCACTGGACACAGGTATTTTGGCCCCTTTGTTCTCCTCGTGGAACTCCTGTCCTCTCCAGGTTTTCCTATCTCCCTCTTCTTTCGCAAGGGTTCCTGCACTTTGCCCAAAGTTTGGCTATGAGTCTTAGTATATCCTTCAATACCCTGGTTGGTAGAGACTTTCAGAAGTCCTCTGTGAAAGGCTCCAGTCCTGTTCCTTGTCTTATCCTACTTTCAATGCCTAACCAGTTTGCCCTTCTCAATGAGAATTAAGGTTCTTTGCTATGGTCCTCCCTGTTGTTTTAGCATCTTTAGGGCTTTAGATTTTAGTATGTTTATCCTATATTATATGGCTAATATCCACATGTAAGTGATTATATACTGTGTGTGTCTTTCTGCTTCTGGGTTAATTTACTCAGGATGATCTCTTCTAGTTCCCAACATTTACCTGCAAATTTCATGATTTCTCTGTTTTAAATAGCTGAGTAGTATTCCATTGTGTAGGTGTACCACAATTTCTGCATCCATTCCTCAGTTGAGGGACATCTAGGTTGTTTCCAGGTTCTGCCTGTTACAAATAAAGCTGTTATGAACATAAGAATACCAACAAAACTAAAAGATTTGAGTTCAGAGGGTTCTGCGGAGACTTATGCTCCATCGGAGGACCATGCATGGAGGGGTCCTGCTTAGATGTGGCCATTGGCAGCACAGTTTCCATGTGGGTCTCTGAGTGAGGGGAGCAGGGGATGCCTCTGTCATGAACTCAGTTGACTGTTCTTTGATCACTTGGCCCTGGTGATGCAGCCTTGCCAGGCCACAGAGGAAGAGGATCCAGGCAGTCCTGATGAGACTTAACAAGGTATGGGCAGACGGCAATAGTGGAGAATTCCCACTTTCAGTGGACTAGGGGAAGGAGATGGGAGAAAGAAGGAGGAATGGTGAAACTTGGGGAAGGTGATGGATGGGCTTTAATCAGGATATATAATGAATAAACTGTTAAGAAAAAAGTAAAAATTAAAAATTAAAGAAAAGAAAGACCTGGAGAGGACATGAGCTACTCTATGAGACCAGCAGGGCCAAAAAATCTGGAATCAAGAGGGCCTGCAGAGAATGATGAATCAGCAAAAGACCATGGATGGACAAGACCTAGATCCCTCTTTTCAGATGTAGCCCATGGGCAGGTCAGTCTCCATGCGGGTCACTAGTAAGGGGAACAGGGCCAATCACATGCATGAATGTGGTTGCCTGCTTTTTATCAACTTCCCCTGGTGAGGTGGCCTTACTAGACTGCAGAGAAAGAGGATCCAGACAGTCCTGATGAAACTTGATAGGGTAGGATCAGATAGTGGAGGAGGATTTCCCTTATCAGTGAACTAGGGGAAAAGGATAGGGGAGGAAGAAGGAGGAAGCAGGGGACCTGGAGCAGATTAGGGAGGGGGCTACAGCCAGATAAAAATTAATAAACTGTAGTAATAATAATTATAATAATAGTAGTAATAACAATAAACTAATGAGGAAAAGAAGAAGAATACAGTGAAACAAAAATTTATAAAAATGGAAATGATACATGTGCTAGATCACAATAACAAGTATGATTTCTGGCACAGAATTCTTTCAAGTGCCAGACAGAAGGACTTACAAGGAGGCAACTTCATCTCTCTGACCTTAATTTTGTCCTCAAAGCTATTGATTTTTAGAGGAACGTGTAATTTTTAAGTGTCTGGTTATGTCTGAAGCATGATAGCCGCATTCTGGGTTACTCTGAAGGTTTTATGTCACTGTGCTGTCTTCAAGCTGCAATGAAGCCCACTGATCTATGTTCCTATCGGCCTCAGGTCCACAGACTTCTTTAAGTGCAAACATTCTGAAAATGGCCCTGTGTAGATAATACAATAAGTCACACATGCTTGTGTATAATAATACATATATTAAACAATGTATAAATGGCACAGTACACATGGTAAACACGGACAAAGGAAGTAATGAGATGTTTGGATGCATTTAAATACAAATAAAAATGGCACAGATCTACTTTACGGAAGACACTCCAACAATTATCCAGGGGTGAAGTAAATAATTGAATACAGAGAGTTTTTTATACTGTGTTAAAATTAAATTTAATTTCTTCATTAAATCCCCAGAGTCTCTATTCATTCCTTTTATATATTACACATTATATTAGTTGTATATATTTTATATATTTATATATAAATGTATCTATAATTATATATTTATACTTATTATATAAAGCTGATATTAGAATAACAAAATGCACACTTTCTTTGTTTTATTAATGTGTGTGTGTTTTTGAAGTACCATGTCTTGGGCATTTTTTTCTTCAATAAATGTTGAATGCTTTTTCTTCTCAATTCTCATAATTTAAAAGGCAAAGCACTGCTAAAAATAAGCACAAATGATGTGATCAGACATCAACAAAAATACAATTAAATCTTCACAATCATGCCAACTTTATTCATGTGAATTTTGAAAAACACAAAGGAATTGAGCAATTAGTGCTAACTATGAGCTGCATTCTAGAAAATGAAATACAGCAATTTGTTGTGTTTATCTCCTATAATTATGAAAGTAAATGTGAGCAGTAGCTCATTAATGCAACTGTAAATTTCAAAACAGGGGCTCAAGCTGCTGTGGAGCTCAATATTATCCTATATAAGTGTTATTAATACATTGACATAATTGTATTCCTCAATAAATCATTCATTGTACTGTGAAATAAATATCTAAAATTAGCTATTACTTTTTAAGAGCTCAAGTCAACTGAGTTAACTGACATATAATTTCACTAATACAGTCTTTATTTTGAAATAGCTTGATAAAGTTAGAAGTTTTAAGAGGGCCATTAAAGAGAAAATAAAAATAAAATTTATCTGGGGAGATATTTGAATGAAAAACTAATTTTGATTATACATACGCATTGTGGTTAATGTTTTGTTACATTAAGTTTAAAAATTATTCAGTCATTAAAACTGAATTATTTGGTAGAATTTAATTAATTGTTTTAGAATAGTATAATTGTTATTTTATTGAAATATCTGATGTCTTGCTCTTCCATAGTGTGCTATATGCTATGACAGAACAGTAGTTACTCTAATAAAATACCTGAAAAAAATTTTACTTTTAGTATTTATATATTAAAATGCAGAAACACACACATTGTATGCTAAGGTTAACTCACTTCACAAGGGTTATTCTTGTTTCTTTCAGATTTAGAGTTCTGCAAGTACATGAGGGATCAGCCCCAGAAGAGGTCAGGGACTGAAGAAGGGTAGCTGTAAGAAAGACCAGGAAGGACTGAATTAGGCACAGGGCCTGAGAGGAGTTTTCCATCCTGACCAACTGGCACTCTGGGTGCTTGTTAAATACAAAACTTAGTAGGCAGGGATAGATTCACGTTGTTCCATAATATAGATATCATTTTTTATTCCAAGGCATATATGTTAATTTTCTTGATCATTAGTTTATCATCTATAAATCATGGGAGAACAGATTGATCCTTTACAGTCATTTTCCCTCATCAGACGTACAACCCAACTTTTAGCAATATTCCAGCTTCAAGGGCATATTTTGCCAAATCATGACAGCCTGGTCTCAGGCTGGTAGTTCTTGCTGTTTCAAGGGTACTACATAGCAAGAAAATCTCCAGTCAGCCTGAGCTGCTTGTCATATCCTAAGCAGTGTATTATCAACTTTTAATAGTCAGAGTGAGAATTGTCATTAGGTCCAGAAAAGGTCTTGAGGCCAAAGTTGCTGCAGTTATTATTCATTTTCTGCCATAATTTCATGTTTATGTTTATATATTTATGGGATCTATATATCTAATCTTGGTATTCACTTGTACCTTTGTCATAGAATACCACAGTGGCCCTCTATGAGTTCACTTTTCTCAGAAAGGGAGGCCTTAATATTTTGACTTTAATCATTTATCCACAACATTCTCGGTTCATCTGTAGTGGGAAGAGTCTTTTAATATGATCTACTGCCAACTTCTCTAGCCTACAGAATATTGTTTACCTTTAAACATTTACTTTGTTTTGATTATTTTGTTTCTTAGTAAGTGTAGAGGCAGATGTTCCAACATTATCTTTGAGTCAGAGCTTCATAAAGATGTCTCTGGCATATTATGTGAGTCAGAACCACCAGAGCATAAGGAAGAACTTCAAGTAGGGTCAGGTAATATCTCCCTAAAAGCAGGGAGGATAGTACAGTCAGGACACACCTGGGAAAGCTTAGAAACAATACTCCTGGGAGAAGGCAAAAATGATTCATAAGAAAATTTTTATCAATCCAATATCCCCAAGTCATATAAATAATAAAATTCCGCCAAGCAGGCAGCAGGTAGAGATCAAGAGCAAAGTAGTAGGAGACTGTACTACAGTGACGGTATCACTTGGATCAGCTTTGTGTATCTTTGTAAAGCAGCTGTGCTGGCTTTAGACTTTAGCTGTTTTCAATTACTATGGCTGTGCCACAGGTATAGTTGAGAAAAGTTGCACATGCATTGCATTCTTTTTTCCCTCTAACTTATTTTATTATTTATTTATTTATTTATTCATTTTACATACCAATACATACATACATATTTACATTTTTCCCTTTCCTTCTTCACAGAAAGGGAGTCCCCCATCTCCCTCCATCCCCACCTCATGCCATCCTGTCCTGTCACTTCATGCTGCATCATAACTAAGAATGTCCTCTTCCATTGATGCTAGACATGGCTGCCTAGCAAGGGGAATGTCATCCACTAACAGGTGGTTCATTCTCTGTGAGCACCCATGGGCCTAGATTAGTTGACTCTGTTGGTCTTCTTGTGAGTTCTTGTTCCCTTCAAATCCCTTTATCCTTCTGACTTTCCCACAAGATTCCCAGATCTTTGTCTAAAATCTAGCTGTAAGTCTCAGCATTTGTTTTGATCCACTGCTGCGTGGAGCCTCTCAGAGGACACTTACCTTATCTCATGTCTGCAAGCATAGCAGGTTATCATTACTAGTATCAGAGGTTGGCTCTCTCCCATGGGGTGTGTCTCAGGTTGGGTCAGTCATCGGTTGGCCATTTCCACAAATTCTCCTTCAACTTTATCCCAATCCATCTTGTAGGCAGGGTAAATTTTGGGTAAAGTTTTGTGGGTGGGTTGGTTTACCCTCCCTCCATTGGAAGTCTTCCCTGGCTATGAGGAGATGAACCCCTTCTGTCTCCGTATCACCTTCTGCAAACAATCTCAGCTAGTTACTCCATATCCTCCCAGGAACCCACCTGCACTGTCACAGGTCTCCAGGTTTTCCCAGTGATCCCAGCCATTGGCTTCCCATCACTCTCCCAGCCCTACTGCCCCCCACAACTGCTTTTCTGAAGCTGGCCCCAATCCTCATTCCCCTCTGCCTACCTCTCCCATCCGGATACCTCTCTACCTCTTCTTCCAAGTTATACATCCGTATGACTGAAAGACTGTGAAATCTGTGGGATTTAGAACCTAAAAAATATGTGTATATCTTTGTGCTTTTGTCTATTTCTGTAGGTCTCTCTCTCTCTCTCTCTCTCTCTCTCTCTCTCTCTCTCTGTGTGTGTGTGTGTGTGTGTGTGTGTGTGTGTGTGCATGCGTGCCTATGCATGTCCCTGTGCTCCTGTGCTCCTGTGCTCCTGTGCTCCTGTGCTCCTGTGCTGGATTATCTAAATTAGTTCATTGAGGATAAAATACTGACTTTAGAGACTTGAAATTTTTTTCATACAAGTCTTTGACTTGCTTGGTTAGGGTTACACCAAGGTACTTTATGTCACTTGTGGCTATTGTGAAGGGTGTTGTTTCCTAATTTCTTTCTCAGTTCTTTTGTCTTCTGTATACAGGAGTGCTACTGATTTTCTTTTTTTGAGTTAATTTTGTATCCGGCCACTTTGCTGAAGGTGTTTATCAGCTGTAGGAGTTCCTTGGTAGAGTTTTTGGGGTCACTCATGTATACTATCGTATCATCTGAAAATAGTGATAATTTGACTTCTTCCTTTCCAAACTGTATCCCCTTGATCTCCCTCAACTGTCTTATTGCTCTAGCAAGGACTTCCAGCACTATGTTGAAGAGATATGGAGAGAGTGGGCAGCCTTGTCTTGTCCCTGATTTCAGTGGGATTGCTTTAAGTTTCTCTCCGTTTAGTTTGATGTTGGCTATAGGCTTGCTGT
>REGO01000792.1:51923-70943 GCA_010120015.1 Rhombomys opimus | reverse complement strand
TATTTTTTTCTCTCATTGATTAATTTTATGCAATTCTACTTGTTTTTCTGGTGTCTCTGACCCCTATGCCTTCTGTAATCCTTCCTCCCCTTCTTCCACGGAGTTCTCCTGTACATATTGTTTGGCTTTGGGTCGCTACATCTGTTCACCTCAGCTTCCAGAGAAATCCTCTCTAGTAAAAACTGGGATAGCCACTGGTCTATGACTGTAGCGGAATATCATTTGGATTTTTTTTTTCCATTCATGTCTCATTCTATCTTAGGTCTTCGAACTCTCTAGCTAGCTTCCAGTTCCTGAATGTTCAGGCTGTGTGGGACATGGCCTCCTCTCATATCTTAGGACTCAAGTTAGACCAGTCATTGGGTTGAGCACTTCACACCAGCTCTGAGCCACCATTACTCCAGCATATACTGCAGGCAGGACAGGTTGTGGGTCAAAGGTTTTGTGACTGGGCTTCTGTTGCAGCCCCACCATTAGATGCTTTGCCTAGTTATAGAAGATGGACAGTTCATGCTCTGTATACTTCATAACTAGGAGGCCTCGCTAGGGTCAGACTCAAGTATGGCAGGACGATGTTGCTTCACTAGCTTTCCCCACCATCCCGGCCGTCCCCGCCATCCCCTTCAGTTCCGGTTCCTTCTCTCTGTACTTTCTCTCTCCATCCTTCCTTCCCTCACCTAACCAAGCACTCCTGTTCCCACACCTACCTTCCTCCAGTTCATCCACAAAATCTATTCTATTTTCCCTTCCAAGAGAGATACATTTCTACCTGTCAGCCCTAGGATCCTCCTTGTTACTTACCCTCTCTGGGTCTGTGGATTGTAGTGCATTATCCTTTCCTGACAGATAATGTCTGTGTATAAGTGGCTACACAATCTGTTTACTTTTATGGGTCTAATTTTTTTCTAGTTCAGTCCATTTATGTGCAAATTTTATGATGTCATTTTTTAATTTTAAATCTGAATAATTCTCTATTGTGTAAATGTATTATATTTTTATTTCATTATTTAGTTGAAGGACATCTATGTTGTTCAAAGTGTCTGACTATTATGTATAAAATCACAACAAACATTGTTTAACAAGTGTCCTTGTGGTAGGATTCAGAATCTTTTGTGCATATCACCTGAGTGGTATAGCTGGATCTTGACGTAGAGTAAGTCCCATTTTCAAAAGACTTACTATATTGAATTACATAGTTGCTGAAAAAGGATGCAATCACACCCGAAATGGAGAATTATTCTTCTTGTTCCACATCCTTGTCAGCATCAGTTATCACTTTAGTAATTCATCTTAGGCATCTTTACAGGTGTAAAGTAGAATCCTAAAATAGTTCTGATTTGCATTGCATGATGGCTAAAGATGTAAGACATTTCTTTGTTTCTCTCCAATTTGAGATTCCTCTATCATACTTTTGATTCTTTTAATTTCATGCTTTTGTTAAAAATTGATTCCTTTCTTGTGTAATATATCCTAATTAGTTTCCTCTTCCTCTAATCCTCCCAGTACAATCCCATTTCCCTTCCCTTCCAGATCTGCTAAGATTTTGTCACTCGTTAGAAAAGAGCTGGCTCCTAATATATAAAATAAAATGTAACAAAATAAAATATAAGAATACAAAAACCAAGACAACAAAGTTGTACAAAACAAAACAAAAGAAAAATTATGACCAGGAGAATGCACAAGAATCAGAAACCATTGGTTCACACACTCAAGAGTCTCAGAGAAATAATAATCTGAATGCTATAAAATGTATATAGCATTTATAAAATGATTATAAAATGTAATCTTGTGTAGATCCATCTAAGCCATATGATCCCTGCACTTTCATTCTCTGTGAGTTTAGATGTGTTTTGTTTAGTTGATTTAGAAGGTCTTGCTCTCATGGTGTTCTCCATCTCCTTCAGCTGAAATAGTGTTTCAGCTTCATCTTCTACAAGGTTGTTCAAGTTTTGAGGGGAGGGATTTTATGGAGATATGCCATTTTAAGCTATGTGTTCCAAGGTCTCTGTCTCTCTGTCTGTCTTATATCTAACCTCTGGTCTCTATGTTTCTTTCCATCTGTTGCAAGAGAAAGCTTCTCTGATGACGGCTGAATAGGCACTGATCTATGAGTATAGAATAATATAATAGCAATTATTTTATAATATTTGTAACCTTTTTATATTTTTATTTATTCAGTTTACATCTCTATTACAGCAATCTCCCTTCTCTTCTCCCTTCTCTTGTCTCCCACCCTTTTCCCCCTATCATTCTCCTCTTGTTTTAAGAAAAGGGGAGCCCCGCTACCACCAACCTGCCCTGTTACATCAAGTCACACCAGAACTAAACACATCTTCTTCCACTGAGGCCCAACAACAATGCAGTCTAGCAAGGGGAAAGTTATCCAAAAGCAGGCAACACAGTCCATTCCCAAAACAGACTCCACTCTAGTTGTTAGTGGATCCTCGTGAAAACCAAGCAACCCATCAGATACATATGTCTAGGGGACCTAGGTCCACTCGTTGCATGCTCTCTGGCTGGTGGTTTAGTCTCTGTGAGCTCCCATGGTCCTTGATAATTTGACTCTTGATAGTCTTATGGAGTTCTTTTCCCCTCTGTTTCCATTTATCTCTCCCACGGTTGTTGCACAAGATTCTCAGAGCTCTGCTAATATTTGGCTGTGAATCTCTGCATCTATTTTAATCCACTGCTAGGTGGAGCCTCTGACAGGACAACTATGCTAATTTAATGTCTGCAAGCATGGCATAACATCAAATAAGGGGTGGCTTTCTCCAATGGGGTGGGTCTGAAGTTGGGTCAGTCATTGTGTAGCCCTCAGTATCTACTCTGTCATTATCCTTAAGCACCTTATTGGCAGGGTAAATCTTAAGTCATAGGTTTTGTGGTTGGGTGATGTCTCCCTCCCTCTACTGGAAGTTACACTTGGATGTAGAAGATGGTCACCTTTTTAAAGACTAGTAGTATTTTGTTTTACTATAATTATAGTTATTAATATAACAATATACAGTTATAGTTAATTGGACTTATGGCAAAAAATTAAATATGACAATTATCATGATAATATTAGGAACAACAAAGAAAACATAAATAAGAAAATAAATTTTAAAAATCATGGGAGAAGAAGGAGGGAGAGTAGGATTGGGAGGAAATAGAGGAGGAGGGTACAGCTGGGAAACAAAGTGAATAAAGTGTAATAACATAAAAAATAAAATTAAAATTAAAAAATCAAATAGATACAATTTAGTCTTATAATATCAATGAGCATGTGAAATATAAGTAACCACTTATATATATGCATATCTATCACATATATATGATATAGATTTTCATCACAACAGATTTTTCAAGCCAAATGCAATTTAAACTTTACTCTTCTCAGTTATTATTTGAAATTTCAAGTATAGATTATTAATTAATCCCACATTAGGCAACAGAAGCAGTTAAATTTCTGTGAGTTCAAGGCCAGCCTGGTTTCTGTAATGTGCCCTAACAGAGGCAGGGATATAATATCCTGATAAAACAGAACAGCAAAAAGTAAAGACACGGGAATAGGTAGAACATGCAGGTAAAATGCAAATATTAGAACAGAAGATCTTAGAGAAAATAAGCAGTATAGATATATTCAAAAGAATATCATAGTTAATAATCTTAGAGAAATACAATTTTTAAAATTTGGTAAATAAAAGAGCTTAGGCCAATTTAAGAGACAAGAAAATAGGGAAATATAACAGTTTCAGATTTTAACACCTTCTGTTTTCTTTTTACTGGAAAGAAACATGTAATCAGCAATATATATATATATATATATATATATATATGTGTGTGTGTGTGTGTGTGTGTGTGATTGTAATAAAAGCCATTCATACATTAATCAGTGATCAAAAGAAATATTGAAAGTCATCAAATAGAAAACAAAAACAAACTTTTAAAGTGTCTACTGGTCGAACAAAAAGTATGAAGAAATAACACTAAAGAGATGGTTCTTTTCTAGCTCTATCTGTTTGCAAATTTCATTATTCCCTTGTTTTTAACAGATGAGTAGTATTCCTTTGTTTAAATGTACCACGATTTCTGCTGCCATTCCTTGTTTGAGGGACGTCTAGATTGTTTCCAGATTTTGACCAGAAAAGAGTATCCCGAGTAAGGTAATCCAGAAATAGAAAGACACATATGGTGTATATGTACTTATAAGTGGATATTAGCCATATAATATAGGATAAACATATAAGAATCTATAGTCCTAAAGAAACTAAACAGCAAGGAGGACCACAGGGAAAACAGGATAGACATAGGAAGCCAGAGATGGACAAGGGACAGGACAGGATCTTTCCACAGGGGCCTCTGAAAGACTCTATGCATCCGGGTATTGAAGCAGATACTGAGACTCATAGCCAAACTTTGGGCAGAGCGTAGGGAATCTTATGGAAAAAGGCAGAGATAGAAAGACCTGGGGGGTGACAGCAACTCCACAAGGAGACCAACAGAGTCAAAATCTGGGCCCAGAGGGCCTCCAGAAACTGATGAATCAATGGAGGACCATGTATGGACAGGACCTGCACACTCTGTTGAGACATAGCCCATAGGAAGCTCCATCTCTATGAGGGTTCCTTAATAAGAGGAGCAGGGCCAGTCTCTGGCATGAACTCTGTTGCCTGTGCTTTGATCACCTCTTCATGGCTGGGTAGCCTTACTAGGCCACAGAGAAAGAGAATCTAGACAGTCCTGATGAGATCTGATAAGATAGGGACAGATAGTAGGAGAGAAGGATCTCACCTATGAGTTGACTAGGGGAGTGGTATAGTGTGAGAAAGAGGGAGGGAGGGGGTGACCAGAGGAAGATGAGGGTGGGAGCTGCAGCCAGAATACAAAGTGAATAAACTGCAATATTAATAATAATAATAACTAGAAGAAGAAAAGAATAATAAGACAACAAAGTATTAAAAAGGGAGACGGTTCTGTGGATATAATGCTTGCCCATTTATGTGAGATTCTACATTCAGGCCATTAGAACCCACCTAAACACAGACGCTTTACACCTAGTGATTCTCAGATGAGAAGGGAAGCAAAATAGTGGAAGGATAGAAGCACGTGGGACTACTACCCTGGCACCTGAATCAGTACAAAAGAAGAGATTTAGTCTCTCCCATAGTGGGAGGAAAAGACTCCATACACTCAGCAGGTAGATGATAGATATCAGGAAATATCAGTATCCTTTCAAGACATAGATAACAATGTAAGGCAAATTGAAAAGATTATCAAATCAAACATATAAAAGTTTTTCAACTGTTTCCATAAACTTTCAAGCAGCTTACAAAATATTAAGCTGAAAATGGAATAAACTGATTTTTTTCATGAAACAAATAACAAAACATAACTACATAAATTAAAAAATGGGGTGCACAGCTAAACAGAGAATTCTCTGCAGAGGAATATCGAATGGCAGAGAAACACTTAAAGAAATGCTCAACCTCATTAGCCATCAGGGAAATGCAAATCAAAACAACCCTAAGATTTCACCTTACATCCATCAGAATGGCTAAGATAAAAAACTCAAGAGACAACACATGCTGGACAGGTTGTGGAAAAAGGGGAACCCTCCTCCACTGCTGGTGGGAATGTAAACTTGTACAACCACTCTGGAAATCAATCTGGCGCTTTCTCGGACAACTGGGAAAACACTTCCTCAAGATCCAACTATATCACTCCTAGGCATATATTCAAAAGATTCTCAAGTACACAATAAGAACGGTTGCTCAACCATGTTTGTAGCAGCCTTATTTGTAATAGCCAGAAGCTGGAAACAGCCCAGATACCAATCAGTGGAGGAATGGATGCACAAATTGTGGTATATCTACACAATGGAATATTACTCAGCAATAAAAAAAAAAAGGAAATAATGAAATTTGCATGTAAATGGTGGGATGTGGAAAAGATCATCCTGAGTGAGCTATCCCAGAAGCAGATATATGCACACGGTATATACTCACTCATATAGACATATAATGTAGGATAAACCTATTAAAATCTGTACAAATAAACAAATTAATCAAGAGGGAGGACTCTTGCTAAAATGCTCAATTCCTATCCAAAAAGGCAAAGAAGCTGGACATCAGAAGAAGGAGAAAAGAGGGAACAGGTCAGGAGCCTGACAAAGAGGACCTATGAAAAGCTCTACCCTTCAGACTATTGATGTAGATGTTGAGACTTATGAGCAACCTTTGGGCAGAGTGCAGGGAATCTTAGGAAAGAAGTGGGAAATAGTAAGATCTGGAGAGGACAGGAACTCCACAAGGAGAGCAACAGAACCAAAAAAATCTGAGCACAGGGGTCTTTCCTGAGACTGATACTCCAACCAAGGACTATGCATGGAGATAACCTAAGAACCCTGCACAAATATAGCCCATGGCAGTTCAGTATCCAAGTGGGTTCCATTGTAATAAGAACAGTGACTGTCTCTGACATGAGCTGATTGGCCTGCTCTTTAATTACCTCTCCCTGAAGGGGAAGCAGCATTACCAGGCCACAGAAGAAGACAAAAGCAGCCACTCCTGATGAGACCTAATTGACTAGGATCAGAAGGAAGGAAAAGAAGTCCTCCCTTATCAATGGACTTGGGGAGGGGCATGCATGCAGAGGGTGGAGGAAGGGAGGGGTTGGGACGGGAGGAGGAAGAGAACCACAGGGTAAACACAAAGTGAATAAAGTGTAATTAAAAAAGAAAAAAGATAATAATAAAATAATAAACTCAAGCAAAACAAAAAAAAAAATAAATGTGGAAGTCAATAAATTATAAAACTAGAAACATTGAGAAAATGCATTTAAAACAATTACTATTTTTATAGAAGATAAATAAAATTGATATGAACCCAACAAGAATCACCAAGTAACAAAATAATTACAAGTTCAATTTCTAATATTAGAAGTAAAAGAGATAGTGTTACCCTCAGTGACTGTAACCTATGAATACAAATAAGGACCCAGTACCAGCCAATTTGTGCTAAAGGTATGAAAATTAATTGTCATATTTCTTGACAGACAACTTTCTCAGTCTTATTCAAGAATATATAACCTTGTATCACTCAATGCTTATTAGACAGACTGATGTTTAGTTAAAGAAACATCTTGCTAAAAGACATCCTGCCCAGATGGCTCCAGTATTAAATTTTAACAAATAATTTTATATGATAAAATTATATCAGTCTTCAAAACTCATATAGAATATTGAGATAGATTGATGATGCCTAAACTATGTTGTGAATTGAAATCATTTTGGTGCCAGACTGGATAAAGTACCACCAATGGAGCCAGGGTAGTGTATAATAGCACACATACAGAGCCACACTAAATTAAAGCATCTTGAACTAAATGTGTCCAAAGTTAGGTTGATTCCTTGAGGAACATAGAAAAATTTAATAATTTTAATTATTCAATTAATAATGTTAAGTATAGGATCATAAATTTAATAAATTTAGGCATTTACTGAGATACAGAACTAACTCAGAAATGGGTTTCTATAAAAGAAAATAAAATCAGAGAGAAATGGACCTTCCTTGCTTGATAAGGACTACATACAAAAGCCAAAAACTCACACACCCATAAATATTTGATTTCTTGACCAAGAAGCCAAACCATACAAAGGAAAATGTATCTTCAACAAATGATGCTGGATATCTACATGTAGAAAAATGCAAATAGATCCACATTTATCACCCTGAACCTTGATCCAAGTGGATCAAAGACCTCAACATAAAACCAGACACACTACATCTACTAGAAGAAAAAGTAGGGAAGAACCTTCAACTCATTGGCACAGGAGAAACCTTCCTGAACAGAACACCAACAGCTCAGGCTCTAAGATCAACAATCAATAAATGAGAAGCTTAAAACCATAAAACTGAGAAGCTTCTGTAAAGCTAATGACATCTCAACATAACAAAACTACAGCCTACAGATGTGGAAATGATCTTCACCAACCTTACTTCTGGCAGAAGGCAAATCTCCAGGTATTTAAAGAATTAAAGAAATTAAACAGAAACAAAAGAAACAATACAAAGCCTATGCCCTCTGGAAGAGCACTGAGTGCTCAAAACGACTGAGCCATTCTCTAGTCTCTATCTTCTTAGTTCTTAAACCGGGTTTTATTATTGGGATGAGATATTACTCTAATATTATCTGTTTGTGATATTTTTTATTTTACAATATATATTTACAACAAACTGTTTTGTTTTGTTTACCTTGAAAGGTTCAAAAACTTAGAGTTAATTCCTGGGGACTGGGGCAAAATCACCAGATCACAGTCCTTTCAGCACAGGGGTCCAGCAGCAGTCACCCACCCAGATAAACCTTAGGGTGTGACTAGGGTTACATAGCCCCTAAGAAAGCCCATGGAATGTGTTAACTCCCCCTACCTCTTGCTACAGCCTAACCTGCACATAACAGGGCAGTACGGGAAGAGGAGCCAGGTGTCCCCCAGGTAGCCAAACCTGACCATTTGCAGTTTTGGCGACTGAAAACAAACCAATCATTTTCAAGGTCAGCTCCCCTACAGACCCTTTCACCCAATCCTGTAACAGCAAGACCTGCACTTCCCTGCTTGCGATTTGTCCCCTTGAAAATCCTGTTCCCCTGGAGTTGGGGGTTGCTTGCCGCTTTGTTCTTGTGAAGGGCAGCCACCCAGCATGAGTTTGTAATAAAGGACCCTCATGTGTTTAAAAAAAAAAAAAGAGGTACAGAGATAACAGAGAATTCTCAATAGAGATATATTGAATGCCAGAGAAACACTTAAATAAATGCTCAAAGTCCTTAGTCATCATGGAAATACGAATCAAAATGACTCTGAAATTCCATTTCACACCCATCTGAATGTCTAAGATCAAAAACTCAAATGACAGCACATGCTGGAGCTGGAGGGGTTTTGGAGAAAGGAATACACTACTTCTTGGCTGGGGGGGAGTGCAAACTTGTAAAACCACTTTGGAAATCAGTCTGGCACTTTCTCAAAAAAATTTGAGAATATTTTTACCTTGAGACCCAACTATACCACTCCTTGGCATATATGTCTGGAAGATGTTAAACCATATAACAAGGAAATTTACTCATTTATTTTCATAGCAGCTTTATTCATAATATCCAGAATCTAGAAACAAGCTAGATGATAGTCAATGAAAAGGAGATGAAAAATTGTGGCACATCTACACAATGGAATACTACTCAGCTATTAAAAACAAGAAAATTGATTATTTGAAAGCAAATGGATGGAACTAGTGAGGTAACCCAGAACCAGAAAGAAACATATGGTATATACTCACTTATAAGTGGTATTAGGAATAGAGTACAAGATAATTATACTATTATTCATATACCTAACAAAGCTAAATAACAAGTAGGATGCTAGGAAAGATGCTTAATTCTCATTCAGAAAGTAAAGTAGAATAAATACAAGAAGTAGAAGACAGGGAAAAGGAAGGAAGCCTTCCACAGAGGGCCTCTTAAAGATTCCACCCAGCAGGAGATCAAAGCAGATGCTTAGACTCACAGCAGAGTGCTGGGAGTCTTATGGAAGACTGGGAGGATAGAAGGATCCTGAGAGGACAGAAGCTCCACAAGAAAACCAAGAGAGCCAAAAAAAAATCTTGGCCTATGGGAGCCTGCAGAAGCTGATGGACCAAGCAAGGACCATGCTTGGAGAGGACCTAGATTCCCTGCTCATATGTAACTAATTGGCAGGTCAGTCTCCATGTAGGTGTCATAGTAAGGGGAGCAGTCCCTGGCATGGACTCTGATGGACTCCTAGCTCTTTGATGTCTTCCCACTGACAGTGTGGCCTTGCCAGGCCACAGAGAAAAAGGATGCAGGCAGTCCTAATATCCTAAAATTCAAATTAGACTTGACAGGCTAGGATCAGAAGGCAGGGGAGGAGTGCTCCCCCTTTCTGAGGACTAAGGAAGGGGGATAGTGGGAAAGAAGTATGGAGATTGTGTCCTGGAGGAGACGAGGGAGGGAGTTACATTTGGGATGTAAAGTAAACACATTATAAATAATATTTTAAGAGGATCCAAACAGGTGTTTTCAAAACTGGCTTGCTATTGCACTGTTCTTCAGGTTGCAGCTATTTCCATCACTCAATTCAAAGAACTAAGTCATTTTGATATGACAAAACCAAAACTGTCTTTATTCACAGGTGGCATAAGTGATAAAATTCCAACGACATCTTTAAAAACACAGAAAATAGAATGGCATTTTTCATGCTTAAAGAATAATACAGCCTTAAAATCCATTTCTATAGAATGCAGAACTAGTAAATATGAACAGGTCCATGAAAATAATTGATGCCATTACTCAAGTACCTCTGTTTTTTAAACTTTTTTAAATATTTAAAAATATTTTTAAATACTTTTAAATATTTAAAATACTTTTAAATATTTAAATTTTTAAATATTTCTGTTTCACCTCTTTAAAAACATATGGAATACATATGGTTATGTCATCGTCATCATACATGTACATTTGCTGTGTCTATCAGTACATTTATTTATATACGATGACATAAACATTTGGAATATTTTTTGGAGTCAATGTTGTTTTGTTTTTTTGATACAGGATTTCCTAGTGTAGCCTTGGCTGTCCTGGACTCATTTTGTAACCAGCCTTTTCATTCCTTTCTACACATCTTGTTTTCCTCTTCTTCTCTCTTCTTCTTCATTGCACTGTCCCCAAGCATTTGAAAAGAAATGTCCTGCATTTATTGACACTCTGCGATACATATTAGTTAAATTTGTTTGCTTTTCATCCTAGTTTTGTTTTTTTCCCCAGAAGTGGTAAAAGTCAAATGTATAATATGAAGGTTTTTCTCAGCTCATCTCACCTGCCTAAAATATATGCTAGCATAGCATTTTTACTTAAAACCCCTGAGTCAGAAAACATTTGTCACTCATGCTTTCTTTGAGCATTATTTCCTAAACACCACAACCATACACTTAGAAAAGGCTGATGGTCTCAGTTTACTGAGTAAGTTTAAATTAATTTTGTAGTTTTAATCTACCATTTCATTCCTAAAATGGGAGTTAAAATTTTCTTTCCATATTTCTTTATCTTATTAAGTATAGATATTTCTCTCATCTTTCTGCCTGGGATGAAGGCAGCAATGCATCAACTGTATATAAGAAAATCTTTATTTTTTTCTGAATGCTATTTTATCAACAGCATCCTTTGTCCTTGATAAGTTAAAATGTCAATTCTTTTGTCAATTTCACTCGTCTCATTTGGATGACAGAGATAGTCTGTTGTGAGTTTTCAAACATGTATTTAGAATTGGAAGCCCTTGTTTTTGTAATTGGCTTTTGCATGTCTACTACCTGTTATTAATTAATTAATTAATTAATTAATTAATTAATTTTCTTTTTCTATTGCGCTCCAATAATAGGGAAGAGTAAATTGAAGAACAAAAAAGAACTTACTTGGCTCTCAATTCTATGTTACAGTCAGCTAGCGTGTGAAAATCAAGGCAGCCAGAACGTTAAGCAGCCAGATAAAGTTCATCCATAGACCAGAGCACAGAACAGTGAATTAGTATATGCCTGCCAGTGCTCAAGCTTTTAGCTACACTTTTATGTAGTTCAGGACCCCAACTCTATGGCATAGTGCTTCCCAGAGTAGGCAGGTCTAATATCAGTTAACACTTTAAGATAATCATCCACATAGATATTATAAGAGGCTCTTCTACTGATTCTAGTTTTTTTTTTTCCCCCAAGATAACCTTTGAAGCTAATCAACATTGTCTGCTATACAAATTTATTCATTTCTGCAAACCTCTGACTTGAATCCTTCATCTTTACGTATGTGCTTCAACTTCTCCTAGATACAAATAACTGGTTTTAGTAGTGCACTACATTTCCAGCATTAATCTATCAGAACTTAAAGAATTCAATGTAAACCTCTTCATCCTGTTAATACAATACAACCAGCTAGAAAATAACTGTAGAAAGTAGAGTGAGTGAAATCAAAGTAGATTCAGCATTTGAAAGTATCATTTTGTAGTTCAGACCCTCAAGGCTTCAAGCTGTTCCACCTAAATTAAACTTAAATAACTAATTCACAAGCAGAATCATTTCAAAAATAAAGATTACACCTTCTCTGATGGATCCACTAAATTGATATTCTGTGAGGGCAGAGCTGAACATCCATAATCTCTTTCTTCAGTGACATTTATCAGATATGCTTTTTATTTTTAATAAAAGAATTTGGGTATTAAAAGAAGCCGAAAAAAATCTAATCAGAATGGTTCTCCAAGACACACTAGCCTAAAGAAAAGACAACTTCCTTCTTCGTAATACTTAGGTCACTTGAAATAGGCTTTTTTCTTCAGAATTTTTTGGTGACGTTTTTCTTATTTTTAGACTGCTAGAAGAATAAGTCTGCCTGTGTGTTAACAATTACTTGAACAGCAATTCAACTTGTTTTTGAATAAAATACATATCATTGTTATCATATTTTAAAGAAACGTGGCCTTTTGTTTTAGATTGTTTGTTACAATATGTATATATTGACATACATAGGATTCATTTAATCTGTATGTTGAGATTGAAAGTTCAAGTTAACATCATTGTGCTACATACAGGTCATTTATTTCTACTAAAACTCAGTGTTGGCTTATTATAAACAATAATCTGGAACAAAGACTCTCATGGGTAGTACTTTTAGTCAATAAAATTGTGAACACCATCTCTTCCCACATACGACTTAAATTATAGATCCTAAGGGAACATCAAAGGCACAAATATAAAATAATAAAGGTAGCAGTCTATCCTGTTTAGTAAGGGCAAGTGGTTAATAAAGGGTTTCACTAAGCCCATATGGCTCTCTCTGGACATACTTATCTTGGTAGAAAAGTTGAATTCAGGTGTAATAAATGCCTGATATATTGATCGGAACTCCCTTCATTTCTGAGTTACTTCCCTAACTGTACAGTATGTTTGTGTGTGTGTGAGTGTGTGTGTGTGTGTGTGTGTGTGCAGCATTTACAAACACGTTTATCTTTTACCAATTTTTCAGACTCCTGAGTTAGTTTCTTACCTACTTGAAGAACAAAATATCAGATCTTCAAAAATACTGGTTAATCTGAATTTTCAAATAAGGGAATTTCCCTAAAATTA
The DNA here is from genome assembly GCA_010120015.1 of Rhombomys opimus. Taxonomy (NCBI): domain Eukaryota; kingdom Metazoa; phylum Chordata; class Mammalia; order Rodentia; family Muridae; genus Rhombomys; species Rhombomys opimus. The sequence goes on along the minus strand of REGO01000792.1, from coordinate 57,792 downwards.
AAACATAATTTAAATGAAAATGGCATTTTTCAGAAGCACTGTGCAAACCCTTAGCAGATTGAATAGAAGAAGACAGATTCATTTTTATAAATTTTAAAGGCACATGTGAATGACAATTTAAACAACATATGCAGGAAATACAAGTCATAAGTTTACATTGAGTTTGTGTATAGCTTGTCCTACCACAGTGAAGAGACAAGATTTGCCAGTTTTTATCTATATCATCATCGTTGGTTTTGAAATCAGCTTTTGGGGGATGTAATTTATATTTCACATAATTTATAGAAAATGTGTATTTCCATGAATTTTAGTGTAGGGAAAATATCAGCCCAGAAAGTTTTAGAGTATCTTCATCAGATCACAGGCCCTTTATTTATAACCACACTCAAATGCCTATTCCCAGAAATGGTCACATATTTTCTCCCTTTTGATTTCCTTGTTCTGGACTTTTGTATAAGTGGCAACAAAGGAATGTATAAATATTTTAAAATATATATGTTGCATTTAGAAAAGTCTTTTTGTATATTTTCATAGTTGTAGCATTTCTGATATTTTATTTTTTTCTGACATTTTAAGACTTAATAATACTCCACAGTTTTCACCTGTAGTTATTGCGTCCATCAACTGATGGATATTAGCTAGTTAAGATCTTAGAAATCTTACTATAAACATTTAGAGAAGATGACTACTTGAACAAGTGCTTGTTTTTCCCTTTAATATATGCTGAAGAGTTAGTTCATTTGTCTTGTTATAGATTTGTGTGTGATTATCCCAGGAAGTACCAGGTTACGGCTGTGCATGTTTTTTCTTCATTCTGGATGGAGATCACAATTTCTCCACTTGAATGCCAGTATTTTATACTCTCTGATACTTTTGTTGTAGTTATGCTTGTGGGGGCATAATCTCTTTGAATAGCATTCCCTGGGAGAGAACAATGTCCAGCTTCTTTTTATGTACCTATTGGCTATCCATACATCATCCTTGGAGACATTCATATTTTAATCTTATGCTCTTTGTCTGTCTTTGATACAGGGTTGCAAAAGAGTTATATATATATTTGAGATATAATTACATAATCATATATATATAATGTGTAAATGTTTTTTTTCTTTATGCTGGGAGTTGCCTTTTTAATTTCTTTGTGACATTATAAAACATTATTCTATTTTAAGAAGTGTAATGTATTTTTTTAACTTATATTACTTGTGATTCTTGAAATTTTGTAGTTACAGGCAAAGAAATAGTATTAATAACTGTTTCATTTTTTCATATTAAGGGAGATTATTATTCCTTTGTGATTATCTATATCTGTGCATTTTTCATAGGCATTCTTTAAAATGAGCACTTTATAGTTTGATGACTGTTTTATTATAAAAGAATGTCAAAATGTCAAAAGATCGGTTTTTGTTGAGATGAGCATTGAATCAATAAATTTTTCAGTCAGTTTCAATAATTTGTGATTTTCCAGCTATATTCTAACTTCATAGTATTGTGTAATTTGATGATACACAATTATTAGAGAAATTATTGGTATTGTTTAGATTTCTATAAAGTGAGAAGTATTAGTATTATTTCCTATTTATTCTTGAGTTTCAGTTATTTTAAATATCCTTATTTCTAGCATCTGCCTTTACTGTTTAAATTCAGCTAGTGTAGCTTTTATTTTAAAATTATTTAAATATTGTTTTAAAAAAGCAGGTTGTGTTTGCCACTTTTATAAAATTTTTTGCTTCAATTTACATTCTTTATCTACTTGGTTCTGTTTATGTAACACTTGTTTCAATACAGGAATTTATAACTACTGATTTATTTGGGGGGATTTATTTTTGTTTTGTTTTTATTGTTCTGTGAGTGTGTGAGCATGTGTGTTTGTTTCTATTTGTTTTTCCATATAAGCACATATCTTTGTGCTTATATTGTATAGTATTTATTGAGCTTTTTAAGTGTGTATGCTCTTATTTGTAAATTAATTTTAGGATGTGTTTGTCACTGTTCTGTACCCCTCTTACCTCCTCTCTTAACCTTGTGTCATTCTCTTACACATTTTGGTACAATAGAGAGTACTTTAGAATTTTCTAAATCTCTGCTGTTTTTCTTGTGTTTTTTTCATGTTCTTTGGATTGTACATTATCAGTTGACTTATATAAGTATGCATTGTTCCCCAATTCTAGCATTTTAAATCTATTTTGAAACTGCCTGAACATTTTTCTTTAGTTTTAAACTATATTCAGAAATTTTATTAATTTTTATCATGTCTATCACATTATTTATACTCCAGATAAAACTGCTATCACCTTTTTTCATTTCTTTGAAATTAAAGTATTTATGTTGTATGTTTTTAAATTATTATACTATGTGTATGTGTGATATGACTTTATCTATATCTGCATACCATGTATCTACCTAGTGCCTAAATAGAAGACAAAGAATGCATTGCATTGTCTAGTCTTGGAAATTCATAGGGTTTTGTGATGCTTTGAATTTACTGGGGATTGAACCAAGATTCAATATTGGAGCAGTTAGTGCTCTTTACTACTGAGCCATCTCTAGAATTTTTCACTATTTTCAATTCTTTTTTTTTTCTTCAATTAAACAACTGGCTCCTTCTTAAAATAATTGATACCGGCCTCTTTCCAGGGTAAGGGTCATAATTTTCCACTTTATTGTATGCTTCACATGTTTTGTTTGTTTGTTCTGTTTTGTTTTTATAAAGGGAATATTTAGGTAACACTTGAAGGATGGAGGGAGGGAAACTAGGGTCAAAATGTAATATATGATGAAAGAATAAATTTTTAAAATTAGATATTAAGAGAAAAAAGCTAAAAATAAAAGAGAAGAAAGTAAAACGTGTTCCCTTTTTATTTTTTTGTACTTATTTGTGAAATTTTATTGATGCAGTCCCATAGCAAAGGAAGTGAAGTGAATATACAATTAACTTATTAACATTCGTTGAACATGTTTATTTACAAGTTCCACAGAAGGCATGTTAGGGTAGTCTATGCCATACTAATACTACACTAAGGAGATGGTGATTTAGTTTGAGATTCCTGCTTATGTTGTATAATTTATTTATTTATTATTCTTTTTTATTATTAATTACATTTTATTAACTCTGTATCCCAGCTGTATCCTGCTCCCTCAATCCCTCCCAAACCCTCTTTCCCTCCCTCATCTCCTCCCTGCCCCTTTCCAAGTCCACTGATTGGGGAGGACCTCTTCACCTTTCATCTGATCCTGTTTTATCAGGTATCTTCAGGACTGGCTGCAAAATCCTACTATGTGGCCTAGCAGGACTGCTCCTCCCTTGGGGGGTGGGGAGTTCAAAGAGCCTGCCATTGAGTTACTGTCAGAAATAGTTCCTGTTCCCCTTACTATGGGAAACTAATTGATTACTGAGCCACCACGGGCTACATCTGAGCAGAGGTTCTAGGTTATATCCATACACGGTCATTGGTGGAGTGTCAGTCTCAGAAAAGACCCCTTTTGCCCAGACATGTTTGGTCCTTGTGGAGCTCCTATTCTTTCCACGCCATACAAACTCCCCTTCTTTCATAGGATTCCCTGTACTCTGCCAAAGGTTTGGTTATGAGTCTTAGTATCTGCTTTGATACATTGCTAGGTAGAGTCTTTCAGGGGCCCTCTGCTGTAGGCTCCTGTTCTGTTACTTGTTTACTCCTATGTCCAATGCACCTCCTATTTGTCTTTCTGAGTGAGGATTGATCATCTTACCCTAGGTCCTCTTTCTTGTTTCTTTTTTTTTTTTTAGGTGTATAGATTTCATTATGTTTACCATATCTTATAAGACTATATGAATGAGTATATACTATGTGTGTCTTTCTTCTTCTGGAATACCTCAGTCAGAATGATCTTTTCTAGATCTCACCATTTGCCTGCAAATTTCATGAGTTTTCATTTTTGATTGCTGAGTAGCATTCCATTGTGTAAAAATAGCACAATTTCTGTATCCATTCCTCAACATAAAACCAGATTCTCTAAATCGGTTAGAAAAAAAATGGGGAACAGCCTAGAACTCATTGGCACAGGAGACAACTTCTTGAACAGAACACCAACAGCACAGGCTAGAAGAGCAACAATCAATAAATGGGACCTCATGAAACTGAAAAGCTTCTGTAAAGCAAAAGACACTGCCTTCAAAACAAAACGACTGCCTAAAGACTGGGAAAGGATCTTCACCAACCCTATATCTGACAGAGGGCTGATATCCAGCATATAAAAAAACTAAAAAAGTTAAAAAGCAATAAATCAAGTAATCCAATTAAAAAATGGGGTACTGAGCTAAACAGAGAATTCTCTATAGAGGAATATACAATGGCAGAGAAACACCTAAAGAAAAGCTCAACATCCTTAGCCATCAGGGAGATGCAAATAAAAACGACCCTGAGATTTCACCTTACACCCATCAGAATGGCTAAGATGAATAACTCAAGTGACAACAGATGCTGGAGAGGTTGTGGAGAAAAGGGAACCTTCCTCCATTGTTGGTGGGAATGTAAACTGGTACAACCACTTTGGAAGTGGTTTTCCAAAGTGGTTTTTTTCAGACAATTAGGAATAGTGCTTCCTTAAGATCCAGCTATACCACTCCTAGACATATACCCTAAATTTGCTAAAGTACACAACAAGGACATTTGCTCAACCATGTTTGTAGCAGCTTTATTTGTAATAGCCAGAACCTGGAAACAACCCAGATGTCCCTAAGTGGAGGAATGGATACAGAAATTGTGTTTCTACACTATAAACTAAATGACAATTTTGAAATTTGTTCATGAGATTGCGTACAACCATGCTACAGAGAAGCAGTCATCTTTGCTGCTTTGATTAAAACAAATTCAGTTATCTTAAAATCATGTCTATTAATCACATTGTCTGAATATGAAAAAAAAATGATGTCATTTCCATACCTCTGGTAAGTGAAGATCAAAAGTGCTTCCTGGGATTGGAAAATATGTGATAGTTTTACAGCTATCTTCATTTGTGTTCTTTCAAAATAATATTAGAGAGTTATAGTGTTACGTATATTGACTGAAAATAATAATTTTGTATTCTGTTACTTCCACACTGCTCTGGTAGTTTAGCTGCCTGCAACACAAGAAGGCAGATATTGTCAGCCACTGCATACTGCTCTAGATTTGTTGCCTTGTATAGCTCTTGAGTAAAGAAATAAATAGCCAAGAGAAATAAATTCTTTTATTTTCCTTTGTTCCACCCACTTTTAAAAAGCCTGTGCTATAAATTGCCAGATGATGTCAGACACAGGCTTGTGTTCCAATTTGATTTTGAATCCTTGATTCGGTGGTACAGCTACACTAGCAGTATGTGATCTTGTTGTTAAATGTGTTCATTTATATCAATTTAGACATTTATAGCAGGTAGATAAACACAGTGCTGCTTAGAAGAGCATCTGACATACAAAAAGGATTGTTGAAATGTTAATTTTATTAATTATAGTAGTGATTTTAGTAAAAGTTCATGTAGATAAAAAGAACTCAACAATAATCTCCAATTTAGAAAAAAAAATAAATTAGAGTAGAAATGAGAAAAGATCATCCTGAGTGAGATATCCCAGAAACAGAAAGACACACATGGTATATAATCACTTATAAGTGGATACTAAACATATAATATAGGATAAACATACGAAAATCTGTATACCTATAGAAACTAAGCAAGAAGAAGGACCCTGGGTGAGATGATCAATCCTCACTCAGAAAGACAAACGGGATGGACATTGGAAGAAGGAGAAAACAAGAAACGGGACAGGAGCCTACCACAGAGGGCCTCTGAAAGACTACCCAGCAATGTATCAAAGAAAATGCTGAAACTCATAACCAAACCTTTGGTAGAGTGC
>REGO01000792.1:37367-48034 GCA_010120015.1 Rhombomys opimus | reverse complement strand
TATATTTATATAAATGTATTTGAATATACAGAGAGAAAGTTGGGGTTTGAGAATTGACTAAGTAGTTACGAGTGCTCACCATTTTTGGATGATTCTGATTCAACTTTCATCACCCACATCGTGACTCATATCCATCTGTAACCCCTAGTGCAGAACATCTGATACCCTCTTGTGTTTTGTCTCATGTGGTCACCAGACACGTAAAGGGCTCAGAGACATGCATGCAGGGAATACACACTTACACATGAAAAATAATATATTTTTATTTTTATTTTAACCACAGGTCATTCACTTGTATCCCAGCCTTAGCTCCCTCCCTCTTTCCCTTCCAATCCCATCCTCCCTCCCTCATCTCCTCCCTGCCCCCTTCCAAGTCCATTGATAGGGGAGGTCCTCCTCTGCTTCCATCTGACCCTAGCTTATCAAGAATCTTCAGGACTGGTTGCAATGTCCTTATCTGTGGCCTAGCAAGGCTGCTCCTCCCTCGGGGAGGGGGGTAGGAAAAGCTCAATGAGCCAGTCATTGAGCTCATGTTAGAAATAGTCCTTGTCCCCCTTACTAGGAAACCCACTTGGGTACTGAGCTACCATGGGCTATATCTGAGCAGGACTTTTAGGTTATATCCATGCATGGTCCTTGGTTAGAGAAATAGTCTCATATAAGACCCCTGTGCCCTGATATATTTGGTCCTTGTGGGGCTCCTGTCTCCTCTAGGTCATACTAATTTCCCCTTCTCTCATATGATTCCCTGCGCTCTGCCGAAGGTTTGATTATGAGTCTCATTTGATTTGATACACTGCTAAGTAGAGTCTTTAATATTTTTTATTGTTGCTTACAAAATTAAAATACATTTTTTTAAATTTTATTAATTACACTTTACTCACTTTGTATCCCCCCATAAGCCCCTCTCTCCTCCCCTCCCGATCCCACCCTCCCTCCCCCTTCTTCACGCATGACCCTCCCCAAATCCACTGATAGAGGAGGTCCTCTTCTCCTTCCTTCTGATCTTAGTCTATCAGATCACATCAGGAATGGCTGCATTGTCATCTTCTGTGGCCTGGTAACCATTAGGTTACTAATGGTTAAAAATGGTTAAAATATGTTATTGTCAAAATATTAATATGAGATTTTTAATGTGCTTTGTTAATATAGCACATGTTTTGCCCTTTATGATTCTGTGGCAAGTAGCAAATCTGTGCCCTCATTGTGAAATACCCTCAAGTGTCAGTATAAGTTTAAAAAAAAAAAAACCTTATAGGTCTTATTGAGTTTACACTAAATTCTCAATGATTGTAATTAACCTTGATATACACTATTCTCTATTTTATTCTCTATATTCATTCTTCAGGTTTATCTTCCATCACTTTCACTCCCTTCTTGACAAAAAATCTAGCAGAGTTCATTTTAATGCTTTTTTTCCTCCGTATTTGGGACTTTTCAGATTCAACTTGAATGATATTCCTAGATTTACTCTTTCTGACACTTTCTTATCCCATATTCCAGTGATTTCTGACATACTCATGGTTTCTTATTTCCAGTGATACCTGCTGTCGCTGAATGAGTAGTCTCTGCTATTTGGTGATGTACTGCTCCTGCATCTTACTGAGCGATTACCTCACTTGACTTGAGCAGGTTTATCAAATTGTAGGAAAATGTGTAGGAAGTAAATGTCAAAGAAAGGCATCTCAGAAAGCTCATGTACAAGTGACTATAGAAATGAACATGCTAAATAATAAAATAAAATAAATATGTTGTTGACATAAAAATGAAGTTAACAAAGGGTGTTGTTGTTTCCTCTTTAATAATCTAAACTTTTAAAAAATTATTTGTTCATCCTAAAATTTGAAGAGTGTGTTTCTTCAGAATTTAAAAGAGTCTTAACTATGTTTAGCTCATAATTGGTGGTACAGTCTATAACAAATTTATTTTCCCAATTAATAATATTTTACTGTGATACTTACCATCACTTCATCAGTTGATCTGAGGTGCACAGAATCTATACTGCACATTACTACTTTTCCTCTAGCTGCAATGTGAGAGACAGTGGTTAAATTGCTTGTACATTTTAAAGTGCATTAGCTTCTAAACACCTGTTCCTTTAAGTGCATCACAACTACATATGAACTGTATACTATTAAATTAAGACAGAAATTTGATTGAACTTTCACCTTATTTTCCTCACTTTGAAACTACAGAGTTCTGTTACAATGTTGTGTGTCATAAATGGAAAATTTTGTTTTCCTTAAAAAGATATTTTTCTTCAAATTTAGAGGCTTATGTAAGAACTATAATAATTCTGCCAGCTTTAAAATATATAGCATTAGTCACTTGTGACTTACGTCAGTTGGAAATGCTGGAGTCTGTTTTAGTTAGGTGTATGAAAAATGTACTTTCACCTTCCCACAACTCAAAAGTGCCTGATGCAATTTAGATCTCTCTCAAACAAGTTCACCTTTGGTCCTAAAATTCAAGACCTCATCTGAGATGTCATCATACATAGAAAAATCCTGTGATTTACAGGAGCCAGAAGTTTGCAATCATTCCCTTTTTAAACTAAATACTTGCACTTATATTTAACTTATCAACATTTATTTTCTTTTTTAAAAGATAATAAAATATCCAATGGATATCACCTGTTGATATTTATTTAAAACAACATATTTACACATGTGACAATGTAATTGCTTTGATTAGTTAAGTTTTTAACCACTAGTTTCTGGTAATTGCTCTGAAGTTTTACAAATTTTTCAGATAAGGGGCTTGTACATTGAATGTTAGTGCGCAATGGTGACATTCTCAGTACTGTGGGGTGCTATGCTTTGTAGAAAGAAATGGCGCCATGTTTGTCTGTGAGGTGTTTATCCAGCAGAGTCAGATATCGGAACAGTACAAGTCAATGAGACATAATTAGAATGAATTCAAGAACCCTGATTGATTTTGCCTGAAGCAGTAGGCAAGGACTCTCAGCACTCTGTAACTTTGAACCACATGGCTTACTTCCCTCCAGTATACTCTACTGTTCTCAGGAGTCCCGCACGTGATGGGTTCTAATATTCACAAGAGTCCAAATGATCAAAACTAATTAAGGCAAATTGAGTATGGAATAAACTGAGGAAAAAATTAGAAAACAGAATGTGCACCTCAAAAGATCTATAGGCAATGCAAACGATTTTTGCCTTTTTTAGCAAATACTAGTCAATAGTAAATTAACTGAAGCAATTATTATAGAAAGACTGAAATGAACATCTACATGTATTTGAAATATAAAAATGTGTTTGACAATAAATTATTCTGAATGGTAAGGTTTTTAAGTATGCAGAATTGTTTGTTTTTCCATTTGTATTTCAAAATGAATGAATGTTAAAGCTAAAGTACTAAGATAGGATAAATGAAAACCTATTTAAGTGGTCCTTGGCCCTGAACCTCCACATACATAAGATGTGGATACACATGTGTTTAGAACATATGTGTTAGTGATTGTTTGCTTCAGTATGAAGGCAAAAATACATATTTCTGGAAGGTGTAAGGTTGTGTTCTATCCATGAATTTACCAATGAGAGACCTCAGGTAATAAGACTCCCTGCACTCTGCCCACGTTTGGCTATGACTCTCAGCATCTGCTTTACATACACTGCTGGGTAGAGGCTTTCAGAGGCCCTCTCTGGTACGTTCCTGCCCTCTTTCCTGTTTTCTCCCTCTTCGGATGTCCGTCTCATTTGTCTTTCTGAAATAGGATTGAGCATCTTACCCAGGGTCCTCCTTGTTGCTTAAATTCTTTAGGTGTTCAGATTTTAGTATGTTTATCCTATGTGTCTGATATCCACTTATAAGTGAGTATATACCATGTGTGTCTTTCTGTTACTGGGATACCACACGCAGGATGATCTTTTCTAGTTCCTACCATTTGCCTTCAAATTTGATAATTTTCTTGTTTTAACTTGTTGAGTAGTAATCCATTCTGTAAATGTACCACAATTTCTGTATCCATTTCTCCTTTGAGGAACATCTGCATTGTTCCCCTTTATCTACATCCTCTCCAGCATATATTGTCATGTGAGTTTTTGATCTTAGCCGTCTGATGGGTGTAAGGTGAAATCTCAGGGTCGTTTTGATTTCCATTTTCCTGATGACTAAGGACATTAACATTTCTTTAAGTGTTCCTATGTCATTCAATATTCCTGTAGTGAAAAACTGTTTAGTTCTGTACCCCATTTTTTAATTGGATTACTTGATTTGTTCCTTTGTAACTTCTTGTATTCATTATATATTCCGGATATAAACCCGCTGTCAAATATAAGTTTGGTGAAGATCCTTTCCTAGTCTGTAGGCTGTGGTTTTGTTCTGATGACATTGTCCTTTGCTTTACAGCAGCTTTTCAGTTTTATGAGGCCCCATTTATTGATTTTTGATCTTAGAGCCTGTACTGTTGATGTTCTGTTCAAGAAGTTGTCTCCTGTGCCAATGAGTTCAAGACTCTTGTCCACTTTTTCTTCTAGCAAGTTTAGTGTTTCTGGTTTTATGTTGAGGTCTTTGATCCACTTGGACCTTAGTTTTGTAAAGGCTGATAAATATGGATCCATTTGCATTTTTCTACGTGTAGACATCCAGTTAGACCAGCACCATTTGTTGAAGATGCTGTCTTTTTTCCATTGTAGGATTTTGGCTTCTTTGTCAAAACTCAAGAATCTGTAGGAATGTTTCCCTTGGGATTTCGTGGGAACCACACATTCACTTGTTCCTCAGTAATGCATTCAGGGGGGAAAAAGTACACATAAAATAAAATACACTACAAACTATATTTACATAAATTTCACTTAATAGAAAATATTTTGAAACTTGCTTTTGGATGGGAAAGAATTTTATACTAAAAAAAGAAACTTCATCTTTCCTTACTGGCAAAGGGAAATTAAAAATTTCTGAAAGACAGGTTGATATTGAATATGTTATCAGAAGAAATGAATACCAATTTGGTTTAATCAATACAGTTTGGAAAAGCTGAAATAAAACAATGAAAGTAAATAAAAGACATAACATTAATGTCTGAAACTATAGCATATCTACGTAATCTAAAGATTTCATTTACTTTAAAATAAATGAAGCAGAAGAAAGTCTGAAATAAAGAGTAATCAGTGCAATTTGAGATTGATGGATTATGCTCATCTGGTGAGACAAGCATGAGATCACTCAAATTACATAATTAGAAATTATAGGTAAATGCTGTAAAAAATGTCTTCTGTGAATCCAACATTTTGACAGAAGGGAATATGAAACTGGAGTGGAAAATCCCTTACAAATGGCTGAGTAGGTAATGGTGCTTGCAGAGTTCCAGAGCAGCTTCCAAACTTACTGGCAGGAAAGTAACTGCTGGGAGCTCTCATCAGATCTCAACACCTGTGTCATGGTACACACTTGTCTGCACACACACACACACACACACACACACACACACATACACACACACCATATACACAAGCACACCAACTCTTTGTAAAATGAAGTTTAGCTGATAAAGAAGGTAAAATCTTTCCCACATTTCTAAATTAAAATGGACCTAAATATTTCTTGATATTTGTTTTGAGGTTCAAGACATTAATGGAAAGTGGAAATTCTGTATAAAACAGGTCACCTGTAATCCTGGAAAATTTTACAGATAGTAGAGTTTATACACTTAAATTATGCCCACTATAAATACAAAGTTACTTTTAAAACTGACATTAATTTATAATATAAAAATATTTTAAGCAGAGATTGAATTGTTGGCCTTTAATCTACACTTTATGGAGGTAGAAGTAGCAGAGTATCTTTCACATTGAGCCTAATCTCAGGCTAGCCAGAGTTACATAGTGAGATCTTTAAAAAATATATATTTATTAAATTAAAATTAAAATAATGAAAAAGAATTCCAGAATCCTATTACTGCATTTCTCAATTTATTATTTTATTAATTACAGTTTATTTTCTTTGTATCCCAGCTGTAACACCCTCACTCATCCCTCCAAATCCCACCCTTCCTCCCTCATCTTCTTCCATACCCCTCCCTAATTCCACTGATAGGTGAGGTTATCCTCCCCTTCCCTCTGACACTATCTTATCAGGTCTCATCGAGACTGGCTGCATTGTCTTCCTATGTGGCCTGGTAAGACTTAATCCCTTGAGGAAGGCCACATAGGAAGACAATGGTAATGATCATAGAGCCATAATAGATACACAGTAGACCTGGTACAGATCCATATATGCCCTGTGCTTGGTGCTTCAGTCTGTGAGCTTGCTCAGCTGATCGAGGGGGTCTTGTTCCTCTAATGTCTTTGCTCCTCTCTGGATCTTTCTTTTTGTTTCCTCTTCTATGGGATTCCAGGAGCTCTGAGGGCACAGATGTGATGGAGACATCTTAGAGATGTGTGTTTCAAGTACTCTGCCTGCCTGCACAGTGTATGACCCTCTGCACCTGCTCCTGTCTGCATCAGGAGAAAACTTACTTGATGATGACTGAATAAGACACTGATATCTGAGTATAACAAAATATCATTATGAATCATTGATACTTTTTTTTTTCACTCAATAGTCTTTGGTTTTACCTTAGGTCTCTAGGCCATCTAGTGTCTGGTACTTGATCATGTTGGCATTGTCTGCTATGGGTTCTATCTTGTGTATCTTGTGAAGTGGGAACTCAATTCAAATCAGAGGGAAGAGGAGGAGGAGTACCTCCCTATCTGTTTGTTTTTTTTTTTTAATTTTTAGAGTGCTTGTGTATCATACTTAAAATCCTGACTCTTGTACTCACTGCATGATATACATGAATTTGGATGATTTCAAGAAGATATAAGGTTATATGTGAATAAACATCTCTAAATTTCCTTGTTAATATTTTAAACTGAAAAAATATTAAAGAAGACATAAAATAAGAACAATTAAATTGTAAGGTTTATAGGCCACCAAAACCAAGCTGACCTCTAACTTGTGTTCCTCTTGCCTCTGCCTCCTTCAGCATATCAGATAGAATGACCTGGAGGTAGACAAGGAGACCACAGAGCCAAAATATCTGGGCCCAGGTGTCATGCAGAGACTGATGAATCAACGAAGGGCCATGCAATGAAAGGACCTAGACCCCCTGCTCAGATGTAGCCCACGCACAGCCCAGTCCCCAAATGGGTACCCTAGTAAGGGGAGCAAGGGCAGTCACTGGCATGAACTTGATTGCCTGCTCTTTGATCAACTCCCCTGGGAAGACAGCCTTACTAGGGCATAGAGCAAGAGGATCTAGATAGCCCTAATGAGACCTGAAAGGTGAGGGTCAGATAGTAGGGGAGGAGGACCTCCTGTATCAGTTGACTAAGGAAGGGAGGAACATCAGGTTCCTGGGATGAAACCTGGGACCATGAAGACATGAGGGAGGATACTATGGTCGGGATACAAAGTAAGTAAATTGTAAATAATAATAATAATAATAATAATAATAATAAATAAGAAGAAGAAAGAAAAAAGATCTACAGGCACAAAAGCTAATAAACTAAATTCTAATTAATTAAAAATACACAGAAATTAAAATAACATTTTATTTTAGAATATCATTATATTACTAAATTTTATAATGAAGTCTTGCTTTGTATTATTCTGGAGTTTTTAATTTACTTTATTTTTTAATTTTAATTTATTATTTTAAATTTATTTGCTTTTCATCCGGATCATAGCCCCCTCCCTTCTATCATTCAAATCCCACCTCTTCCCTCTCCCCTAGTCCTCAGAAAGGGGAAGCCCTCCTCCTCCATTACCAACTGACCCCAGCTTATCAAATCTAAAGAGAAAAGCCTTCATCCTCTTCCTCTGTGGTGTGATAAGCCCTACTTGCCAGAATGAAGTAATCAAAATCAGGCAACAGAGTACATTATCAGGGACAGCTTCTGCTTCCCTTATTATAGAGCCTACTTGGAGACTGAGCTGCCCATTTCTACATCTAAGCTGGGCTCTAGGTCCTCTCCATGTATGGTCCTTGGTCATCAGTTTCTGCAGGCCCATGGGCCCAGATTTGTTGGCTCTGCTGGTATTTTTATGGAGTTCCTGTCCCCTCAGAGTCATTCTATCTCCCCATCGTTCCATAAAACTCACTGCACTCTGCCCAAATTTTGGCTGAATCTCAGCATCTGCTTAGATCCCCTGCTGGGTAAAGTCAGAGGCCCTCTGTGGCAGGCTCCTATCCTGTTCCATCTGTTCAACCACTTCTGGTGTCTATTTTATTTGCCGTCTGAATAAAAATTAGGTGATTATTGTCTTTTTGTTACTTGCTTGCTTAAAGTCCAAAAAGAGGGTATGTATTTGAATATGTGGGGAAAGAGGGAGGTTCTGAGAAGAGCTGGAAAGTAGGAAAGTTTAATAAAAAAAGAAAATAGAATTAAAATAAGAAATAAAATGGAATCTTTATACTGAATAAGTATTATATATAACTCATTTTAAAAACGTCCTTAATGAGACTCTTTAAGCAATTAATAAATTTAATATATATTTTCAAATTCTTTAGTAATATATGTACATATTTTCTGAGAATGGCTCTTGAAAATCTGTCATGTTATGTATTCAATTGTATAAGTCTTGAAAATTCTCATATATTAAATTTATTTTCAGAAAAATATTAAATGTTTGCAGAGAATATTATGTACAGAAAATTAATTTTGATCAAATTTACTTATTATGTATACTTTTAATTTTCAGTTCTGACAACTAGTAACTATGTGATACTGTAGCCAGAAATCTTCATTTATATGACTATTGGAACCAAAAATATAGATTCAATTTTAAATAAAAGCAAAAAAAAAACACTTTTATATATTTTATATAAAGCTTTACAAAATTTACATATATATACAATTGTGTATAAATGTGCTAATATCTGTATATTTACATATATACTTTAAGAATATATTGTATAAGTGTATTGTATTAGTGTATACAAATATATGTAGATATATATGAAGAGAGAAAAAGAGACTTATCTCCAATAATATAAATAAATATGGTGTATATTTCACCTTCTAGAAAAAAAAAAGCTCTCAGGCCTCAAACATTATATACGCACTACACTTACATAGCTCGTAACTGACAAAATCGAATTAGAAATAAACCTCAGGGATGTAATGCACTTCCATTTTTATCTTAAAAGCTTCCTTTTCTGGGACTGAAAATTAAGAATACTATCAATATTTGTATTTTGAAATTTATTGTTTTATACATTTGAATGTGAGTTTTTGTGTTATTGTATATAGTTCTTCAAAAATCTAAAATCGTAAAATTACTTCAAGTGGTTCTTACTAGACTTCATTTCATTTTACTGTGGGCATCACATGATTCAGAAAGAAGAAAGGATTTCGTCACAAACTGCCAAACAGGATAGTTTTTGCTTCCTCACTGATTATGGATTAGTAATTAGCTTTGGAGAATGATATAAGACCTAATAAACATTGGAAGTAGGAGAAAACAAGTAACAGGACAGGAGCCTACCCCAGAGGGCCTCTGAAAGACTCTACCTAGCAGTGTATCAAAGCAGATGCTGAGACTCATAAACAAATCTTCAGCAGAGTGCAGGAAATCATATGAATGAAGGGGGAGTTAGTATTACCTGGAGAGAATAGGAGCTCCACAAGGACCAATATATTAGGGCACAGGGGTCTTTTATGAGACTGTATCTCCAACCAAGGACTATGTATGGCTATAACCTAGAACCCTTGCTCAGATGGAGCCCATGGTAGCTCAGTATCTAAGTGGGTTCCCTAATAAGGGGAACAGGGACTATTTCTGACATGAAATCAATGGCTGGCTCTTTGACCTCTCCTCCAGAACTGAGGGAGCAGCAGCCTTGCTAGGCCACAAAGGAGGACATTGCAGCCAGTCCTAAAGATACCTGATAAGCTAGGGTCAGATGCAAGGGGAGGAGGACCTCCTCTATCAGTGGACTTTGAAAGAGGCCAGGAGGAGATGACAGAGAGAGAGAGGGTGGGATTGGGAGGGAAAGAAGGAGGGGCTATGGCTGGGATACAAAGTAAATAACCTGTGATTAATATAAAAAATAAAAACTATTAAATAAAAAATACCTAATAAACATAATATCTTTTGAAACACAGAAAACAGATGTTTTTTTTTAATTGGATTGCTTGAATTGTTGCTTTTTCTTCTTTTTTATTGTTTATTATTATTAGTTACATTTTATTAACTCTGTATCCCAGCTGTATCCCACTCTCTTATTCCCTCCCAATCCCACCCTCCCTCCCTCAGCTTCTCCCTGCTCCTTTCCAAGTCCATGGATTGGGGAGGACCTCCTCCCCTTTCATCTGGCCCTGAAGGAGAAAGACAAACATGGTATATACTCGCTTATGTAGACCTACAGATTTGATAAACATAATAAAGTCTATACACCTAAAGAAGATAAAAAGAAAACAGATGTTTATCAATGTAAAGAAACCAACAAAAGTTTCTGTAACACTAGTAATTGCTTCTACAATAATCTAGGAGATATATCCTTGAGATGGTTGGATAAACACTTCAAAATATCACACTGAAATTACAGCTCTGGCCTTTCTTCCACTTCAGAGCATAGAAAAGAGCCCAGTGCTCCACACTCAACAAAATTCCTTTGGTATTTTACATTATCAAACTCTTCATGATAAGAAATACTGTTTTCT
>REGO01000792.1:20535-34206 GCA_010120015.1 Rhombomys opimus | reverse complement strand
TTCTATATCCCCAGGGAAATAAAAGCAGTCATCAAAATCTCCCTTCCAAAAAATCCCAAGGCTAGATGGTTTCAGCTCACAATTCTACCAGACTTTCAAAGAGGGGCTAACTTCAATTCTCTTCAAATTATTCCACAAAATAGAAACAGAAGGAACATTACCAAACTCATTCTATGAAGCCTCAGTCATTTTGATACCTAAACGGACACAAAGACCCAACAAAAAAAGAGAACTTCAGACCTATCTCTCTTATGAACTTTGATGCAAAAATACTCAATAAAATATTTGCAAACCGAATCCAAGAACACCTTAAAGATATCATCCACTGTGACCAAGTAGGCTTCATTCCAGGAGTGCAAGGGTGATTTAATATATAGAATCCATCAGTGTAAACCTCCACGTAAACAAACTGAAGGAGAAAAGCCACGTGATCCTCTCCTTAGATGCCTACAAAGCATTAGATAAAATCCAACACCCATTCCTGTTTAAAATATTGGACATTAGGGATACAAGGCACATACCTAGGCATGGTAAAAACAATATATAACAAGCCTATAGCCAACATCAAACTAAAATGAGAGAAACTTAAATCAATCCTACTGAAATCAGAGAAAAGGCAAGGCTGCCCACTCTTTCCATGTCTCCTCAACATAGTACTTGAAGTCCTTGCTAGAACAATAAGACAACTAAAGTGGAACAAGGGGAAACAAATCAGAAAGGAAGAAGTCAAAGTATCTCTATTTGCAGACCATATGATAGTATACATAAGTGACACCAAATATTCAACCAAAGAACTACTTTAGCTGATAAACACCTTCAGCAAAGTGGCTGGATAAAAAATTAAACAGGATCAGATGAATGGGGGGGAGGTCCCCCCTATCAGTGGACTTGGAAAGGGGCACAGTGGTAATGAGGGAGGGAGGGAGGGAGGGAGGGACTGGGAGGGAATGAGGGTTCGGGGCACGGCTGGGATACAGAATTAATAAAATGTAACTGATAAAAATAACAAAATAAAAATAAAATAAAAAAATAAAAAACAACAACAACAACAACAAAAAAACTTTAGTCTCCGAAGAAAGAAATTAAAGACAATATCAAAAAATGGAATGACCTCCTATGCTCATGGATAGGTAGGTTTAACATAGTGAAAATGGCCATCCTGCCGAAAGCAATCTAAAGATTCAATGCATTTTCCATCAAAATACAAACACAATTCTTTACAAAACTTGAAAGAAAATTCTCAATTTCATATGAAGAAAGAAAAAATCCAGAATTGCTAAAAAAAAAAAAAATTCTGTACAACTACAGATCATATGGAGGTATCTCCTGATCTAAAACTGTACTACAGAGGAATACTCATAAAAACTGCATCGTATTGGCATGGAAACAGAATGATGGATCAATGGAATTGAATAGAATACCCTGAAATAAACCTACACAGCTATGGATACTTGATTTTTTTATAATGAAGCATAAACCACACATTGGAAAAAATAAAGCATCTTCAACAAATGGTGTTGGTCTAACTGGATGTCTACATGTAGAAAACTGCAAATAGAACCCATATTTATCACCATGCACAAAACTAAAGTCCAGGTGGATCAAAGACTACAACATAAATCCAGACACACTAAATCTCTTAGAAGAAAAATTGGAGAAGAGCCTTGAACTCATTTGCACAGGAGACAACTTCCTGAATAGAACACCAACATCACAGACTGTAAGATAAAAAATCAATAAATGGGACCTCATGAAATAGAAAAGCTTCTGTAAAGCAAAGGACACTGTAGTCAGAACAAAACAACAGCCTACAGATAGGAAAAGGATCTTCACCAACTCTATATCTGACACAGGGCTAATATCCAGAAATTGTAATGAACTCAAGAAATTAAACAGCAACAAATCAAGTAATCTGATTAAAAAATGTGGTGTAGAGCTAAAGAGAGACTTCTTTGTAGACAAATATTGAATGGCAGAGAAACACTTAAAGAAATGCTCAGTGTCCTTAGTCATAGGGAAATGCAAATCAAAACAACCCTGAGATTTCACCTTACACCCATCAGAATGGCTAAGATCAAGAACTCAAGTGACAACACATGCTGGAGAGGGTGTGGAGAAAGGGGAACCCTCCTCCATTGCTGGTGGGAATGTAAACTGGTTCAACCACTTTGGAAATCAATCTGGCCCTTTTTCAGACAATTAGCAATAGTGCTTCCTCAAGATCCAGCTATACTACTCCTAGGTATATATCCTAAATTTGCTCAAGTACACAACAAGGACATTTGCTCAACCATGTTTATAGCAGCTTTATTTGTTATACCCAGAATCTGGAAACAACCCAGATATCCATCAACTGAGGAATGAATACAGAAATTTTGGTTCATTTACACAATGGAATACTACTCAGCAATTAAAAACAAAGAAATCTTGAAATTTGCAAGCAAATGGTGGGAACTAGAAAAGATCATACTGAGTGAGATAATCCTGAAGCAGAAAGACACACATGGTACATTTCGACTTATAAGTAACATAAAACATAGAATAAACATACTATAATCTGTACACTTAAAGGAGCTAAGCAAGAAAAGGACCCTCAGTAATATGATTAATCCTCACTCAGAAAGGCAAACTTTACAGACAACAGAAGACGGAGAGAACATACAACTAGAGAGGAGCCCACAACAGAGGACCTTTGTAAGTCTCTACCCAGCATGGTAACAAAGCAGATGCTTCTTAGCCAAACTTTGTGTAGAATGCAGGTAATCTTATGAAAGAAGTGGAAATAGAAAGCCCTGGAGGAGACAGGAGCTCCACAAGGAGAATGACGAAACCAAGAAATCTGGACACAAGGCACTCTTCTGAGACTGCTACTCCACCCAAGGCCCATACATGGAGGTAACCTAGAACCCATGCACAGATGTAGTCTATGGCAGCTCATTGTCCAAGTGGGTTCCCTAGTAATGGGAACATTGACTGTCTCTGACATGAACTCACTGGCTGGCTCTTTGATCACCTCCCACTGATGGGGGTCACAGAGGAAGACAATGCAGCCAGTCTTGAGGAGACCTGATAGGCTAGGGTCAGAGGGAAAGGGAGGAGGACCTCCCCTATCAGTGGACTTGGGTAGGGAAAAGGGAGGAAATGAAGGAGGCAGAGTGGGATTGAAAAGGGATGGTGGAGGGGCTACATCTGGGATACAAAGTGAATAAACTGTAATTTATAAAAAAAATAAATTAAAAAAATTAACCCCTTTTTTGAAGCAACTATAGCAAGTAAGGGAGGTCATAACAGAATAATTTTCTTTCGTAAATTGAGCTTCTTGTAAAGGAAAATCAGAGATCTAAAAGGTTTCCAGAAAGGAGATGCTGGCATTAGGTATGCATTATAAAAATTAAGAAATTATAGAACTATGTTTTTAGGTCATAGGACTGACGAAGTATCTCAGATTTTTCAAATCACTAATTAAATGTTCAGGTTACTTTTCAGAACAGAACAGTGAGAAATTTCTGGGAAGTAAATAATAAAGAGGAACAAAATTATGCTTTACTAAATAAACCAAATAAAAAAACCGCATAATTACACTCCTGGAATATTTGAACATTTCTGAAAGCAAAGTATTGTGGAAGATTTTGTAACTGTAAATATTCTTTTTTGTTTGTTTCTGTCCACAGTGTAGACAAGTGAGTGTAGCAATACTGTTAATGAAAAAAATCTTTCCAATATTGTCTGCAAATTTATATGCATATATGTGTGTTTGTTATGTGTGCGCATGGACACAGAACACATATGCCAGTACATTACTCATAAGTGTGTGATCATTGGACCATCAATACAAAGATTATTCCAATGCTTACTACTAATACATTTAACTAGTTATTACTTATTTTTAATCTTAATTTTGAGTCAGCAATTCCTTAAGCATCCTTGATTGGCTTGGCAATTTGCTACCTTCCTGTCAGTATCTTGGATGTTGGGATTACTATTCATTATAACATAATAATTTAAGGGAAATAAAGACTTTTTATATGAAAAAAAAAGAAAAAAGAAAGATTTTTTTTCTGTAATCTTGTATTTAAAAATAAAATGAAATACTATCTAAGAATATTTATTTCCTTCATAATTTTGTGGCAGTTTAGTGGATTTTAGTATTTGGAAGGATTAAACATCTCTAATTGGCCCAGGGAAGAACAGCTTGGAAATACAAATTCACAGACACAGGACTTTATAGCATGGACTTTTCTGTGGCATGCTGTTGTGCTGTCACTGCAACTTGATTGTCCTCATTTTCAATAAAGCTTCCAAACAATCTAAGAAATACCTCAGACGTACTGAAGTGTCTTTGAGAATCTTGTCTTTAAAAAAATATGTAGTGAGGAGGATATATCACAAAGGATCACTATACAAGATGAAAGATATCAGGAACAAGAAAAAGATGTCTGAGAGTTCACAGATTTATTACATATTTTAAATTTTTTTCCAAGAAACAGATAAGCTTAGCTTAAAATAAACAATAGTTTTCATTGAATTTTATCATACTTTCATTAATGTTTAAAAGTTAAAAGTATTGTGAAGCATATACTTCAAGCAATATTTCAAATGAAATTAAATTAGAAGAGTGTGGCAATAAATGATATGATAAAATAAAATAAATGAATTTCATGAGCACTTTGAATATTTATGTCTCTTGGAATTTCAATAATTCATACATAATTTATGTGGCTCATGGGATTATTCTTTTTCTCTAAAATTTATTTGTTATATGCTAAAGTCACCTTAGTGTTGACTTTTGTTGATTATTAGTGCCAAAATAATTTGAATTTCCATTTACTTTTTTGTGAGCAAAGCCGGTTTTATTCAGATATAAAAGGAATGACAGAACTCTGTAATGGCCAGTTACAACAAGAAATCCACTTCTGTCTTTCTAAAGATGCTCAGGCCCAGAGCTTTGCTGTGCTGGGCTCATCAGTTCTCTGGGGAGCTCATGTAATTGCATGATAAATGGTGGGATATGCCCGTTCCAGTATGAAAGTTCAGCCAGTCTATGCACAGGCATTATTTCTCCTATTACAAAGAGATAACTGAAGTCAGCAACTATGAACATCTTTTCAGAAATATGTGATATGGCTGGAATTTCAAAAGGCACAAGTAATAAGAACAGCTTTAATAAATATTTCAGAATGATAATGTTAAATATTCAATTTCAATGTAATAATCAGAACTTTTGTGTTAAGGTTTTTTTCTCTTTTCTAAGATAGAAGACATTTAGAGAAATGTTCTAATATAGTACATTATTTCCTAAACCAAAAAAAATGCAAAAAATAAATTATCTGGTTAAATTTGAGACAAACACACAAAAACTGATTTCTAATCAGTTACCTATTATTTTTGTGTTAATATGCGGCAACACTTTGGGAGACGGTTGCTGGCATTCTGACAGTGACAGATGGGTCAGGGTGTGCTTTGTGTGAGCTGCTAGACATGTTGGGCTGTCAGTGACCTTGATTCTGTTATCACTGTCCTCTAATGCAATGATAGGGACTTTATGCCAGCACTTGACATTTAATCTTGAATATTTTCAGTTACTCTGTCAAAGAAAACAAAATAGAGAACTCAGTTTTTAATGTGTACCTTCTGGAGCATCAACTTATTTCTCACTGCTGGGATAAGGCTCCACCCACAGGAACCAGTGCACTGTGGTAAGCAGTGGGGATAATGATGGCTAGTTCTCCACAGTGAAGGACTGACTCTTGATACAACATCAAAAAACTCTTCATTTCTATTTGGGTGCTAACAGAGATTTGATTTTGATCTTGCATTGTGCTCAGTTGTAAACCAAAGTCTCTGCCAGCCCTGTTTCTTCATTACTTCATTAAATAAAGACAGGGAATATTAAGATTCATCAATACCTGGGAGTTTTTCAATCTAAGGTTGTCGATGGCATTTGAAACATGACACAAAACAAACAAAAAGAAAAACACCAAGAAAAGCCTGACTATATTCTGTCTTAAACAGAAAACAGTATCTCCAGGGCTATTTTTTTTTTTCAAATCCTTTTTGGAATACGTAGTTATACTAAACATGGACTTTCAGAAGATATCAAACTCAATATTTTTGTATATAACAGAAGATGGATCATTCTATAATTTAAAATGATACATCTGACAGAGGGATAATATCCAGAATATAAAAGGAACTCAAACACCAACCAACTAAGGAATCCATTTAAAAATGGGGTAGAGAGCTAAGCAAAGGGATATCTAATGGCCTAGAAACACTTAAAGAAATGCTCAACATCCTTAGTCATCAAGGAAAGGCAAATCAAAACAACCTTGAGATTATACATTACACCTTCAGAATGGCTAAGATCAAAAACTCAAGTGACAATACATGCTGGAGAGGATGTAGAGAAAGGGGAACACTCCTCCACTTCTGGTAGTAATGTAAACTTGTGTAACTATTTTGGAAATCAATCTGACACTTTCTCACACATTTAGGAATAGTACTACCTCAAGATCAAGCTATACCATTCCCAGGCATATATCCAAAATATGGTCAAGTATGCAATAAGGTCATTTGTCCAACCATGTTTATAGTATCTTTATTCTTAATAGTCAGAATCTGGAAACAACCCAGATGTCCTCAAAGACAGAATGGATGCAGAAATCATGGTTCTTTTTTTACAATGGAATACTACTTAGTAATTAAAAACAAGGAAATAATGAAATTTGCAGGCAAATGGTGAGAACTAGAAAAGATCATCCTGATTGAGGTATCCCAGAAGCAGAAAGACACACATGGAATATACTTACTATAAGTGGATATTAGACATATAATATAGGATAAACATACTTAAATCTGTACATCTAGAGAAGGTAAGCAAAAAGGAGAACAGAAAGGGAAACTGTATGGACGTCAGAAGAGGGACAAAACAGGGGAACAGGAGAGGAGCCTACTACAGATGACTTCTGAAACACTCTACCCATCAAGTTATTAAAGCAGATGCTGAAAATCATAGCCAAACTCTAGGCAAAGTGCAGGGAATCTTATGAAAAAAAGAGGGAGATAGAAAGACAGGACAGGACAGGGGCTCTACAAGGAGAACAACAGAACCAAGAAATCTTGGCCCAGGGGTCTTTTCTGACACTGATACTCCAACCAAGGACCAAACATGGAGATAACCTAGGAAATCTGTACAGGTGTAGCCCATGTCAGCTCAGTTTCCAAATGTTTTTCCTAGTTAGTGGAACAGGGACTATCTCTGAAATGAACTCAGTGGCTGGCTCTTTAATTACCTCTGCCTGAAGAGGGAGCAGCCTTACCAGGCCAACGAGGAAGACAATGCAGTGATTCTTGTTGAGACCTGATAGGGTAGTGTCAGATGGGTGGGGAGCAGGACCTCTTGTATCAGTGGACTCAGGGAGGGACATGAGAGAATATGAGGGAAGGAGGGTGGGATTGGGAGGAAGGGGCTACAGCTGGGATACAAAGTGAATAAATTGTAATAAATTAAAAAAAAGATATTATTTTACCATAAATAAAACTCAAGTGAAAATACTTGCTGGAGAGGTTGTGGAGAATGGGTAACCCTCCTCCATTGCTGTTGGTTATGTAACCTTGTAAATTCACTTTGAAATTCAATCTGGAGCTTTCTCAGAAAATTAGGGACAGTGCTATCTCAAGATCCAGCTATACTTCTCCTGGGCATGTATCTGAAAGATGGTCGTCCATTCAACAAGGTCTTTTGCTCAACTCTTTTATAGCAGCTTTATTCATAATAGCCAGAATCTAGAAGCAATCTAGATGTTCTTCAACTAAGAAATGGATTAAAAATGTGGTGTATTTACACAAGGAACACTACACACCAATTAAGAACAAAGAAATCATGAAATTTGCAGGCAAATGTTGGGAAGTAGAAAAGATCATCCTAAGTGAGGTAACCCAGAAGCAGAAAGGCACACATGGCATATACTCACTTAGAGTGGATATTAACCATACAAAAAGGATAAACATAGTAAAATCTATAGTTCTGAGCAAGCTAAGCAACAAGGAAGATCCCAAGGCAGATGCTTAATCCTCATTCAGAGGGCAAACAGGATAGACATCGGAACCTGGAGAAGACAAGGAACAAGACAGGAGCCTACCACAGGGGCCTCTGAAAGACTCTACGCAGCAGGGTATTGAAGCAGGTGTTGAGACTCGAGGCCAAACTTTAAGCAGAGTGCAGGGAATCTTATGGAAGAATAGGGAGCTAGAAAGGCCTGGAAGGGACAGGAGCTCCACAAGGAAACCAACAAAGCCAAAAATTCTGAGCCATTGGGCCTGCAGAGACTGATGAACCAACCAAGTACCATGCATAGAGTGGACCTAGACCACCTGCTCAGATAAAGCTTATGGGCAGCCCAGTCTCCAAGGGGGTTCCCTAGAAAGGGGAGCAGGTATAGTTACTGGTATGAAAAATTTACCTGCTCTTTAATCACCTCCCCCAGGGCAAGATGGCCTCACTAGGACACAGAGAAAGAGGGTCTAGACTGTCCTGATGAGACCTGATAAGCAATGGACACATAGAAGTGGAGGAGATGTTCCCCTATCATTTTGACTAAGGAAGGGTCACAGGGTAAGAAGAGGGAGGAATGCCTGGACTGGGAGGAGATGAGGGATTTAAAGTTACTAAATTTTAATTAGTAATGATAATAATAATAAAAAGGAATTGGAATGAAAAATGCTGTCTATTTTATATTAATGTTATATTCATTCTCTAAACTTTGATGTAGAAAAATTAATTCATATTGTACATGAAAATCTTTTGTCAGTTTTAACAGAATAAAATCCTAAATTTTGGGTCCAATGACAAGGCACAGTGGTTCAAGGTATTTGATGCCAAGAATATTGACCTGGGTTCTATCCTTGGAATCCATTTTAGGTAAGAGAGCTAGCTCCAGCATATTCTGACACACAAAAGGTGCACACACACACATACTCACACACATACAGGAATGAAATAATGAATAGATACATATAAATGAAAATACAGTCCATATAATAAGCAAAAAGGAAAACAGAGAAAAAGTCATACACCAATTTACTTTTCAATTTGTTTTCATTTATAAAATAAGTACAATTAATTGTTGCCTTGTAATTCTTATCTCAATTTCTGATAATATCTTTAGTTTGAAATAAAACTGCATCTTTGGAGCTTGCATAATAATCTTACTATATGCAGACAACATGTATCATCTTTGTCCTGTACCGGGGCAGGCTGACTGTTATCTCTGTGCATGTCCTTCTACAGGAAGTTTTTCCTTCTCTTCAGTATTTGTTCTGAAGACATCAGATGACAACCAGACGATTGTAGTGTAATAACAAAATACCATTTACAGCTTGATAATAGAGCACAAAGTTACACTGCAGAATACCATCGGTTACAACTATCACAAACATAACCTAAGTCTTCATAATGTATATCCTGGCACCCAATATTGTCTCTCTCTTTTGTTTTCTGTCTTGCTTCATTTATTTTAAATTGCTACAATTTAAGATCTGAACATAAATAAAAAATAACATATGTAGGAGTGAGTCACAGGTTTGGTAGCTCCATGGCCCAAAAGTACTAACTGTGTAAGCTCCATGGAAACCATGGTTTAAGCACAAAGAGACCCAGTTTATATTAGGCAAGTTAGCCCTGACGCCATTGTGTCTTGTTTACACATTGTTTACCTATTACACATCACATTATGAGACACTTGAAGAGTTCCTAAAAACATTTTTTTTCTATCCTGGTGTGTAATTCTGTTTTTTTAAAGGTGTCCTTGGATAGTGCACAGAGTTTCTCTCAATAGATTGGCGTGTGGCTATTTGTGGGTAGGAAGTCTCAATATTACTTTGATGGAGGATAATTCGTAGAGTACAGAAAAGTAGGCCAGTCATTGTAGCCATGTGTGCACCCATGGAGTCAAGACCAAGAAGAAACCACTTTGAAATAATTGTGTTCCTGAAAAGTAAACTCTGCTGTGTCCACAAATAAATCCATGTTCTAGTTTTCTTAACAGCCTTCTCAAACTGTAACGCCTCTCTTCACACAAACTCGTTATGTTCCACATTGTTTGAATTTTCCTACTTTAGTAAATTATGCTATTATTATTTGCCTTGTATATATGTGATGGATATACATAGTAATGTTTGTAATATTGTTTTGAGACATAGTCTTACTAGGTAGCCTTGGCTGGCCTTCAAACACCCTATATAGTCAGATAGTAGGGGAGGAGGACTTCCTTTATCTGTGGAAGAGGGAAGAGACATAGGGGAAAAGCAGAGAGAGAGGATGGGATTGGGAGAAGATGAGAGAGGGAGCTACAACTGGGATACAAAATGAATAAATTATAAATAATAATAGTAACGTATTATTATTATAAATAAAAAAATTAAAAATACTACATGCATTGTTTGCAGATTTTTAACTTCTTGGCAGATGAATAGGAAATCTAAACTTATAAAACATGGAAACATTTATGTTAATCATTTTTATTAAAGGGTTTTCTCTGTGGAACAAGGGAAAGTAAAAGTAGTACAATGCAGAGGTCCAAAGGGGAAAAGTATTGGAGCTAGTAAACTCTACTGACATGAACTTCCTAGGAATTTCAACACACTGTTTGCCTATACAGGTTCCAGTAAAGTTAATAGGAACTGTGTGACTAATTCTCTCTGCAGAGTCCTAAAAATGTACCCTGCAGTATTAGAGAATCTGAACAACAACAACAAAACAAACAAACAAACAAACACACCCTATATAGAGCAGGCAAGCCTTCATCTCACAGAAATCCTCATGCCTCTCCCTCTCAAATGCAGGGATTAAAGATGTGCACCACCACACCCAGCTACTGTACCATCTTAATGGCATAGTTTAAGCATCTAAGCTCCAAACACAAAATAAATTCTGAAGAATTCCAAAGTGACTGCTGTGGCTGGACAGATGTCTCTACATCTGCAGAGACTACAGTGCAGGTCTCAGCATCTACATAGATGATGCACAAGATCACCTTCATAGCCAGCTTCAGAGATTCTGTTAGGTGTTGTGTACTAAAGAGGCATCTGCACTCATGCTTGTATATGATTTTATACAGATATGCAGTATATGTATAATTTTGGCAATACATGAATAAAAGTAAGATAAAACAAAATGAATCCTATAAATGATTTAATGCAATATCTAAATATATATTTAATCAATTGATATTGTAGGGAATAGAATTTAGGTGAGAAATATCTGTAAGAAATTATTGGAATAGAAATGTAATTCAAAACTAGCGTATAGCATGGGAAAAAACTTCTGTTTTAGTGACAATTATGTTTTTCATAGGAAAATGTTGGCAATATACACATTGATTATGTATAATAAACTATTTTGTACTACTGTAAACAGATGGAACAGGCTCAAGAAAACAAGAACAATTCATTATATATTTAATAATGTATCATGCACTAAGAATAATGTTCATTATTTCATGTAGATTTAAAAGAATTGATTTGTTATACTCCTGCATTTTTATCTGAAAGTACTTGACATATGAGTCTGTGCTTTTCAAAAATAATATATTAAACCAAAAAACTTTGAGACTTACAAAATATTTGATCCCAAAGAAAACTTAAGAGAACAATTTCAAGAACTTTATAAAAACACTGTCAAGAACTTTAACTATGTTTGAAAATTCACTTATTGGTTAAAAGTAACTCCTTAAAATGTTTCTGTGAGATAAAGAACTGAGTCCACATGGAGTCACAGTCTGATGTAAAAGGCTTAATAAATGTTGAAATAAATTAATAACAGTCAGGAGAAAATGAAATAGATGCCTCACTATCTATATCCCACACAAACCAGAAACAATCCTAAAGCTACACATTTAGTTGAATAAATAATAAAGTCATTTTTGCCTTTGGTTTCAGCAGTTTTAATATTTTAAATTTTTTATAATTTAAGCAATATGTAATGATGAAATATCCTTTGTAGTTGGCAGAAAACACTGGTGATTTCTAAAACTCCAATATAGTTTTAACTTTTGTGTTTTTCTCATTGATTTTTCGAAGACATTCTTAAAAAGTTTAGTAAATTAAGTATCACCTTATAATAAAGCTTTTCCTTTACAATTACCTTGTAATAGTGTCTAAGAAAAATAATAGAATTTATGTGCTGATTTACTGTGTAGATACTGAACTATACTGGATTCTTAAACTCCATCTGTACTATTCCAGGTGCAATGCAGTTATCAGTAAGAAGATGAGCACTAAACAGACATTATTGCTTTCATTGATTGCCTTAATAAAGCCTAGAAATGTTTGTAGTTAGAAGGTGGAAAAGGATGGGAAAATGCTTTCAACATATTAATCTCTAATTATTTGCATATTTCTTCCCCAAGTTCTTTTGTAGTCCTGAGAAATAGTGCTTTTAATAGTGTTTTAAACATAAATTCTCAAAATTATTTTACTGAATGGTTTTCTGGAATATTTTATTGACACTTATACTCTTTAGCCCCTGTGTTTATTTATTGATTGATTCATAAGAATTATTCATTTTATGTCTATGTGTATTTGGCCTGCATGTATGCTCATCACTTATTTGACTGGTAATCTCAGAGGCCAGAAGAGGGCATGGCATCCCTGTAGATAGTCACTGATGATTGTGTGTTGTCACGTGCATGCTAGGAATTGAACCTAGGTCTTCTGGAACAGCAGCCAGTGCTCTTAGCCATGGTACCATCTCTCTAGTCCTTGATGCACAGGTTTTTGAATGGACAAATGCATAAATAGGCAAATAAAATAAAATCCATATCTGAGGCTGGAGCTGGATATGACTTAGTACCTGCCCTGATATAACGAATAAAGAAAAAAATGCTAATGTTATTAATAAAAATATATTAACTTATTAACCATGTTAGTTGTTAGTAAATAACATAACCATAGAAGAGATAATCCAAAATGTAACCATTTCAGCATCTATTGTATATATCAAAATTAAAAAGTTACCAGAAGTAACAAATCCTTTTAGGTCTTTACTGTTGCCTCCATGCACTCAGAAAATACCATCCTGGTCTCTGACACTAACTTATTTTGCCTAATTTTTAAATGTGTAACAATGTAGCATTGTAGTCTCCTAATTTTTGTTTAACATAAGCATAAGGAACATCTGTAATATGCCATTTGTGAGATCTGTCCTTCTTATTACATATCATCATCTTTAATATTTGGCTATAGTAGTCAAGCAATCAATTTATTTCCACATTATGTTATAACTGAAATAAATTGTGACATTTTTCTAAATTGCACTGCTGTCAGGCTCTGCATACTGAGACTGTCCTTGCTGTGAATGTCTTTGCATACCTTTTGGCACATTCATACTAATTTATGCTGGACACCCAGTGTAATGTCTTTCCCTACAAAGACATTTTCAGTGTAGGTTTAGGGAAACAATTGTTTTGTAGTATTATCAACACTATTTATTTTCATCTTTTTAAAAAGCTCTTTGTAAAGTTTTAATACATAGTATTATTATCCCATTATGCTTCTATTTTCAGGTCCTTGATAGGAAAGGCAAACAGTTTTGTCTTGCTTAACTATTTTTTTTTAATTTTTTATTTAACTTTTATTAAATACACTTTATTCCTTTTGTATCCCCCCATAAGT
>REGO01000792.1:0-20105 GCA_010120015.1 Rhombomys opimus | reverse complement strand
TTTTTTTTTTTAGAATTACATATGTGAGTGCTGTATTTACATCATTTTTACCCTTTTGTACTACATTCAGTTTCTCCCTTATGCTCCTGATTCTTTTGCTGTCTAATGACCTCTTCAACTTCCTGACTTAGGCATGACTCGCTAATAGTCCATTGTTTAATCTACGTAAGCAGAGTTGTATATATAATTACTCCAAAATTACTTTAATACAGCTAAATTTAGCTGTGAAATACAACTTTGTCTTTTCAATAATAAAGTCCGTGGGTAAGTTCTCCTTTGAAGTTCTGGTATAAATATGTGGAGAATCGATGAAGGATGACCCCTCCTGAATGACCCTACTCGATGATCCCACTCATGTTTGCATCTGCGTGGTTCTAATCAGAATCAGAGTAAAAACTAACTAACTAAACAAGCATAAATATTAAAACAAGAATTTAGGAGGGAGATAGGATGGAGGGTTCCTGGGAAGAATTGGAAGAGGTGAGGTTTGATATTATCAAGACATATTGTATACATTGATGGCATTTTAAAAGAGTAAATAAAAATAAAATAATAAAAAATCAGAGATCTGTGAAAGAAAATTACTGTGATTGTTTTGATTCT
Organism: Rhombomys opimus; assembly: GCA_010120015.1. NCBI lineage: Eukaryota > Metazoa > Chordata > Mammalia > Rodentia > Muridae > Rhombomys > Rhombomys opimus. Next base: position 19,502 of record REGO01000792.1, on the reverse strand, counting down.
ATGAACAAACAATGGTTATGAACAACAATTTCTTCTCATTTCCACTATTTTCACGTGCAATAAAACTCTGAAAGTAAACAAGCAAAAATGGGGAAAATATTAGCAGCTTTCCTCTGGGCTAGTCATTTATCTAGTTGCTTGCATTTACAACATGGACATTTATTACTGTTTTTATTGAAAATGGCAGGTTGAACAAATAATAATAATATTGCTACTCTCTATTTCTTGTAGTCATGTAACCAAGAAGCAGTACATAGATGACAAGACACTGTCCAGAGAAAGACAAATTTATGTCTTTTTCAGAACTAAAAAGAGATAAGAAATTCTTCCCTTTGTGTATTTTTTAATATTCTTAGAAACATTAAGTTTCTTAAGAAGTACATTTAAAAATATTATGGCATGTTGACTTGCAATAAGTGATAATCATACATTGTGTTGAATTTTTAAGAAGCAATAGTCAACTTTGTCATTTGTTGACCTAGTCAGTATTTATTTATTTATTTAAAAGACTCAAAAATAAAAGCTGTTGCTCAGATAAAAGGTATGTATAGGTTGGTAAGTGGAACAGAATTTGTTAATAATACACCAGAACCTGTATTCTGTATTTAATATACACCACTGCAAAAAAGTAAATGACAAGTAATTAGGAATTGTACTCAAATCTTATTGCTAAAAATAAGTGATGATAAAAACTAGGATACTTTAAAATAAAATATATGATTATTCATGTATGTACTAGGTTCCAAAGTACATATAATTTATGCTCAATGTAAATAAATGTTTTTGTTTAATCTTATTTGAGAGCACAATAGCATCATTAGGCACAGAAGAGCTGTTTTTGTTTTTGTAGCTGTTCTTTCCTGCTATGTGATATTTAACACTGCTTCTTTCCTCAGCCAACATTCCAGGATTAGTGTTCCATTTGTCAGTCTTATGTTATCACTTACTTGTAGTTTTGACAATGAACATATATGTATGCACATATATTCAGATTCTGTGAAAAGTATAATTTGGAATTACTAACATGCAAACATATTTTATTTGTTTATAAATGAAAAATAATGTTATACTGAAGAGCATTGTGTTTCATTCTTAGAATGTGTGTTATGTGTGTGTGTGTGTTCATGACTATTTGTGCTTTCTAAAATACATAAATACAACATGCTCAGTCATTTTAATGTTAGAGCTATGTATATGATCTCAGGATAGGTACTTGGTAGTGGATATTGTGTGGTCTCCTGCTTTCAGGATTCCTTACTTTCATGAAGTTTAATGTGTAGGGTTGAGACTCGCTAACACTCCCTCCTCCCATGTCAGCATATGTAGATATTATCCTTGTTCATATCTTGTTAAGCATCCATGTTAATGAGACTTAGTGGCTGTAGTTTTTGTGACATTTCTACTAGACAAAATCTTACAGCAAACTTCATCTTTTTTTTTTTTTTTAATTTTCCTCTCTTCTTCCTCTATGATATCTGAGTCTTAGGAAAATACATACTGTAATAGATTTGTTAGTTGGTACTTTTTCTCTGAATTTTGATGGGCAATGATTTTCTGTAATGATTTCTGTCTGTTGCAAGGTTACTGGTGGGTGATGTCTACATTGTCTGTGGGGATAAGCATGAATATCCAGAATGTAATTGGGAATTATGCCAGTTTGGAAAATTGAAAATTATAGATTCTCCTCCAAAATCGTCAACTTTGTTATGCAGGCCTAAGCAGATGGTTTTTAGTGGGAAGTTTAATGTTTATCTTGTTGAGAACATTAAGTACAATTAGAGAGACTATGATTACTGCATGTGAGTATTGCATCCTTTGACATGTAATCCCATGACAGATTACTGTTTTAGTTCAGAGGCATAGAGTTAGGAAGATTTATTTAAAATTTTTTAAATGTACTTTATTAGAGGGTAGGAATTATCTTTCTTACTTTGCTTAGTTTATTTATTTATTTATTTATTTATTTGATTGATTGATTTATTTAGCATTTACTTTACATCCTTGTAGCCTCATCCCTCCTTCCCTCCCAGTCTCTCCCTTCTTCTCTTCTCCTTCCCCTTCAACTTTTCCTCAGAAAAGGGAGCTCCATTTCCCATCAACCCCAGCTAAAGAAGCAGGACTGAGTATGTCTTCTTTACCTGTGGTCTGGCAAGGCTGTCCTGCCAGGGGGAAGCGATCAAAATCTGGCAAGTGAGTCCTTGTCTGATGCACTCCCACTTCCCTTACTAGAGGAACTACATGAATCCTAAACTGCCCAAGTGCTACGTCTTTATAAGAAGTACCTAGAACCCCTTCACAGATGTAGCCCATTGCAGTTCAGTGTCCAAGTGCGTTACCTAGTAACGGGAAGAGGGACTGCCTCTGACATAATCTGATTGGCCTGCTCTTTGATCACCTCCCCCTGAGGGGGGAGCAGCCTTACCAGGCCACAGAAGAGGACAATGCAGCCACTTTTGATGAGAACTGATAGACTAAAATCAGAAAGGAGAGGAGGACCTCCCCCATCAGTGGACTTGGGGAGGGGCATGCATGCAGAAAGGGGAGGGAGGGTGGGATTTGGAGGGGAGGAGGGAGGGGTTTATGGAGGGATACAAAATGAATAAAGTGTAATTAACAAAAAAAATAAAAAAATAAATAAAATAAAAAGAAGTCTAAGTCCAGATCATACATGGTCATGGTCTTCTGGGATCTGGTCTGTTGGTCTTCCTGTGGAGCTCCTGTCAAACCCAAGTCCTTTTATCTTTCCTCCCACTTTCCCCCAGGACTCCCTATACAAAGCCAATGTTTGGGAGTGAGTCTAGGCATCTGTTTTGAGGTGCTGCCAGGCAAAGCCTCTCAGAGGACACGTTTGTCAGGCTCTTGTCTGCAAGAAGAGCAGAGTATTGTTTATGGTGTCAGGCATCAGCACCCTCCACTGGGGTGGGTCTTTGGTTGGGAATTCCCTCAGTCTCTGTTCCATCTGCTCTATCTTTTTCCTGGGAGGAAAAAATGACTGTTTTACTCTATTGAGAGCTAGCACGGAGGCCTCTGAAAGCATAAAAGTTAGTTCTCAAGCAGGCTTCTTTCAGGTCAGAAACACCTCAGGTACTCAGGATCACATGTTTAAAGGCATAATAGCCTCAGCAATAGGGATGTGCTTCTAACTTACGGGTGGTAACCAAGGGCAAGAGTCAAATCTTATATGACTTCGGGAATCTCTTGGAAAACCCAAGAGATTCATTATATGTTTATAATAAATAAAATCATTCCCCAGAGCTTCAGTTAATACAAATTACATGTAATATATGTAGTGTATACATATACATGTATATAGTAACTAAATATATGTATATAATAAATATGTGTGTTAATAATAATTAAAATATGATTCCCTATAGCCTAAATTAATTAATTATTACATTTTTTCTTTGTATTCTGTCTGTAACCCATCCTTCTCTCCTCCCAGTCCCACCAACCTCTCTCCTCTATCCCCCTCCCCTAGTCCACTGATAGGGGAGGATCTCCTTCCCTTCTGTCTGAGCCTAGCCTATGATAAACATGTTACAATCTATAGTTCCAAAATCTATAGTTCTAAAGAAGCTAAACAGCAAGGAGGACCCTAGGGAAGAGGCTTAATCTTTATTTAGAAGGGCAATCAGGATAGACATCTGAAGTGGGAGAAGACAGAGAACATGACAGGAACTTTCAACAGCGGGCCTCTGAAAGACTCAACCTAGCAGGGTATGGAAGGAGATGCTGAAATTCATAGCCAAACTTTGGGCAGAGTGCAGGGAATCTTATGGAAGAAGAGGGAGACAGAAAGTCCTGGAGGGGATAGAACCTATACAAGGATATTAACAGAGTCAAAAAACCTGGGCTTAGGTGGCCCTGTAGAAACAAATACTCCAACCAAGGACCATATATGGTGAGAACCTAGACCCCCTGCTCAGATAAAGCCCATAGGTTACTCAGTTTCTAAGTAGGTACCCTAGTAATGGGATCAGGGGCTGTCTCTCAATGAACTCAGTGGCTTGTTCTTTGATCTCCTCTTCCTGTTCGGTGCATCCTTGATAGGCCACAAAGGAAGATGATGCAGCCAGCTTTCATGAGTCGCTATAGCTTTTAAGGAAGCATTGATAGATAGTTCTTTTTGTTTAGTTAACTGTACACATTTCAGTTAATCTAAGGAAACACAGCCTGTATTATTTTGTCACAAAATTACTATGGTTTTCTTGATTTAGGAAGATATCTGTTCAGGATCTCCACAAGGACCAAATACATCTGGGCAGAGGGGTCTTTTCTAGGACTGTTTCTCCAGCAAAGGAACATGCATGGAGATAACCTAGAACGCCTGCTCGGGTATAGCCTATGACAGCTCAGTGCCCAAGTGGGTACCCTAGGAAGGGGAAAAGGGACTGTTTCTGACATGAACTCAATAGCTGGTTCTTTGCCCCCACCCCCAAAGGGAGGAGCAGACTTGCTAGGCCACAGAGGAGAACATTGCAGCCAGTCCTGAAGAGACCTGATAAGGTAGGGTCAGATGGAAGGGGAGGAGGACCTTTCCTGTCAGTAGACTCAGAGAGGGACAGGGGGGAGATGAAGGAGGGGGTGTGGGACTGGGAGGGAATGAGGGAGGGGCTACAGCTGGGATACAAAGTAAATAAAGCACAATTAATATAAAAATAATTAAAAATGAAGATATCTGTACTCTATAAAAGTCTAGAAGTGAAAAATAATTGAAACAGTAGAAAAGACCCTGTGCCCAGATATATTTGGTCTTTGTGGAGCTCCTATCCTTTCCCCATCAGACTAACTCCCCTCTTTCTTATGATTCTCTGTACTCTGCCAAAGGTTTGGTCATAGAACCTCCGCTCAGATGTAGCCTGTGGTAGCTCAGTAACCAATTGGTTTCCCAAAGTGAGGGGAACAAGGACTATTTCTAACAGGAACTCAATGAAGATACCTGATAAAACAGGATCAGATGAATGGGGGGAGGTCCCCCCCCTTTAAGTGGACTTGGAAAGGGGCACAGTGGTGATGAGGGAGGGAGGGAGGGACTGGGAGGGAATGAGGGTTCGGGACACGGCTGGGATACAGAATTAATAAAATGTAACTGACAAAAATAAAAAAAATTAAAAAAAAGAAACAGTAGAAAAAAAGTTGAAAGTAAATTTCAAAACTACATTTCTGCTTTTTTTGAATGTTTAATTGGTTTTTTTATCTGCACTGAAAATAACATGGTAGTGAAAAGAAAATTCATATAAATGCCCAGGGACTATATTCATACCTCATTACCATATTCAGACAGCATGTTCTCTATAAAGAAAAATTCGAACAGGTTTAACTTCACCTTCTACAGTTAATGAAGTTCCACCTACAAGGACACATGTTGTTCACACACACACAAACACACACACACACTCCACAAGCCATCAATCCCTTGGGAGGGACAAGTACGGCCAATTCCAGCAAGAATAAATCTGTTTTATAGTATAGATGCTATGATTCCTTGCTTTCAATATTCCCTCAAATAAATGAAATAAAATAAAAACATTGACACTATCAATCTCCCTTTTTAAAACTGTAACCACGTTTACCAATGAATTACGTCTGTCTCCACCATTTTAACTTATGAAATCACCCCTAATTTTACACATAGCACATAAAAAATCCATAAGTAGGACATTCATGTTTCAACTTACACCCAAAAATTCAGATAATCTTGCTGAATATTTTATCTTCAGCAGGATGTGGATCTGTCTGAAAACATTTGTTTAATAATATGAGATTTAATTTTTTTTTCTATACACCTAAAAAAGATAATCAAGAGAGCGGACATGGGGTAAGAGGATCAATCCTCGTTTAGAAAGACAGATGGGATGTGCATTGAACGCATGACAGGGGTCTACTGAGCACATCTGAAAGCCTCTAACTAGCAGTGTTTTCAAAGCAAGGACTCATGACCAAACCTTTGGCATGAGTACAGGGAATCATAAGAAAGAAGGGGAGTTAGTCTGATGGGGAAAGGATAGGAGCTCCACAAAGACCAAATATATCTGGGCATAGGGTCTTTTCTGAGATTTAATTTTTTTATTTGTATCCATTTCATTATTAGATTAAGAGTGAAATATGCATGAGCACTTTTCCTAGCTTTATATCTAATAAGCCATGTAGGATTCATCTATTAATATAATACAATTTATAATGATTTCCTAATAGAAAGTGTTAGGACTCAGAGTTTAACTTAATTAAACACTGATCAGTAAAATCATTCTTGGTAATGTGGAGATAAAGTTATATATATATATATATATATATATATATATATATATATATATATGAAACTACAGAGAGAAACTATGCAAAATATGAAATCTCTTAATTCTATACTAAAGCAATACAGGCCTTCTTTGTGTGTCTCTCCACATGAGGTTAATATTGAGCATAAATAAAATAAAATAATCATCTGATGGCCTTCCTCTTTGCTTTCAGGATGGGGATTGAGCATTTTAGTCAGGGTCCTCTCTCTTGATTAGTTTCTTTAGATGTACAGATTTTAGTAGATTTATCCTATATTACATGTCTATATGAGTGAGTATATACAGTGTGTTTCTTTCTGCTTCTGGGACAGCTCACTCAGGATGATCCTTTCCAGGTCCCACCATTTACCTGCAAATGTCATGATTTCCTTATTTTTCATTGCTGAGTAATATTCCATTGTGTAGATGTACCACAATTTCTGCATCCATTCTTCAGTTGATGGGCACCTGGGCTGTTTCCAGCTTATGGCTATTACAAATAAAGCTGCTACAAACATGGTTGAGCAAATGTCCTTATTGTGTACTTGAGCCTCTTTTGGATATATGCCTAGGAGTGGTATGGCTGGATCTTGAGGAAGCACTATTCCTAGTTGTCTAAGAAAGCGCCAGATTGAATTGCAGAGTGTTTGTACAAGTTTACATTCCCACCAGCAGTGGAGGAGGGTTCCCCTTTCTCCAAAAGCATCCTGAACGGCAAAGAGGAAGGACATCAGAAGAAGAAGAAAACAGGAAACAAGCTAGAAACCCGCCACAGAGGGACTCTGAAATGCTCTGTCCTGCAGACAATCAAAGCAGATGCTGAAACTTATGGCCATCTGTTGGGCAATGTGCATGGAATCTTATGTAAGAAGTGGGAAATAGTAAGATCTGGAGTGGACAGGAATTCTACAAGGAGAGCAACAGAACCAGAAATTTGAACACAGTGGTCTTCCCAGGGACACATGCTCCAACCAAGTACCATGCATGGAGATAACCTAGAACCCCTGCACAGATGTAGCCCATGGCAGTTTAGTGTCCAATTGGGTTCTATAGTAATGGGAAGAGGGACTGCCTCTGACATAAACTGATTGGCCTGCTCTTTGATCACCTCCCCCTGAGTAGGGAGCAGTCTTACCAGGCCACAGAAGATGACAATGCAGCCACTCCTGATGAGATCTGATAGACTAAGATCAGAAGGAAGGAGAGGATCCTACCAGTGGATTTGGGGAGGGGCATGCGTGAAGAAGGGGATGGGAGGGTGGATTGGGAGGGCAGGAGGGAGGGGCTTATGGGGGGATACAAAGTGAATAAAGTGTAATTAATAATAAAAAATAAAATAACAAATAAAAATTTTAAAAGCAAAAAAAAAATCAACACAGAGAAAGAGAACATTCTTAACAAATTTGGTTGGAGGAGGATTCAATGAAGGGTAAATTACTCAAATTAAGACGGTTACTGAACAGAGACGAAGCCTGTCTGCTCTGTAGATGGAACACAAATAGCTTGGAAAGTTGTTGCATTCAAAAATTGGATATATTTTCAGTTCATATAATAAAATTGATAGATGATTTTAGGTGGCTTGTGAAATGATTTTGATTTACAAACAAAAATAAAAATAAGCATTTATAAGTAAACATTCTCTAACAGCCTTTAGAAGTATAGTCCTGTTGTTTCTCTGGAAAAATCAGTGTTTATATGTTAGTTACATTTTTTTTCCCAAAGTGATTTTTGTATTTATTAGATTTCTGGAGACAAGATTATTTTCTCATCTTTGTGCTTTGAAGTTCCTCTTGCTGTCATCTATTACATCTCTGAACTTTCAGTAATGTTTACCATCAAATACTTCGGTATTAGACAAGAACACTCAACAACAACAAAAAAACATTTTAAGAGTCTGATTTATTTAACAAAGTTGATGTTCTCTTTCAGGTGACAGAAACACGGACCGGTCCTCTTGGCTGCAGTAACTATGACAACCTAGACTCTGTCAGCTCTGTTCTGGTTCAAAGTCCTGAGAATAAAATTCAGTTGCAAGGTATGTAGATAAATTTTTATTAATTCTTTATGAGTCTAGATGATAAACTATCCGGTTATAATTTATTTCATATTTCTGAAATATGAGTCAGTTGGCACTGGAAAGGTAGCTCAAAAGCACTTGGTCTTTTTCCAGAGGACCTGAGTAGGGTTCCTGGCACCCACATATAGACACTCACCACCCTCTGTAGCTCTGGGCCTAGAGGATCTGAAACCTCTGGCCTTCTTGGGCACCTGCACTGTTAATAAATACCGTTTACTTCAAATATTATAAAACATTTAGGTATTTTAAATTATATGAAATTTATTATTCATTTGAGTTTAAAGTTATTGAAATATTTTTCTTATTTTAAACAGTAAATATACTGTTCACAGCATTGTTAATTCTCTATGGATTATTTTCTTTTAATGTGAGACTTATTTTTTCATTGGTATATTACAATTAATCAAAATATACAGGAACTCTAGAAAAATACTATTTTATTTAATTATCCACAAAAGTCATTTATGATGAAAGCTTGATTTCATTATTTGTGTATTATTGCGCAGTTTCACAATATACAGAGAAACTCAGGACTGCTGAGATGGTCAGTGTATAGACACACTTTGACTCTGAGCATGACAGTGGAGTTTGGTTACTCGGGAACAAAAGCTGGAAAGAGAGGATCAGTTCTCACAGGCTGTCTATCTTCTGCCCTCCAACACACACAAACACACATCCATATCCTCACTCACACATACATACATGCACTCAACACATACACATGGATGTACAAAAACACACATAAAAGCACACACAGAGAGAATTACAGGTACACATATAGAGAGATAAGCACACTCACAAAAGGAGAGAAAGGGAGAGAGAGAGAATTACAGGGATACATACAAAAACAAAAAAACACACACATACACATGCATACAAACACACCATAATTTTAAAAATGTCAACAGCCTTACTGAAAACATGATGAAATCAATTAATACTTATTTACTTTTATTTTAAAATCTTATTTATTTATTTCAATTTATTCATTTTGTATCCCCTCTGCAGCCCTCTGCCTTTTTTTCTCCCAGTCCCACTGACCCTCCCTCTTCTACCCTTAAGCCCTTTCCCAAGTCCACTAGTAGGAGAGGTTCTCCTCCCCTTCCATCTGACCCTAGCCTATCAGATCTCATCAGGACTGGTTGCATTGTCCTTCTCTGTGGGCTGCCAAGGATGCTTCCCCCTGGGGGGTGGGGGGTTCAAAGAGCCAGCCATTAGTTTAGAATATATTTCTGTATGCAATTTAAATTTCTTGAAAAATTTGCATTTTTATAAAGCTTTAATAAGGAAATGTGAATGTGATAAATAAAAGTATAATAATAAATTATTTTTAGGATAGTGGAATAGAATTTTGACTTCAAGGATGGAATCTATCTATCTGTCTATCTTTTTATTTATCTATCTATCTAATATATATATATAAATATATATATATATATATATATATATATATATATAAAATGTGCATGCAGTGTGCATATCTTTTATATATGCAGGTCTTTATTTACATTTATTTATTTATTATGATTATTTTTGTTCTTTTTCTTTATTAATTATACTTTACTCAATTTGTATCCCCCACGTGGTTCCCTCCCTCCTCCTGTCCCAATCCCTCCCTTCCTCCACCCTCTGCATGTATGGCCCTCCCCAAGTCCACTGATAGGGGAGGACCCCTTTTCCTTCCTTCTGATCCTAGTCAATTAGGTCTCATCAGGAGTGGCTGCCTTGTCCTCTCCTGTGGCCTGGTAATGCTGCTTCTCCCTCAGGGGGAGGTAATTAAAGAGTAGGCCAATCAGTTCATGTCAGAGACAGTCCCTGTTCCTATCACAATGGAACCCACTTGGATACTGAACTGCCATGGGCTACATCTGTGCAGGGTCTTAGGTTATCTCCATGCATAGTCCTTGGTATATTTATTTTTAATGTTCATATTCTATTTCTTTTATAATTTATAATTCATTTTAGTATTTCACTGCATGTACTGTAATCATACAATTTTAAGCTCCTCTTCTTTCCTTTACCCCTCTCAATTCTGTTTGTGTGTGTTTGTGTGTGTGTGTGTGTGTGTGTGTGTGTGTGTGTGTGTTTAAGGAGAACTGCCAGGAACTGTGTAAGTATCAGGTGCCTTCTACTCATTACTGATACTTTCTCCTCCAGTAGCCATAGTTTGTAAGTTTTCATCTGGGGACATTTTTGAGTTTCCCTCCATCAATTTTGGCATTCAAGGTAGTGTTACAGTTTTCAGGTTTTGCGTTGACAACCTCATTGTTGATATTTCATGTGTGCAGCTTCCCTGTCATAAACAGAGTACACTACAAGCACACTTCTTCACCATCTCACTCTTGTAATTTTTTCATTGAACCTCAAGTTAGTTGATCTCTTCATTTTACCAGTTGTGATTTTCTGAAATGGTTTCTGTCTATAATAAATGAAAGTTTCCTTGAAGAGAAACTTACCTGTGGTCATAGGATAGTTATTAATATGTAGTTAGGAGTTATAGTGAATTAGGAGAGCAGATATAGTTTACTCTCCCCTGGGTTTTAAGGTGTCACTAGCCCTGGGTTAGTTTCTCAGTTCTACAATAACCAGCATGGATTCTCTCTTATTGAGCATACCGTAAGTCCAGGTAGCTGTTGGTTTTATCTAGCTCTACTGCATCTTTGTAGATCTCTTGCCATTCTGACAATTGGTGTTGCAGATCAGTAAGACTACTGATGACTTTTCTCTTCCTGAAGCTGAGATAGGTAGATAGATAGATAGATAGATAGATAGATAGATAGATAGATAGATAGATAGATGGATGATAGATAGATAGATAATATTTAGAAAGATATATTAGGGTTAGTTAATGGAGGAGTTTACTTTTCTAAGTCAATTTTATGGTGGTATTTTCTTTTCAAATCTGTAGTAACTGCCACCATCTGACATATTTCCTTATGTGAAAATTCCTATTTTTCCTCTATATATTGTCCTTAAAAGAAATACTACCCATATGTTTAAATGTCATTTAAAAAGAGATGAGATAATTATAGAGACTTCTTTTTCATATATAAATTTAATTAACATGACCACGTTTATTTTTCTTGAATAACTTTATGTCCCATGCACACTGAAACAACACTATGTCGAATACATGGGTTTGTGTAGTCATTCTTTGATATAAAAATTTGACCTCAGAATGTTGAAAGCAATTCATGTGTCATATAAATGGTCAAATGTTGGCTTTAGTAAAGTGTTTTTTTTTTTATTTCTCTTCTGAAGCTAATATCGTTACTGACATATTTAGTAGTATCTCGTGAATTACATGTATCACTACTTAATAGTTACTAATTTACATTTTATTACATTACCACAGTAATCATATTTTTATTAAATATACTAACAATGATAGGAGAGGAGTATGTCTGTAATTTTCACATCCATAGTGTGCCAAACAGTGGACTTTCAAATAAACTTTCCACTAAATATTTCTATTTAGAATAAAATTAAAACTTATATAATACTATTCCAAATAAGTAAATGTGCAGAATATACATTTACTGACTAATATATGAGATTATTTTTCAGCTGATAAAGGATTTGGGTTCAGCTATTCATGTGTTTGTGGTGTTAATTTTTTTCTGAATATAAATGCATGGTTTTCACTAAATATGTTGCATACATTAAAGTCAAAGGGGAAGTAGTAAATTCATGTTGTTGTGAAAGAAATGTAAATATTATCAAAGTTTATTTTACTGGTAAAAATTTGTTAATTTTTTAACAATTTTTTTAATTTTTTAATTGTTAATTGTGAAATTTTCCAAATGTTTATATATGCTTTGGTCCACTATTTCCTTCTGTGTTGCTTTTTTGTTTTTATTTGTATGTTCATGTGGTATGCATGGGTTTTGTATGTGTATTTGTGTGTATGTGGGTACACATGTACCCTAATGTGTATGCACATGTGTGGAAGTGCTTGTGGGGACATGAATATCAGGCGTTTTAGGGACTAGCCATTTTTCTTAGCCCTCTCTTCCTTCCATCTTCCCTTCCTTCCTTCCTTCCTTCCTTCCTTTCTTTCTTTCTTTCTTTCTTTCTTTCTTTCTTTCTTTCTTTCTTTCTTTCCTTCCTTCTTTCTTTCCTTCTTTCTTTCTCCTTCTCAAGTAGCTCAAACTTGTCTCCATCCTGTTATATAAGTTAGGATGTCCTAGATTCTTTATCTTCTAGCTTCTGCCCCTCAGTTACTGGGGTGACAGGCATGTGAGACCATGAAAGCCTTCAGTAGAATATTTTACTACTCTTTTCTTATTGTTGTTATGGTCGTTGTAATTGTTTTTACTGTTTTATTGTGCATTAGAAAATATTGAAATTGAAACTATGGTTTTCTCCAAATATATTAAATATAAATATTAGTTTTAATGTTTATTTCAAACATCAGTTCTCTAAAGAAATAATAACTACAAATCTGGTATCTAATGTAGTAATGAACTGTATCAGTAGGGATGAGTTGCACACAACAAAGAAATGGACTGTGAATAACTATGTCAGCTCATCTTCTCCTCTCTACCCAATCTTTGTCCTTGCTCCTAAACAACAGAAGGTAGGCATTCTTGGTGTCCATTGTTGAGATCTGCTCTCCTAATAACCTGGCCTAATTCTTAGAATATAAGTAATAATATTATAGTATCTTTGTTGTTACAGATTGTTAGTCTAAAAATAAACTAAATATTGAATTTAAGAGGAAGAAAAGAGTGAGCATGCATCTTGAAACATCTACGTTTAGTGTAAATTTTGTAAAACATAAAATGCTTCAATTAATTACATCAGAGATCCTAAAGATTGCTATGAAAAAATGTAGAATACTAATCAATTCCTTAAATTTTGAAATTCCATATTCACAAAAGCTTTTTTTATTGAAATTGTATAGTCAGATAATTTTCTTTTTAATTGATTATAGTTTATTCACTTTGTATTCCAGCTGTAGCCCCTTTTTTTATCCCCTCTCAATCCCATCCTCCATCTCTCATCTCCTCCCATGCCCCTTCCTAAGTCCACTGATTGGGGAGGTCCGCCTCCCCTTCCCTCTCACCCTAGCCTATCAGGTCTCATCTTGACTGGCTACATTGTCTTCCTCTGTGGCCTGGTAAGGCTGTTCCTCCCTCATTTTCTTAATGATAGTTTTTGTTTGTTTGTTTAGTAGAACTGATCTTTTATTTCTCAAAGAAGAAAATGAAATAAATAATTTTCGATGTTATTTTTCTCATATTATAATATTTGAGCTATTATAAAAGTAAACAAACAAACAAAAAACTACCACCTCCCTGAAATTTAACAAGTGGAATGGTAATACGAATATTTCAAAAGTCATAAAATTTCATATTGTCACAGTTGTTTCTTCTATATCCTTGCCCTGAGTCTTGAATGTTCTTTTACTTTAATTTTTAATTTTTATAGTGCAGGGAATTTTATGGAGGAAGAGAAGGGTGGGAATAGAGTGACTTGGAGAGAACAAGAGCCCCACTGGGGTACCAAAAAACTAAAAGATCTGAGCCCAAGGAGGTCCTGCAGAGACTGATGTAACAGTGGAGGACCATGCATTGATAGGACCTAGACCCTTGCTAAGATATGGTCAACTGTCAACTCATTCTCCATGTGGATCTCTGAGTAAGGGTGCCTCTATCAGGAACTCAGTTGATTGCTCTTTTATCACTTGCCCTTGGTGATGCAGCCTTGCCAGTCCATAGAGGAAGACGATGCAAACAGTCTTGATGAGACTTAACAAGCTATGGGCAAATGGCTTGTGGAGAACTCCCTCTTTCAGTGGACTAGGAGAAGGGGATGGGGGAGAAGGAGGGAGGATGGGACTGGGGAGAGTTGAGGGAGAGGGCTTCAATCGGGATATATAACGAATAAATTGTGAAGAAAAAAAAATTAAAATTAATGACAGTTTTTAAATCGAGATAAATTCATGAGTTAAAATGCTAACATTAACTTTCTCTACTTGGGAGTGTAAACTAGTGCTGGCTGTTTAAAATTGATGCTGCAAACTTGATCACTTCATTTGTCTTTCAAAGGGCTTCAAGTTCTCCTTCCGGACTATCTTCAGGAACGTTTTGTGCAGGCAGCCTTGAGCTACATTGCTTGTAATTCTGAGGGGGAGTTTATCTGCAAGGATAATGACTGCTGGTGCCACTGTGGTCCAAAATTCCCAGAATGCAACTGCCCCTCCATGGACATTCAAGCCATGGAAGAGAATCTTCTTCGAATAACTGAAACATGGAAAGCCTACAACAGTGACTTTGAAGATTCAGGTACAATAGATATTTTACTATCCTGATCTCAGTATTGTCCCTAAAACATGACGAAAGAACTGCTTTCTCCCTTTGAATCAATGTTTCATTTCATAGTTGGAAGGGTTCGCGTTCTCCTTATTCTTTCAATTGGACAGTTATACTGCATTCGTTTCAGCTCATTCCATGTTTTACTAAGGGTTTTGGTGTTTTGTGTATTGCTTATATGCTATTGGTGTCAGGGCACAACCTGCTGTTGACTTGAAGTTAGCTTTTATTAAGAAATTGGATTGCCAGTTTACGATGGCAGATTGTGATTTAATGTTCTTCATGTTTCTCTACAATTCTTTGGAAGCCCTTGAGTTTCATTTGTGAGGAAAACGTTGTCAGCGTGTGCTGTGGGCCTTCACAGTCACGTCATTCTCATGACATCTCACTTTAATTTGACCACATTTAGAGCAAGATACAAAATTAACTCAAAAAAATCAGTAGCCCTCCTGCATACAAAGGCCTGAAAAAGAAATTAGGGAAACAACATCCTTCACAATAGCCACAAATGACATAAAGTACCTTGGTGTAACCCTAACCAAGCAAGTCAAAGACTGTTATGAAAAAAAATTTCAAGTCTCTGAAGAAAGAATTAGAAGAAGGCATCAGAAGATGGAAAGATCTCCCATGCTCATGGCTTGGCAGGATTAACATAGTAAAAATGGCCATCGTACCAAAAGCAATCTACAGATTCAGTGCATTTCCCATCAAATTACCAACACAATTCTTTACAGACCTTGAAAAAAAAATCTCAACTTCATATGAAATATCAAGAAATCCAGAATTGCTAAAACAATCCTCTACAATGAAAGATCTTCTGGAGGTATCTTCAGCCCTGATCTCAAGCTGTACTGTAGACCAACAGTAATAAGAGTACACTTTTTAAAAATACTGACCTTAAAACAATGCATGGTTAAAATATTCCTTGAAATAAAATAACATTATTTAAAAGACCATCTATCTATCTATCTATCTATCTATCTATCTATCTATCTATCTACCTACCTATCTATCTATATGTACGTATATATACATACGTATGTATTTAAAAGACCATGTATATATCTAGACATAAATATGTATATATATTTGTATCCATGTATATATATGAATACATGTATTTATGTGTGTATATATATAGGTGGTCTTTTAAATATATATATAGCAACACAAACAATATTAAATCTAATGTAATATCAGTGGTATAATTTAGTCAAGTTGTGCAAGTCATCATGAAACTCAAACAATCAAAGTGAAGCATGATGTTATACAACAACAAACAAATAGAACTGGGGAGGATGGATACATTGAGGTTTATTTTTATCAAAATAAAGAATGAAGACTTGGAAGTAGATACTGGATATTGAATTTCAATAGAATAGTTGTTTACTATCACATGACTTCTGTTAGACACAAAGAATAAGATTAGAGAGTGATTACTTAGTTTTATGACAGCAAGAATATGTTTGGATATTTGAAAAAGTTTGAGAGAAAACTCCTATTATTATCACCTAAAATGTCTGAATTACTGTGAAGAACAATGGATACTTTACTTAGTATGATTTAGTTACTCCATATTAGTTTTGTACATCTTTTAAAATATTTATTTTATTATTATTATCACTTTTTACAATTTATTCAATTAGTATCCTAGCTGGACCCCCTCCCTTGTCTCCTCTTAATTCCATCCTCCCTCCCTCTTCTCCTTTTATGCTCCTCTACTATGCCACTGTTAGAGGAGGTCCTCTTCCCCTTCTATCTGACCCTATCCTATCAGGTCTCGTCTTAATACTAAATCACATGTCATAATAATGGTTGTCAATTTGTAGTAAAATATAATTTAACAAATAACAAAGATGTGTTAGAAGGGTAGATTTGACAACAATAAGGGTAAGAATAGAAAATGATAGAGAAATGACAAATGAAGACCCTGAGTTTCTGCAAGTGCTTTTCCTTGGGGCACATTTATCAACTCACAGCAGATTCCAAACCCAAGAGACCTACTTAGTCCCTAGAAAATGTTTCTGCTTCAAGGCAAATAACCTCAACAAATGTCTACAGCCCAATTATGTTATAATGATTATACTGAGAGTGCAAAGTAGGCAGTAAGTATTTATATTCTTTTTTTAATTTCAGTCTAGATTTGAAAGCTGATGATTAGATAAACTAATAATGCCTGAAAGAGTCGAAGGGAATCTTATACAACGGCATGCCACAAGAGCAAAAACAAGATTTGAAATTAAATGTGCTCTAAGGTTATTTCAGAAGGAAAGGTATTAAACAAAGCATGATTATAACTTTGGTTTTGACTTTAGGGATTTTAAAATGATCAGTTCTTGTAGTGATTACTGAACATAGAACATGTTAAGAAATAAAATACTGGTCTATTGAAGATGAAAATAGTTTCTAATACATGTATGAAAGATACAAAATTTTATTAGTACTTTCTTGACTGAACAATATATACTGCACAATATTAAGAAATGTCAACCAATAGATAGGAATCAGATTCACATGCAAGCAAACATGTGCACACACACACACACACACAGAGAGAGAGAAATTAATTATACTTCTAGTCTCTCTGTTTCATTGAGCCATTTTACTCACATTTTATTCTAATTCCATGCTTCATTGTTTAGCTCAGATTTGAGTACCTTTTTAAGTTGTATAAACTACATGCTTCCTTCTTTTTGCTCAGGTTGTCTTAGTTATTCATCAAGAACATGTGTGTGTGTGTGTGTGTGTGTGATAGAGAGGGAGAGAGTTCTATATGATAGACAATTTTACACTCAAAAATCTTAAGAATATGGATGTCTACACCAGACCTACACAATGACAATAGCACTGCGCCTTCCAATATTGTTGGGAAAAAAATCTCATAAGGCCCCCAAATTAGTTTTAAAGTGTAGATAAATAATGGCTGTTGAGAGAAAATTTAGTCTTCTCTTGAGACAAGCCCCTAATAGTCTATTCCCGAGTGGTCAGTCCTGAACATATATACATATGAAAAATACTAAAAACACTCAGCAAGTCACAAATTACATATATATATATATATATCTTTATATATATGATGTATGTATGTGTATGTGTGTACATTTGTATGTGTGTACACCAGTATATGCATATATACACATATATGACTGTGTATAATGATAATATTAATTAAAGAAGAATATGTCATGAATTGGGGACAACTTGGTGCCAGATGCAGGAGGAGTTGAAAGGGGGAGTAGAATGGAAATTGTATAAACACAATACTCATTCAAACAATTATCAAAAATATGTTAAAAAATGAAAAATTGGGTCATTACAGACCTGTAATAATCTGATTTTTTTTCTAGTTCTAATGTGTTCTTCTTTTTCTTGCCTGGTTGCTCTCAGTGGGTCTTGTAGTGCTATGTTGAGTGTAAACAGTAGAAATGAATATTCTGTTCTTGACCCGGACCTGAGTCTGAAATCCATTTGCTATCCTCATGTTTTGAATGTTTAAAATATGAGAAAATTGTGAAACACTAGAAAACAATATAGGAGCTATGATTTATCTCATTAAAGTAAATAATATATATTTAACAATATATATTACACAGCAATAAAAACAAATTTTATAAAATAAAAACCAAAATGAAAGAACGAATAATAGATAGACCCTAAAGATATAAGAAAATGATAGAAGATAATCAGGAAAAGGCAACATATTCAGAATGTAAGGAACTTTAAAATCTCAAAGCAGAAAAAAAGTCTTGATTTTTATAAAAGAAATTTACCAAAATGTTTTTTTTCAAAAATGACATATAAATGGACAAGAAAATATAAGAATGCTTAAATTTTCTATCATGAATGCAATGAAAACTAAAGCATCAATAGAACAGTTTACTCAGTAAGAATAGCTGGTCTATCCAGTTAAAAACAACAGCTGCCAAGGCTGTACAGTGAAACTATGCATACAGTGAGGATGTGAAATAGCACAGCCATAACAGAAGGCAAGATGGCTCTTTATTCAAAGCTTAACAGTGAATGCCTCATGTGCTTGAGTTTCTCTGTACTTGAGACACAGAAACTTCAATATGATTCTACTCACAGGTAAAATCTAAACAAGAATCCTGCTTAGTGGGAAAGAATGGATGAGAGGAAGGAACAAGAAAGCTTGATTGAAAATCTTGTGTAATACTGTGTCACGAGGGATGTTAGAAGAACCATTTTTGAGATTTTCATAATAAAAAACTAGAAGTTTAGAGACGCAGAATATATAGATGTCATGCAATGGGCATGTGTCCTGACATGAAGAGGCACACTTTATGTGTCAGTTAAAGAGCATTTAACCAGTGGAAGAAAATCAGACTCTGTAAGCTGATAATCTAAACACTAAAATGAGTAGCAAATATCTTTCTGCCTGTTATCATGACAGTGACTGAAAGAAATAAAAGGACCTTGAGCTTGTTTGATGTTCTACCAGGGGAGCACAGCTACTCTTATACCCTTGACCTAAGATCGGTCCTCCTCTACTCAGGGAATGTTGTCATTTTCTCCCAGAAGCAGAAAGACAGACATGGTATATACTCACTTATAAGTGGATACCAGATATATAATACAGGATAAACATACTAAAATCTGTACACCTAAGGAAACTAATCAAGAAGGAGGACCCTGAGTAAGATGATAAATCCTCACTCAGAAAGACAAATGGGATGGATATTGAAAGAAGGAGAAAACAGGGAACAGCACAGGAGCTTACCACAGAGGGCCTCTGAAAGACTCTACTCAGCAGCATATCAAAGCAATTGCTAAGACTCATAAACAAACTTTGGGCAGAGTGCAGGGAATCAT
>REGO01000791.1:622579-640094 GCA_010120015.1 Rhombomys opimus | reverse complement strand
TGGGGAGGTCAAAGAGCCAGTCATTGAGTTCCTGTTAGAAATAGTCCTTGTTCCCCTTACTATGGGAAGCCAATTGATTACTGTGCTATCACGGGTCACATCCGAGCAGAGGTTCTAGGTTTTATCCTCTCATGGTCTTTGGTTGCCTCTGGCAAAGGGACATATGGCTGTCTATCGACCTGTAGCCCTATAAGAATATTAACACCCAGGCTGGCCTCCACATTAACTGAAAAGTAAAACTAAAGTAGTTGTTATATATTATGAATCCCCACACCTAGATTCCTCTCTCTTCTCAAACATACCTATCTCCTTCTGCACTATGCTAACTTAAAGCTCTCGCTATCTCTTTATAAAGGCACAGTTTCTTTCTCTGCCCCAGCTATATCCATTTTAATCTCTCCATGTTCTCCTTCTCTCATTGACAACTTTGGTAACATCAAGTTTTTTTCCTCCCTCTGTTCTGCACTCTTAGAGATGCCTCTCATATCCATAATAATATTCTTCACTATAATGATGGAATGACTAAATTTTGGTGGATTATTTAATGTACTCATCACAAAACAGCTGAATATTTTAAAAATATGTTTTCATAGATGAATATCAATCTGCCCAAAGCATGTTACATTTTTTCAAGGAATATTTACAGAGACACCTTAGATTTAACTTAAAGTACTTAAGATTCCTGTTCATGAAGATAACCTAGAACCCTGACAATGCAGCCACTTCTGATGAGAACTGATAGACTAAGATCAGAAAGAAGGAGAGGAGGACCTCCCCTATCAGTGGACTTGGGGAGGGGCATGCATGCAGAAAGGAGGGGGGGTGGGGCCGGGAGGGGAAGAGGGAGGAGCTTATGGGGGGATACAAAATGAATAAAGTATAATTAATAAAAGTTAAATAAAAAATTTAAAAAAAGAAATTAGATGTCAAATTAGAAATTAAATTCTGGTACTACTCAATTAGATGTCACCCATTTCTGGTAGATTTTGACAAGAGATGGCTAGTTGGGGCTCTGTCTTCCCCACAATATTTGGGGATTTTATTTAGTTGGCCTTAATAATATATATTATATGTATATGTATTAGATATATTAGATATATATACACAAATCAGCCTGACAAATCCGCAAAAGCTGAAAGACTTAGTTGGGTTGCCCCAAGAAGTTCTGTGTTATGTTTCTGGGCAGTCAAGTGTCGAAGCAATGTCAATCCAAGAAGTGATGCCTCACTGTGTGTGGGTCTCTATATAGCTCTTCTCCTCAAAGTCTACCCTCAGATGTTCTCAGCTAGCCAAAGTCACACCCCTCACATGAGAGAGCTCACGGGAAAACATCAAAGGCCGATCATGTAGCAAAATATCACATGACAAAACTGAGTCTTCAAAGAAACCAGAAATTTCCAATCTGTATCCCTTTTTCTGTTTTTTTTTTTTAATTGTTTTTTTCCTTTAACAATAGCAATCAACACAATAAGAATAATTATGGGGACCATAAGATGAGAACTTTACATCAAATAGTAGTCAAACAATATAAACTTAGATTTCTATCAATATTCACTAATCCATACCAAGGTAAAATAACACATCAAATGACCAAAAATATCCTCTTCATCTTTGGGGAATGGGGAAGTCTTGTAGGTAAAGACATCTTTTGTGAGCCCTATGAAAGTTTGGGATAACTGCTAACCTAGGTCTTTGGGGCATATACTAATGATTTCAAGGGACCAGAAAAAACTTGTCTTCCTCTATTCCACCAGAGTAGTAGTTAGTACTTTAGAAATTGTGACAGGAGCTGTTGCATGCTGGTCTTCCTGTATTCAGTCAAGCTCAGAACGGCCCTGTTTTGTCTTCTGTACAGTGTAGCCATGATTAACAAAGTTAAAGTGAAAATCAAAGGTCCATAAATCCAAAGACAGGGGGATTCAAAATGAATAAAGTGTAATTAATAAAAATAAAAACGGAAAATATTCTAAGGTATGCTGTATAGTTTTCTACTTTTTAAACAGCAAGATTATAATTGTTTTGTCAAATAGAAGAACTCTCTCATAAGCATTATAGTTGTTTTGTTAAATAGAAGTACTCTTTCATGAGAATTATAATTGCCCTATCAGTGGACTTGGGGAAGGGCATGCGTGAAGAAGGGGGAGGGAGGGTGGGATCGGGAGCGGAGGAGGGAGGGGCTTATGGGTGGAAACAAAGTGAATAAAGTGTAATTAATAAAAAATAGAATTATAATTGTTTTGTTAAATAGAAGAGCTCTTTCATAAAAAAAAAAAAAGAAAGTTTGGGATATTGACTAAGTCCTGAGAAAGCTAACTCTAGCTTTTTCTGTTCATTTACCTGTGTTGTCTTTCCAGTCTCTTGTGTTGTTTGTCCTTTGGGCTAACCCTTTTGAAGATGATTTGCATGTAAATTTTTGAAAACTCAGTAAGTGCGGCAGTTTGTGAGAGTGAACCACCTGGGCTATTTGCTTTGTGAAGATATTCACATCTCAGGTGATGAAGTTTTCCCTGGTCAGATATAATCTTTATCAGTTTTGTTGGTAACCATATTTTGTCATTCCCTGTGGATACATAAGCATATCCACGTCCCCATCTCAACACTATTGCAGGTTTCCATCCTAATGTTACCAAATCCTTATAGTATATTGGTTGTCCTAGTTCTTCAGTTTTTGTTTTTTTTTTTCTATGACCCAATGTCTCTCAGTTGCGGTTGTTCCTTCTTCACCAACATTAAGAAAATTTAGAGTTAACAAAGCCTTGCTTAGTCTGTTCATGGGAGGTTTTACTCTTCCTTTTTTTGTTTAATAATCATTTCTTTTAAGGTATGATTGGCTCTTTCTAGAACTGCTTGTCCTGTAGGATTGTGTGAGGTACCCATAATATGTTTTATATTTTAATATGCAAAGAATTGTTTCAACTTATTGGATACATATGTGGGAGCCTTATCAGTCTTAATTTGTGCTAGTATCTCCATAATTGCCATTATTTCTGAGAAGTGTGTAATTATATAATCAGCCTTTTCAGAACTTAAAGCTGTTGAACATTGAAACCCTGAGTATGTGTCAGTGGTATGATGTATACACCTCTGTTTTCCAAATTCTGCAAAATGAAAAATATCCAACTACCAGATCTTATTTTGTTTGGTGCCCCTAGGTTTACTACCAGCAGGTAACAAGATTTGTTTGTATAGAGAACAATGTAGGTCATGTTTTTATTATTTCTTTGTCTTGTTGCCAAGTGATAGAAATTTTTTTCTTTAAACCTTTCCCATTTATATGACGTTTCTCACGAAATTTGGAGACTTCTAACACATTCTCTCTTAGTAATTGATCAATTTCTCCATTTCCTCATGCCGATGGACCTGGCAAGCCTGTATGAGACCAAATATGAGTCATATATATTATGGATAGTTTCTACTTCTGATGGCCTGTTTTAATTGCATAAATAAGGGGGTTATTCCTGAGTTATCAGGAATAAATTCACCAGTCTCTGTATGCAAAACAAATCCTTCTGCATGTAAAGAATCAGGAATTATATTAAGAGAGGAAATCTAATGATTCCATAAGGATTGCGTACAGTTCTGACTTTTGAACTGAGGTATATGGATTTTTGATCACTTGCTTATTTTGTCTGACTGATAACCTGCAATCCACTTCTTGTTTGCGTCAGTATAGAATGTTAGTGCCTCTCGAATTGGAGTTCTCTTCACAACGTGTGAAAGTATACAATTAGTTCTTTTTATACACTGAATACATTTGCCTTTAGGATATTTATTATTAATTTCTCACAAGTACTTAATACAATCTCTTTGCCAGTCTTCATTGATCACCCACAATGACATGATCTCAGCATGAGTAAGAGGGTACCACAATTTTGGCTGGGTCTGTTCCTGACAATTGACACATTCTTTCTCTACCTTTTAAAATTAATTCAGAAATATTTTCTAAGTATGTATTAATTTTTTCCTTTTTTATGTGCTAAGAAAATCTATTCCATAATACTATCTTTCATTTGTATAATGAGCCCAATAGGAAATTGAGTTGAATGCAAAATGACCAAAATACAATCAAGTTTAGGATCAATTCGATCCTCAATATACATCTTGCAGTCTTTGTTCCACAGGAGTTAACTCTTTTTATGCTTTAGCTGTTAGACATATTGGACTGTTTCCATTTGAATCTCCCTGTAATGTTTGAAACAAATTACTTAACTCATAAATACGCAATTCAATTGTAGGCTCCAGCTGGTTAATATCTCCCATTAATTTTTGAAAATTGTTAAGAGTTTGCAATTGGTCTCTATAGATTTGTATCTTTTGTGGTCAAATTGTTGACTGATTTTTACAACCCAAATAACTAATTGAATCTCTTCTTCATATTTTTTTCTGGAGCAATCTGTAATCCCCAACTTGCCAAAATTCTCTATTTCTTTAAGCATTTTCTCTAAAGTATCTGCCTCAAAATCAGCCAACAAAATATCATCCAGGTGATGATATATGATACATTGAGGAAACTGGTTATGAATTATTTCTAAAGGTTGTTGCACAAAATATTGACATAAAGTTGGACTATTTAACATTCTCTGTGGCAACACCCTCCAGTGGTATCTCTTTATTATCTATTGTAGGTACTGAGAAAGCAAACCTTTCCCTATCCTGTTCATGAAAGGGTGTTGTGAAAAAGCAGTCTTTCAAGTCAATTATTATTATAGGCCATGATCTAGGCAACAAAGAAGGTAAAGGAAGTTCAGGCTGTAAAGGACCCACTGGTTGAATTACTCTACTCTACTGCTCTTGAATCTGTTATCATCCTCCATTTTCCTGATTTTTTTTTTACAACAAACAAAGGGGAATTCCATGGGCTGGTAGACTCTTCTATATGTTGAGTCTCCAGCTGCTCTTGTACCAGTTTTTCAAGTGCCTGCAACTTTTCTTTCATTATAGGCCACTGCTCTTGCCACACAAGTCTGTTTGATATCCATTTCAGGGGCAAGGCTGTTGGTATTTGAGCAGTGGCCCCTATTATAAACTTCGAAACTCAATTCCTGTGATGTCCTGTGTTTGGAAAAATGGGTACAACATGTGCTTGTTCTGGATCACCGGTATCAATACCTTCTCCAGGAACAGCTACCACGTCATCCCCCATTTCCTCATTTTCTGTTCCTGGGATTGCAAGAATATTAATTTAAGTACCCCATTGTTGTAAAATGATCCCTTCCCCATAAATTTATTGGTATGTCAACCGCATAGGGTCTCGACTTCCCTATTTGCTCTTCTGGTTCCACACATTTAATCCATTGGACACTGTCTTATTTGTGATAATGTACCAGTTTGTTTAAACTATGAATAAACTTTCTGAAGTGGTCAATCTTGATTCCAAGACTTTTGGGAAAGTATACTGACATCAGTTCCAGTATCCACCAAAACTTCCATTTCAATAGCATTCGTTTGTACCATTAATTAGGGTCTCTGATTCTTAACTACTGTTTTCCAGAACACATGTTTTCCAGTACCCTCCAAAGAATAGTACCCTATTCTTTCTACTGGAGTGGCCTAACCCTTGATGCAAGGAAACAGTAACAGCTGAGCAATTCTATCCCCGCACTAACTTGCATATCCTTTTTCAGATGAGATTGGGTGAATTCATGGTGGTATGGCCATAGACTGCATCTCCTTTTTCAAATGTCAAATGCCAGCAATGTCGATTCAAAAGGCAATGCCTCACTGTGCATGGGCCTCTATATATCTCCTCTCCTCAGAGTCCACACATGGAT
Organism: Rhombomys opimus; assembly: GCA_010120015.1. Classification (NCBI taxonomy): domain Eukaryota; kingdom Metazoa; phylum Chordata; class Mammalia; order Rodentia; family Muridae; genus Rhombomys; species Rhombomys opimus. The sequence continues at coordinate 634,323 of REGO01000791.1, read as the reverse complement.
GTTCTCAGGTGACCAAAGTCATGCCTCTCACATGAGAAGGATCACGGCATAACATCAAGTGCCAGCTTGCAGCAAAATATCACATGACAAAACTGAGACTTCAAAAAAAAAAAAAAACCCAGAAACTTCCACTTCACTTTCTATGTTTAGTTTTTGCCTGAATTACCCATCTATTTGTGAGAATAGGGTATTCAAGTCTCCCATTCTAAGTGTGTGATGGTCAGCATTTCATTTGGCTATCGAAATGTTTCTTTTATAATTGGGTGCCCTTGTATTTGGTGCAAAGATGTTAAGAATTATAATGTTCTCTTGGTGAACTTTTTTCTTTGATGATTATGTAGTATCCTTCCTTATATCTTTGGATTCATTTTTGTTTTTGAAGTCTATTTTGTCAGCTACTAATATGGCTACACCATCTTGATTCTTAGGTCTATTTGCTTGGAATTTCTTTTTTGGCCTTTTATCCTTGATGTTGAGGTGTGTTTTTCTGGATGCAGCAGAAGGATGAATGCTGATTTTTCATGCACTGTGTTACTCAGAGGTTTCTTTTGTTGGGTAATTGAAATCATTGATATTGAGATTTATCAATGAATCCTTTTATTAATTTCTGTTATTTCTCTGCTGTTGTTGTGGTGGTGGTAGTGTTCCCTGTTTAGAGTACTGTGTTTCTCCTCTTGATTTCCTTTTATCATTTATTCACTTTACATCCTGATTGTAGCCTCCTCTCTCCTCTACACCCTTCCCAGCCCTCCCTTCCTCTATATGATATTCTGCCTCCTCTACTCCTCAGAAAAGCGAAATTCCACCACCAACCCATCCCAGCACATTAAGTCCCATGAGGACTGAGCACACCCTCTTCCACTGAGGCTGGGCAACACAGCCCCTCCAGAGGGAAGTGATCAAAATGCAGGCACCAGAGTCCATGTCAGAGATATCCCCTGCTCCCCCTTACTAGGAGACCTACATGTGGACTAAGATGCTCATCAGCTACATATGTGTAAGGGGCCTAGATCGAGTCCATGCATGGTCTTTGGTTGGTGCTTCAGTCTCTGCAAGCCCCCCTGGGCCCTGTTGGTTTTCTTGTGGAGACCTTTTCCTCTCTAGATCCTTTTATTATTCCCCCAACTCTTCTGCAAGGCTCCCTGCTCTCCACCTAATGTTTGGGTGTCAATCTCAGTATCTGTTTCTATTCTTTGCTAAGTGGAGCCTCTGAGAGGACAACTATTGCAAGCTTCCTTCTGCACACATAACAGGGTATCATTAATAGTGTTAGGGGTTGTCTCTCTCCCGTGGGGTGGGTCCCAGGCTGGGCCAGGCATTGCTGGGACATTCCCTAATTCTCTGCTCTAACTTAATCTCTGCGCACCTTGTAGGTAAGATAAACTTTGGGTCAAAGCTTTAGTGAGTGGTTTGGTATTTTCCTCTCTCCACTAGAAGTCTTGTTTGGTTAGAAGGTGGCCTCTTCAGTCTCCATAACTCCTGCTCATAGAAGTCTTATTTAGAGACACCCCATATCCTAGTAGGAGCCTACCCTGCAACTTTTCCCCAGTTTGTCCCAGTGATGCCCCTGCCCTGAGTCTCTTTTCTCTCTGAAAGCCCTCTGAACTCCAGCACGCTATTGCCCGACATCTGATCTCCACTTTCATTTCCCTCTCCACTCCTCTTACCCTGTTGCCTCTCTTCATCCACTTCTGCTGTCTATTCTATTTCTCCTTCTGAGTGAGTTTCAATCATCCTCTCTTGCTCACTCCTTATTAGATAATGAGCTTCTTGGGGTCCGTGTAATGTAGTATGGTTATCCTGTAATATATGTCTAATATATGCTTATAAGTGAGCAATACCATGCGTGTCTTTCTGTGTCTGGGTTACTTCAATCAGGATGATCTTTTTTTAGTTCCATCCATTTGCCTGCAAATTTCATAATTTCCTCCTGTTTAATAGCTGAGTAGTATTCCATTGTGTAAATGTACCACACTTTCTTTATCCATTGTTCAGTTGAGGGCCATCTAGGTTGTTTCCAGATTCTGGCTATTATGAACAAACCTGCTATAAACATAGTTGAGCAAATGTCCCTGTTGTATTTTAGAGAAACTTTTAGGTATAATGCTCAGGAGTGGTATAACTGGATCTTTTCTTTAATTATTATTTTTTATTTTTTAATAATAGTTACAGATTATTAACTTTGTATCCCAGCTGTAACCTCCTTCCTCATTCCCTCCCAATCTCACCCTCCCTCCCTCATCTCCTCCCTGCCCCTCTCTAAGTCCACTGATAAGGGAGGTTCTCCTCCCCTTCCATCCGGCCCTAGCTTATCAGGTCTCTTCAGGACTGGCTGCAATGTCCTCCTCTGTGGCCTAACAAGGCTGCTCCTCCCTCGGAGTGTGGAGGTCAAAGAGCCAGCCACAGAGTTCATGTCAGAGACAGTCCCTGTTCCCCTTACTAGGGTACCCACTTGGATACTGAGCTGCCATGGGCTACATCAGAGCAGGGGTTCTAGGTTATATCCATGCATGGTCCTTGGTTGGAGAAACAGTCTCAGAAAAGACCCCTGTGCCCAGATATATTTGGCCCTTGTGGAGCTCCTGTCCTCTCCAGGTCTTACTAACTCCCCCTCCTTTCATATGATTCCCTGCACTCTGCCCGAGGATTGGTTATGAGTCTCAGCATCTGCTTTGGTACACTGCTAGATAGAGTCTTTCAGAGGCCCTCTGTGGTAGGGTCCTGTTCTCTTAGTTGTTTCTCCTACTTCCAATGTCCATCCCATTTGTTTTTCTAAGTGAGGATTGATCCTCTTAGCCTGGGTCCTCTTTCTTGTTTATCTTCTTTAGGTGTATAGATTTTAGTATGTTTATTTTATCTTATAGGTCTAGTACCCACTTATAAGTGAGTATATACTGTGTGTGTGTGTTTGTGTGTGTGTGTGTGTGTGTGTGTGTGTCTTTCTGCTTCTGGGATACGTCATTCAGGATGATCTTTTCTAGATCTTACCATTTGCCTGCAAATTTCATTATTTCCTTGTTTTTAATTGCTGAGTAGTATTCCATTGTGTAAATATACCAAAATTTCTGTATCCATTTCTTGGTTTATGGACATCTGGGTTGTTTCCAGGTTCTGGCTATTATGAATAAAGTTGCTACAAACATGGTTGAACAATTGTCCTTGTTGTGTAGTTGAGCATCTTTTGGGTATATGCCCAGGAGTGGTATAGCTGGATCTTGAGGAAGTACTATTCTTAATTGAGAAAGCGCCAGATTGATTTCCAGAGTGGTTGTACAAGTTTACATTCCCACCAGCAATGGAGGAGGGTTCCCCTTTCTCCACAACCACTCCAGCATGTATTGTCACTTGATAACTGGGTCTTGAGGTAGAGTTATTCCCAATTTTCTGAGACAACATCCGGTTGTTTTCTAAAGTGGTTGTACAAGTTTGTACTTTCAGTAGCAATGGAGGACTGTTTTCCTTTCTCCATGTCCTTGCCAGCATGTGCATTCACTTGAGTTTTGATCTTAGCCAAATCTGGAATCTCAGAGTTGTTTTGATTTGCATTTACTCGATGAGTAAGTACATTGAGGATTTCTTTACGTTCTTCTTGTCCATTTGAAATCCCTCTATTGAGAACTCTCTGTTTAGCTCTGTACCCCATTTTTAAATGGATTATTTAGTTTGTTGGCATTTAACTTCTTGAGATCTTTTTATATTTTGGATATTAGCATTCTGTTTGATGTGGGGTTGCTGAAGATAGTTTCCCTGTCTGTAGGCTGTCCTTTTGTTCTATTAACAGTGTCTTTTGCCTTACAGAACTATTTTAGTTTTATGAGATACCATTTATTAATATTTGATCTTAGAGCCTGAGCTTTTGATGTTCTGTTCAGGACGTTGTTTCCTATGATAATGAGTTCAAGGGTGATTTCCACTTTCTCTTCTAATAGATTTAGTGTTTTTGGTTTTATTTCAAAGTCTTTGATCCATTTGGATTTGAGTTTTGTGCAGGGTGATAAATTTGGATCTATGTGCATTCTTCTACATGCAGACATCTAGTTACACCAGCACAATTTGTTGAAGATGCTTTGTTTTTTCCATTGTATGGTTTTGGCTTCTTTACCAAAATCAAGTGTCGATAGGTGTGTAAGTTTATTTCTGGATAGTCAATTCTATCTATTGATCAACCTGTCTGTTTTTATGCCAATACTATGCGGTTTTTATTACTATTGCTTTTTAGTACAGCTTGAAATCTAAGATGCTGATAACTCTAGAAGTTCTCATGTTATACAGGATTGTTTTGCTATCATGTTTTTTTTTTATTTTTCCATATGAAGTTGAGAATTGCTCTTTCAAGGTCTATAATGAATTGTGTTGGTATTTTGATAGGGATTGCTTTGAATCTGTAGATTGCTTTTGGTAAGATGGTCATTTTTATTATGTTAATCCTCCTGACCCATGAGCATGGGAGATCTTTCCATATCTTCTGCAATGTCTTTCTTCAGAGACTTGAAATTCTTGTCATACAAATATTTCAGTTGCTTGATTATAGTCACCAAGAAACTTTATAATATTTGTGGCTATTGTGATGGCTGTTGTTTCCCTTAATTCTTTCTCAGCCCTTTTGTCACTTGCATACAAGAGGGCTACTGATTTCTTTTGAGTTAATTTTGTATCCAATCACTTTGCTGAGGGTGTTTATCAGCTGAAGGAGGTCTATGGTAGAATTTTTGTGGTCACTTATATATCCTATCATATCATCTACAAATAGTGATACTTTGACTTCTTCCTTTTCAAATCGTATCCTCTTGATCTGTTAGTTGTCTTATTACACTAGCTATGACTTCAAGTACTATGTTGAATAGATTCAGAGAGAGTCCATAGCTTTATCTTATCCTTGATTTTAGTGATATTGTTTTAAGTTTCTCTCCATTTAATTTGATGTTGACAATTGGCTTCCTGTATATTGATTGTCTTTATTGTGTTATTCCTGATATCTCCAAGATTTTTAATATAAAAGGATGTTAGATTTTGTCAAAGGTCACATAATAATTAAAATACTAAATGTACAGAAAAAAGAGAATATTAAGAAAAGGGGAACATAACAACAGACACTGAGGAAATCCAATCATTAGGTCTTACTTCAAAAGCTTATACATCATAAAATTTGAAAATCTAAATGAAATGGACAATTTTCTTGATCCATTCCAGTTACCAAAGCTGAATCAAGACCAGGTAAATAAATTAAATAGTCCTATATCCTCTAAGGAAATAGAAGCTGTTATCAAAAGTCTCCCATCCGAAAAAAGCCCAGGGCCAGATGGTTTCAGCTCAGAATTCTACCAGACCTTCAAAAAACAGCTAACACCAATACTCTTCAAACTATTCCACAAAATAGAAACAGAAGGAACATTACCAAACTCATTCTATGAATCCACAGTCACTCTGATACCTAAACCTCACAAAGATCCAACAAAGAAAGAGAATTTCAGGCCAATCTCCCTTATGAACATTGATGCAAAAATACTCAACAAAATAATTGCAAACCAAATACAAGAACACACCAAAGGTATCATCCACCATGACCAAGATCCCTGGCATGCAGAAGTGGTTCAGTATATGGAAATCCATCAGTGTAATCTATCATATGAACAAACTTAAAGGAAAAAGAAAAGACATGATAATCTCCTTAGATGCTGAAAAAGCATTTGATAAAATCCAACAATCCTTTATGTTTAAAGTCCTGGAGTGATCGGGGATACAAGGTATTTACCTAAACACAGTAAAGGCGATATACAGCAAACCTATAGCCAACATCAAACTAAATGGAGAGAAACATAAAACAACCCCACTAAAATCAGGGACAAGGCAAGGTGGCCCACTCTCTCCATATCTCTTCAACATAGTTCTTGAAGTCCTTGCTAGAGCAATAAGACAATTAGAGGAAATCAAGGGGATTCAGTTTGGAAAAGAAGAAGTCAAAGTATAACTATTTGCAGATAATATGACAGTACATATGAGTGACCCCAAAAGATCTACCAGGAAACTCCTACAGCTGATAAACACCTTCAGCAAAGTGTCTGGATATAAAATTAACTCAAAAAAAATCAGTAGATTTTCTGTATACAAAATACATAATGGACTGAGAAATAAATTAGGGAAACAACACCCTTCACAATAGCCATAAAGAATGTAAAGTATGTTATTGTATCTTTAACCAAGAAAGTCAAAGACTTGTATGGAAAAAAAGAACTTCAAGTCTCAGAAGAAAGAAATAGAAGATATCAGAAGATGGAAAGATCCCCCATGCTCATGGTTTGGCAGGATTAACATAGTAAAAATGGACACCTTGCCAAAAGCAATCTACAGATTCAATGCAATTCCCATCAAATTACCAACACAATTCTTTACAGACCTTCCTTGAAAGAAAAATTCTCAGTTTCATATGGAAAAACAAGAAACTCAGAATCTCTAAAATAGTCCTCTACAATAAAAGATTGTCTGGAGGTATCTCCATCCCTGATCTCAAGCTGTATTACAGAACAACAGTAATAAAAACTACATGGTGCTAGCATAGGAACAAGTTGGTAGAGCAATGGAAACAAATAGAAGACCCAGAAATAAACCCACACACTTATGGACACTTGATTTCTGACAAAGAAGCCAAAACCATACAATGGAAAAAAGATAGCATCTTCAACAAATGATACTGGTCTAACTGGATATCTACATAGAACAAAATGTAAATAGATCCAGACTTATCAACCTGCACAAAACTGAAGTTCATGTGGATCAAAGACCTCAACATAAAACCAGACACACTAAATCTCTTAGAAGAAAAAGTGGGGAAGACCCTAGAACTCATTGGCACAGACAACAACTTCCTGAACAGAATACTAGCAGCACAGGCTCTAAGATCAACAAACAATAAATGGGACCTCATGAAACTGAAAATCTTCTGTAAAGTAAAGGACATTCTCACCAGAACAAAAGGACAGCCTACAGACTGGGAAAGGATCTTCACCAACCCTATAGCTGACAGAGAGCTAATATCCAGAATTTATAAAGAACTCAAGAAGTTAAACAGCAACAAATCAAGTAACCCAATTAAAAATGGGGTAGAGAACGAAACAGAGAATTCTCAATAGAGCAATTTTGAATGGCGGAGGAATACTTAAAGAAATGCTCAAAATCCTTAGTTATCAGGGAAACGAAAATCAAAATGACCCTGAGATTTCACCTTCCACCCATTAGAATGGCTAAGATAAAAAAAATGCAATGACAACACATGCTGGAAAGTGTGTGACAAAAGGGGAACCCTCCTCCATTGCTGGTGGGAATGTAAACTTATACAACCACTTTGGAAATCAATGTGGTACTTTCTCAGACAATTATGAATATTATTGCCTCAAGATCCAGCTATACCAATCTTAGGCATATATCCAAAATATGCTCAATTACACAACAAGAACATTTGCTCAGCCATGTTCTTAACAGCTTTATTTGTAATAGTGAGAATCTGGAACCAATCCAGATGTCCCTCAGTTGAAGAATGGCTACAAAAATTGTGGTTCATTTTTGCAATGGAATAGTACTCAGCAATTAAAAACAAGGATGTTATGAAATTGCAGGCAAATGGTGGGATCTAGAAGAGATCATCCTGAGTATCATCCTGAGGTATCCCAGAAGCAGAAAGACACACATGGCATATACTCACGTATAAGTGGATATTAGAAATATAATATAGGATAAACATGCTAAAATCTGTGCACCTAAAGAAGCTAAGCAAGAAGGAGGATCCTAGGTAAGATGTGTGATCTTTTCAGAAAGGATAATGGGATAGACATCGGAAGAGGGTGAAAACAAGGAGCAAGACAGGAACCTACCCAGAGAGGACTTCTGAAAGACTACCCAGCTGGGTGTTAAAACAGATGCTGAGATTCATAGCCACACTTTGTGCAGAGTGCAGGGAGTCTTATGAAAGAAGGGGAAGATAGAAAAACCTGGAGGGGACTGGAGTTCCACTAGGAGAGCAACAGAACAAAAAATCTGGTCTCAGGGGTCTTTTCTGAGATTGATTCTCCAACCAAGGACCACGTGTGATGATAACCTAGAACCCCTGAACAGATTTAGCCCATGGCAGCTCAGTCTCCAAGTAGGTATCCTAGTAAGGGGAACAGGGGTTGTCTCTGACATAAACTCAGTGGCTTGTTCTTTGATCATCTCCCCCTGAAGTGTGGGGCAGCCTTATCGGGCCATAGAGGAAGATAATGCAGACAGTTCTGATGAGAGTTAAAAGGGAGGAGGACCTCCACTATCAGTGGACCGGGGAGGGTGCATAAGAGAAGAAGAGGGAGGGAAAGATGGATTGGGAGGGGATGAGGGAGGGTGCTACAGCTGGGATACAAAGTGAATAAACTGTAATAAATAAAAAATTAAAACGAAATCAGCAGAAAATATATTTAAAAAACCACAAGGGAAAAATGTCAAACAACATATAAAGGCAGACCTATCGGAATCACACTCAACTTCTCGACAGAGACTCTAAAAGTCAGAAGGGCCTGAGAGGATGTCTTACAGTCACTAAGAGACCAGAGATCCCAGCCCAGACTGCCCTATCCAGCAAAACTTTCAATCAGCCTAGATGAGAATAGGGGTGAACAGGGGACAGAGTCGGGCTCGCTGCTGCAATGCTTGTCAGAAGGCCAAGGCAGGGTGCACGGGGTGGGGAACGGATCTCATCTGGTGGCCTCTGACAGCCACAGGCCTTGAGAATGCAGACAGGGCTGCGGCGTGGGAGGTGTAACACACAGGAGGCGGAGTGTAGCTCACCGCTGCTGGCCTCGTCTAGAGGGACTCCACAGGCAGGGAGCTGTGGCATAGGAGTCTCACCCTGCCAGTCTGGCCCGGGTGACAGCAGCCCTCCGGGTATGCAGGGTGAGCTGTGGGCTGGGAATGAGGTGCACAGGGGATGGGGCTGAATTCACTCTTAACGGGACAAGACAGTATTACGTAATGTTAAATTTTTTTTTAGAGCAAGGCAGAATGTCATGTCTCTTCTCAGGGCTAGAGGTAGATTCCATTCTTTTGATGAGGAATAAATAACTTTTCTCTGATAAAGCTCGACAAGGCCCTGGTGTCCATTCTCAATGTCCTCCAAGACTACTGTAATATTATCCTCTCAAAAGTCCCTAAAATCATCTAAGAGATGGACTTAACTTGAGGACTAGATAGAACCCATTTTCACCATGCATGTTTTGAGAGCCAGTTTCAAATCAATCACTGAAAAGGACTGGCCTCTAGACCAGATCTTCATGTCTAGGCAGGGGTGTTAAAACAGGAAGAAAGATATAAAACAAACAAACAACAACCCCATCTCAAAATAACAAAAACAAAACAGACCTCCTTATTGGCATTCCTGGCCAGAGAACCAAGGGCATTTCCTGCTTCTGTCCAAGGACTGGAACTTTTCACTTTCAGGATCCCTCTTCCTAAACTACCTAGCCACTTTCTATATTCTGTCTTTATTACCTTCTGAGGGCTTACCTCCTGTTTTAGGTATGGATAAAAGCATGAGATTTTCAGGGTTTTGTGTGCTGAAACAAAGAATTGGACCAGGAACACATGGATAGTGATATAAATAAAGAATATTTATTAAGAAATAGATGGGCATTCCTGAGACTGGAAGTGGGCTAGAAAGATGTGACCAGTCTAAGACTCACCAGCCTCAGGTCACAGGCATTACACCCCTTTATATGTGATTTACAAACTACCAGTAGTTTCCCACATTTGTATATCCTTCATTATTCTATGCAATATGCAAGTATACACTTTGTTTTCTTACATATAGCTATGGCTAGGAAGGGGCTCCATCTTTTTTCTGACAACTGGCTTATTTCCTATGTTAATGTTGGTATGTCTTTTGCTTTTGTCATGCCTTCCTGCTACAAAATTATAGTTCTCTTACATGACTAGATTAAGTGTTGGTGGAGTTTGGAGGAAGTGAAGAAACACAGACAAGATAATTTACACATATTTTTGGGGGGCAGGCATTTCCCTTCCCCAAGAATCTTTGTGGTTATCTCTTACCCTTCACACAAAGGGTTGATATGGATTTACTCTGCAGATCTCTGATATGATAAATAACTTATCACCTACCCAACACTATTGCATAGCACACCACTATCAAGATGCAAGACACACAGTTGGCTTTTTTCAGTCTGTGAACTGGGCTTGTGAGTGACAAAAAGAGACACACTGGAAAGTCTGAGTATCGACTATTTACCAAGATATCCAAGACACACCAACTATACCACAAAGAAAAATCATTTTAAAAGCTGTAAGATGTGACTGCTAACATGGAAGCAGGTAGGCTGACTGCAAAACTTTAACTCTCTGACTGCTCCCCCAGATCCAAACATCCCCACCCCAAGTTTCATCCTCAACTCTAGTAGAATACCTGCTGTACTCTTTCTTTCCTTTCTGACCTCATTCCCAATGGATCACAAAATTCACCTCCAACCTCCTTTCCCCAAATCATCCCATTATCCCAGCCTCCAACTGCAGCAGACATTCCCTGGGAACATACCTGCTAAGCATGACAGGAAACATGTAAGCAAACCGAAGAGCTTCTGCTCTTTCAAATCCAATGGCCCAGTTTCATCTGCAACTCTGAAGAAGAAAAACTGCTGTGGCTGTTATGTTGTGCAGCCAATTCAACTGGTCTGCTCTTAGGGACAGTTAGGGTCCTGACAAAGTCCTAGATCAGTACCTGCGTCCTATGACATCATCTGAGCCAGGTACTTCAAGTATAACTGGTCTGCCACTCCAACCCTATATCTGACAGAGGGCTGATATCCAGAATATATAAAGAACTAAAGAACTTAAACAGCAACAAATCAAGTGATCCAATTAAAAAATGGGGTACAGAGCTAAACAGAGGGCTAATATCCAGTATATATAAAGAACTCAAGAAGTACAACTGCAACAAATCAAGTAATCCAAGTATGCTATTCTTGATTCCCTGGGCTTCCTCAGTCTTTCTCTAAAGCTACCCCCAACTCTACTTTCACCATGTGATTGCTTATAAACACTTTCAGCCATGTGGCTGGATAAAAAAATCAACTGAAAAAAATCAGTAGCCCTCCTGTATAAAAAAGACAAAAGGGCTGAGAAGAAAAATTAGGGAAACAACACCTTTCACAATAGCCAAAAAGGACATAAAGTATATTGGTGTAATTCTAAAGAAGCAAGTCAAAGACTTGTATGAAAAAAACCCTCTAAGGCCCTGAAGAAAGAATTAGAAGAAGATATCACAAGATGGAAAGATCTCCCATGCTCATGGCTTGGCACGATTAAGTGCTAAAAATGGCCATCTTAGCAAAAGCAATCTACAGATTTCAATGCAATTCCCATCAAATTGCCAACACAATTCTTTACAGACCTGGAAAGAAAAATTCTCAACTTCTTATGGAATAACAAGAAACCTGGAATTGCTAAAACAATCCTCTACAATAAAAGATCTTCTGGAGGTATCTCCATCCCTGATCTCAAGCTGTACTATAGAGCAACAGTAATAAAAACTGCATGGTACTTGCATAGAAACAGAATGGTGGATCAATGGAATTGAATAGAAGACCCAGAAATAAAACCACACACTTATGGACAAAGATGCCAAAACCATACAATGGAAAAAAGATAGCATCTTCAACAAATGGTGCTGGTCTAACTGGATGTCTACATGTAGAAAAATGCAAACATATTCA
>REGO01000791.1:598222-610581 GCA_010120015.1 Rhombomys opimus | reverse complement strand
GCCCGACACAGGCGGGCTGGAGGGGTTGGAGCCTGACACAGGCGAGCTGGAGGGGTTGGAGCCCGACACAGGCGGGCTGGAGGGGTTGGAGCCCGACACAGGTGGGCTGGAGGGGTTGGGGCCCTGCACAAGCAGGCTGGAGGGGTTGGAGCCCGACACAGGCGGGCTGGAGGGGTTGGGGCCCGGCACAAGCGGGCTGGGCAGAGCCCGCAGGGGCTGGAGAGTGGCATGGGAACGAGGGCTGCTCCTCCTGGTTGTTTTCCATCTCCAGCAGGCTTCGCCGAAAGCCACCTGAAAGCGAAGGAAATGGGTAACTGAGCGGGAGGAGGGAGGGAGGAGGAAAGGCACAGGAGGATGGGAGGGTCTTATTCCCGACGCCACCGGCGGTTACCCCGACCTCGGTCTCTCAGAATCAGCGAGTTGCGCTCCTGTGAGGGGCCACCGCGACGGCTCTGTTCCTCGACGGTTGCTCCCGGGCTCCACTTCCTGCCGGGCCCTGAGGGCTATGAACCCGCAGCGCTCGCCCCGAGGCCCTGCCCCCTGCGCAATGGCGCCCCCCTCCCCGCGGCTGCTCGGAGCCCCGCTTCCGCCCGCGGGCAGAGGTGGGCCTCGTGGGCCCTTCCTGGTTACCCAGGCTCTTTGCTAATCCCGCCTTCAGCCCCGGAGGGACCCATTGAGCGTCGCACCCTCTGCCGGCGGTTCCGGAAATCGCCTCGGTTTGGGTGTGCAATACCGCGCGGTAGGAGTGCACGCCGCCTCGGGAGGTCCACGGCCTAAACTCTACACTGTCCTTCCCAACCCAGCGCGAGAGTGTGGCCTGGACCACCGCCGGCTTTTCTCACTCTGCGACATCCTCAAAGCCCCGCAGAACACTGCCGATGGCGGGATCGCTGTGCTCCATCTTGCTGGAGACCGTCCCTGATCTTCCCTTTCGGGTCCAGGGACAAGTCTCCCGATTTCCCTGCTAGCTCTACACGCCCCCCTCCTTCCTTTCTTAAAATTAGTAATAAAAAACCTCACCCCTTAGCATGACGCGGTGGTGACCTCTAGGAAACGTTGCTGATTCTTGCTCCTCCGGCGCTAATGTGGCTTCGCTGATCCTTGTCCTTCGTCCTTCCATGCATCTGTGCGTTTCTTCATGTCAGTTCCCCAGTAAACTCGGTTGAAACGAGTTCGGGCTGCATTTTCGTGATTCTGGGCATGGTTTACGAGGGAACTGGCTGTCCACGGGATACCCAGCCGTCCTAGTCTTCACCTCGGCATGTCTCTCCTTTCATGTGGATCTCTCATACGTTTCTATCTTTCATTTTTGTTTTCAGTTTTCTCCTTTGTACATGCCTATCTGGTACAGCTCGTGTCCTTTTCATTCCACAACTTTCTAGAGCATTGCAACTCTTGTGCCTGATACCTGCTTAAAAGGAAAAAATCACCTGCATCTGATTTACAGAATTGCACTTGACACTTTCATTTTCAAAATAATAATTAAAACCCTTCTTATTGGTTCTGTGTGAATGCCCAGGTGAAGGTGTGAAAAGTACTGCACATCCCTTAGACATCAGCGTGTCCTCTACCTGCTGCCCAGAGCAGGGATATCTGCCTGGCTTTAGGTAGGAACAGGCCCCTGCTACTGCAGGGCCATGGGCCCAGATGTGGCTCCTGGTGGCAGCTCAGGCCAGGACCCCACCAGTGTCCCGGGGACCTCACTGGCTGCTCAATACCTTTAAGTCTCCAGTTCTGCCTCTCTTCGTTATGCCTACATCCTTCTGTTTCTCTTTCTCTTCCATTTCTCCACCACTTACTTGCTCCTTCCAGGGTCTCAGAGTGTCTGGGGTCATCTCAGGAGTGTTCCTTAGGAGTGCTATGCTCCGCTTGTGCAATATGGCACAGGGCAGGAGTTATCTCAGGCATTCTCTTCCCACCCCCGCCCTGTGTGGTGCCAACTGGTGGTCGTCCAGGTTAGCTTCTTGTCCAGGCCCCGTGGCACCAGTCTGGTGGTCATCTCGTTTCTCATAGCCCACCCCATCCCTAGTAACCTCATGCGAGGGTCCTCTGTCTAGGGCTCACTCCTGCCTGGGACTGAAATGGTTAAACTAACTTTGTATCCTGTATGTCTTCTAAAGCCTATAGTTTTGAGTTTTAGGTTCAGGTTAAGCTTAGTACCTTTCCAGAGAATGGAAAAATGTGACCCTATCTGTGAGGACAGAAAAAAAAGGGCAAGCAAGCAATGTAGTGCTCGGGCTTGATGTGGTCCCTTGTTGTGAGGGGCAGCCAAAGAGCATGGGGGAGGGGAGAGGCCCGGCCGGGAAGCAGGTTCAGGACCTGCGGGGGAGGCAAGCTAGAATAAAGCTCACAAGGGAGCCAAGGGAGCCAAGGGAGCAGGCAAGGCTTGTGGGCTCGCTTGGTGGAAGTCCTTACCCATGGCTAGGTGGAGATAAGCACCATAGCTGCTCCACGACAGAAGCTGCTCTGGCCACCGAGAGTGAGGAAAAACTCCTCCCCCTTGCCTTCATGCCAGCTCAGCAGTGAAGTGAGCTGCAGGAGTTCACCATGCACTCTTGTTCCTCTCTTCCCTCCTCCCACCTAGGGGGCATGAGTCAATTGCAACTTACAGATCAAACATTGATTTAGGAATAAAACTGCACTTGCTGTAATGTTTAGAATTATAGCTGAGTCTAAATAAAAAAAAAAAAGTTTTGTCTGTATGTTTAAATATATGGCCATTATATGATTGTTTTCAACTTGTCTTAAATGGTTGGTATGATCAAAAATAATTGGGTATGTTTTGGGGTTAAATTCAAATTCTTGTTTAAAACACGTATATGTGCCTATGTGTTTGTAGGGTCTATAAATGCGTATGTTTAAATAACAACAATGTAAATTGCCACATGATGTGGCTCAGGAAAAGAACAAAGGTTGCAAAATCTCTGAGTCAAAATGATTTTATTTCCTTTTTTTTTTTTTTTTTATTTTATTTCCTTTTAGGATAAGAAAAAAGTCTTGTTCTAAGTTGATATTGGTTCTGAAGATTGGGTTGTTTGCACTGATAAATTTTGGGCTTGAGATCTGGTTTTGACTTTTAAAATTATGGTTATGCTTTGTGAATTCACTCCTAAAGAAGATACTTTGCTTTGATATTGCAGGGACGAGTTTAAAAATTGTTTAGATGCTTAAGATAATAAGACATTTACAGTTTATCAGATTTTTTAAGCAATAACTCTTGGGCAGTCTAACAACAAACTTGAAACAGTTTCCCAAACCTTTGGAAAATTAAAAAAAAAAAATTTTTGATGGGAGTTTTTCTGTTGTCTGAAAAGAAAGAGAGAATGAGCAGGAGATACTCATTGTACTTTAGAAATAGCTTATCTATTTCTAAAAGAAAGAGAGAATGAGCAGGAGCTACTCAGTGCACTTTAGAAATAGCTTATCTAAAGCAAAAATGTCTGGTTAAGCCAGAAAAAGAAAGCTAGGAACCTGAAGGTATATAGGATGTTGCAGAAGGTTAGTGGATGTATTATAAAAAGCCAGAGAGTTAATATGATTTGAAAAAGAAGTGTATTTAAATATGCTATAATTCATTTAAAAGGCTGGTGATTCTTCATTGCAAAATGTTTTCTTATGCTCTTTTAAGGGAAAAAATTCTGGCTGATAGGTTTGGTATGGCTAAAATAATTCATACAGTTTAAAAGTGTTCTGTACTGTTCTGTTATGCAGTTGGTTCAAAAACTTATTTGATCACTATGTTAGAACTTTTGGTTGTGGGGGATTATGGATGCCCCACAGTGTTTGCTGTGTCATCAGCAGCACCTAATGGCTGCTATGTTTGGTATTGTCAGTCGCAGCCTGTGCTAACACATGGCTAGCCGCCATGATGGTTCAGGGATAGAGAGCACGTGAAGCTGTAGTTTTGCTGCCATATTTGTTTAGGGCTTCCAGCTGAGTTCAGTTACACATGGCCAGCCGCCATGCTGGTCCGGAGATAAAGAGGGTGGAGCCATGAGTTTACCACCATTTTGTTTAGGTATCTCAGTTATGTTCAGTCCTCTGATTAGTGTTAAGTGCAAAGCTTTTTACTGTTCAATTTTAATACAAAGTGGTAGGATCAGCAAGATTTGCTAGCCCCTCTATAAACTATATCTGATTAAAAAGTTTGCTTTAATTTTAGTTCAGAAAGAGCAGCTTTAAAGTTATACTAAAGACTGAGCTTTACCTAGTTCCTTTGTTTATGTTGTTTTCTTTGGGGCTGAATTTGGGATGGTTAACCATAAAGTTTGCCTATATAGATCTACTTTACATTTAGTTCTAAAAGATGCATCTAAGGAATATGCCAGAATCAGAGTACAATTTTCTGTTTTATAGGATACAGTTTAGAGCAAATGATAAAAATAGGCAGAGAATAATTCAGATATGCTGGCCCTCAGGCTAATCAGAGATCTGATGAATATGGCATTTTAACATATGTAAGTTTATTGTGACAGAAAGTCCCAAAATCCTGGCAGTAGCTCCCCAAGGTCTCCGAGAAGATTTGGGCACGACAGAAGACTGCAACTCTGGATTGGGGTATGCTAACCACTGCGCAATACTGCCCCAACTGGCTCACTGCTAGGGCCCAGCCTAAACTGTGGACAAAGCCGGGGACACCTGGAGAGCCATTGTCTCACATTGTGAGAGGCAAGGTGAGGTCAATCTCTCCTGTTCCTCTTTCCACAGCAGCAGTTTCTCATCCCCTATGCCTGATGGCTGGCTTGCTTCTGCTCAGGAAGCCAGGAGACCACAGGAGCCAGGGACACTGCCTAGGCGATGGACTAACTAGTCATCTCTGTCATTTTGATTGCAACATTTACTTAGCTCATAATTTATCCTTCTCAGGTCTCTGATCACATTGATGGCTAGGCTGGAAGGCTAGACTTAGTTAATGGTAGCTTGGCAGCTAAAGAGCAGACAGTTAGGTTCACTATCAGCTCATTGGACAGTTCATTAGTTAATTAGAACTACTAGGTAAAAAACAGGATTGCCCTGCTGACAGGCTTTACATCAGTTGCCAATGTCTTATAATAATAGTTAAATAAAAAAGATATAAAGTTTATGTAGGATCTGAGGATATAAAAATTCAGGTTATAAAAATCTAAAAAATGTTGGTTTACATACTGATCAAAGTGTCAATTTAATGGACTAAAGTAAAAACAAAGTACAAGCAGTTTCTCACACAGGCAATTTTACTTAGCCAAAATATAGGAGGGCTTACTCAAGGTTGCGCAGAGCCTGCTGTCTGGTTACTATGGTTGTACGGAGTTTCTAAGGGTCACAGCAGTCCGCTGTAGGACCACCAAGGTCAGTCTGTGAGAGACTAGACTTTGGAAAATAGCCAAGAGGTTGAGTTCCGCTGCTCAGATGCCGTTAACTCCAAAAAGGCTGCCACATGGACACGCTTAAGTTGTTTATAAAAGACATAAAACAAACAGCTGACTGGTACCCATTCTGTTGGATATAGTTTTTACCTGTTACTCTCAAAATGTTGTTGTATTAGATTTGCTGATATGATACTTTTCTGAGTATATATATATATATATATATATATATATATATATATCCTTTTGTGTACCAAAAATTCATATGAGTTTATAAAAATCAAAAGGTCATGAGACCTGGATGTGGCATAGCTCAAATAGATCCCAGATGAGTTTTTTCCTGGTGTTGGGATTCCTCACTTTTCCCATTTAACAGACAAATCTTAACTTCTGTCTCTAGTCTGAATTTGTCTCAGCAGATTTTCACCTGGTTGACTCTGGGCTGCAAGCTGAAATCTGGACTTGTTGGAAGCTGACATGACTGCTCCCTGTCTCTTCAATTGGATCAACTAACCAGACTGTTATGGACTGCCTCATTGACCAGCCTTTGACTGGCTCCTAGTAATCTTTATTAAATTAAAAAAACAAAACAACAACAACAAAAAACTTATACTATACTTGGACAATAGGCCACGATTTTGGCATCAAAGTAAAAAATTCTAGTATCTTGGGCGGGAGCTCTAAAGATCCGAGAAAAATCCTTAAATTCAGTTAAAAGCAACTCCCTTGGCACTCAAGAAATGTGACCCTTATCTACTTTGCTTGTTTCTTTAACTTTTAAACCCAGATAATTACAGACTAAGGTAACTACCCATGTACTTTCCCCAACTTTTGACCAGCATTTCAGCCTCTTTCAAACTAAGATAGCAACGATCCAATCATCAGCATGAAGAATTTTCAGAAGACGGATCTTCGGCCCATTGTCCCATTCTACAGGCTAAAATATTGAGTCAAAAGAAAAAAAAATTTCTTAAGATAAAAATATCACTCTGCAGCTGCTTCATGATTGAAGCAGTTACAAGGAGAAGGGGGAAATGAAAGAATTAGACTAACTTTGTAACCTGTATATCTTCTAAAGCCTATAGTTTTGAGTTTTAGGTTCAGGTTAAGCTAAAGCCTCTTAGTACCTTTCCAGAGAATGGAAAAATGTGACCCTATCTGTGAGGACAGAAAAAAAAGGGCAAGCAAGCAATGACCTTCACTCAGCAAAAAGAAGGACCAGACCCTTGTCTTTGAGATAGTGTTTCTTAGCAACGAACCCAGACTTCTTCTGAGTAGCTTTTGACATTCAGCCAAAAGTCCGAAGCCCCTAATCTTCAAGGATGAGCTAACCACCCCCACCTTAAATTGCAGTTGCATCCACACTTGGCAGGACTGGCCAAGCTTGAACACCTAAGACTAACCAATTATCTTACTTTATAGCTTCCTCATCCAATCCTAAATTGCAAAAACTGCAGCTTCAAATTTCCCGCAATTTTTCTTTTAAAAACCTAAAGGCCTTTGTCTCCTGGTGCCACTCTTTGCTGACCGGCAGGGGTGACCCTATTGCGCAATGGTTAATAAACTTCTTGCTTTTGCAACGAGTCTTTGTCTGGGGGAGTTTCTGGGAAGGGCGTGATCTTAAACTCCTGAGCTGTGAGACCCCAGGTCTTATAGGACACTCAGTCTCAGGTGGCATTCTTCTAGTCTGTCTTGCTCCTAGTTCTGGGAGCCATCGGGACCTGCACAGTGCAGTGGTGGTCATCCTAGGTTGGCTCCATTTGAGACCCCTGCTGCAGGACTGGTGGTCATCTCAGACTAGCTTTTTCTCTGGGAATGTTAGGCTACTAATTATTCAGAAAGTCACAGGTCAGCACAGTGCCACCTACTGACACACAGGTGACACAGCAGCCACACCTGCAAGGCTTCTAGGGCCAGGGCACTTGACTCTAAACTGATGCAATGTTCCCAAAGTCAGCCTCCAGACTAAATGTCATTATGTTAGAAGATACACACCTACATTCTGGGACTTTTCTCTGAGTCTGAGTTCATTGAAAAACTGTTTACATGTTGCTGTTCTTGCTGTTGTCGTTTACCAGAAGGCACTCTAATAAGGATGGGGGTTGAAGGTTTTGCATAATATGGCCCAACTTATGAGACACAAAAAAGCAGTGTTAAGAGGAAAGTTCATAGCACTAAGTGCCTTCATAAAGAAATTGGAAAGATCTCATCCAAGTAAGCTAACCTCCATCCTGAGAGCTCTAGAACAATAAGAACCAAACACACCCAAGAGGAGCAGACATCAGGAAATAATCAAACTCATGGCTGAAATCAACTAAGGGAAAAATAGCACAATAAAAAGATTAAACAACACCAAGAACTGGTTCTTTGAGGAAATCAACAAGATAGACAAACCGTTTGCCAAACTAACTAAAAGGCAGAGGGAAAGAGAGGGGGAAAGTATGCAAAGTAAGAAAACCAGAAAAGAAAAGAAGAACATAACAGACACTGAGGAAATGCAAAGAATCATTAGGTGTAACTACAAAAACTTGCCCTCCCCCAAACTGGAAACTCGAAATGGACAATTTTCTTGATTGAGACAGCTTCCTAATATTAACTCAAGATCAACAGCTCAGACACTAAGATCAACAATTAATAAATTGGACCTCATGAAACTGAGAAGCTTCTGCAAGGTGAAGGATACCATCAATAGAATAAAATGGCAGCGTACAGTGTGGGAAAAGATCTTCACTGAGCCATCATTCGACAGACAGATGATATCCAAAATATATAAAGAACTCTAGAAATTAAACACCAATTAACCAAATAACCCAACTAAAACTGAGGTGCAGAGCTAAACAGAAAATTCTCAGGAAAGCAATTTCTAAAGGGTGAGATGCACTTAAAGAAATGTTCAGAGTCCCTAGCCATCAGGGAAATCCAAATCAAAATGACTCTGAGGTTCCATCTTACACCCATCAGAATGGCTAAGATCAAAAATCCAAGTGAAAGCACGTACTGGTGAGAATGTGGAGAAGGAAGAACACTCCTCTCCTGATGGTGGGAGCGGAACATGTACAGCACAACCACTTTATAAATCAGTCTGATGTTTTCTCACAAAATTGAAAATAGTCTACCTCAAGACCGAGCTATCCTACTCCTAGGCATATACCCAAAAGATGCTCCTCCCCGTCACAGGGACACTTGCTCAGCTCTGTTCTAAGCAGCTTTATTCATAATATCCAGAAAGTGGAAAAACCTTAATGTCTCTCAACCGAAGAACGGAAAAAGAAACTGTGTTACTATAGGTCTAATATCTATACATGCCATGTGCTTCTTTATGTGTCTGGGTTACTTCACTCACGATGATTTTTGTTTGTTTCTTTTGTTTTGTTGTTTTTTTGTTCCATCCATTTGCCTGCAAATTTCATGATTCCTTTGTTTTTAGTATCTGAGCAGTATTCCATTGTATAAATGTACCACAACTTCTGTATCCATTCTTCGGTTGAGGGACATCTAGGTTGTTTCCAGTTCCTGGCCATTAAAAATAAAGCCAACATGAAGATAGTTGAACAAATGTCCTTGTTGTATGGTAGAACATCTTGTGGGTATATATCCTGGAGAGGTATAGCTGGCTCTTGAGGTAGAATTAGTTCGCAACTTTCTGAGAAAGTGCCAGAATGATTTCCAGGGGGGTTGATGCCCAAGTTTGCATTCCCACCAGCAATGGAGGAGTGTTCCTCTTTCTCCACACCCTTGGCAGCATGTGTTGTCACTTCAGTTTCTGATCTGAGCCATTCTGACTGGTGTTAGATGGAATCTTAGAGTCCTTTTGACTTGCATTTCTCTGATGAGTAAGAACATTGAACATTTCTTTAAGTGCTTCCTGGCCGTTCAAGATTACTCTGTAGTGAACTCTCCATCTAGCTCTGTACCCCATGTTTTAATTGGATTATTTGGTTTGTCGATGTTTAGTTTCTTAGGTTCTATGTATATTTGGGGTATTAACCATTTGTCTGATGTAGGGTTGGCAGGCTCAAAAAAGTTAAGTAACAAGGAGGGCTCAAGGGAAGGTGCCAGAATCTTACTCAGAAGGAGAAATAGAATAGACAGCAGATTTGGAAGAAAAGTGGGAACTGAGCAGGAAATGGAATGGGGAGGGATACAAAGATGGGGATCAGCTGTGGAGAGAATGGGGGTGGGATTTGAGAGGGCTAGGAACAAGAAGGGAAAGTGAGGGGGACATCTCTTTGCAAAGCTAGAGGCGTATAGACAGGGTAGGTTCCTGGAAGGATATGGGTGTGACTCGAGCTAACAGAGGGGTGGGAGGGGGGATATGAAGACTGAAGTGACCACTTCCTAGCGAGGCAGGACTAGTGGAAGGAGAGGAATAACAACCCACTGACAAAACCTGTCATTGAAACAGTACCTTGCCTACAAGAAGTGCAGGGATAAAGAGGGACCAAAGATTAAGGGAATGTCCAACCAATGATTGGCCCAACCTGAGACCCACCCCACAGTAGAGAGCCTGCCCCAGACACTATTAATGATGCTCTGCTATGCTTGCACACAGGAGCCTAACTTGACTGTCATATGGGAGGTCCAGGCAGCAGCAGATCATG
Organism: Rhombomys opimus; assembly: GCA_010120015.1. NCBI lineage: Eukaryota > Metazoa > Chordata > Mammalia > Rodentia > Muridae > Rhombomys > Rhombomys opimus. Next base: position 600,635 of record REGO01000791.1, on the reverse strand, counting down.
GAGACACATGCTGGGACTCATGGACTAGCTTGGGGTAGAGCTCCGGAGCTACTGTGGAGGAAGTGTTGGGGGAAAGATGGAAGGACCCAGAGAGGACAGGATCCTCACCGGAAATCCACAGAGACAACTAATCCAGACCCATGGTGACCTATAGAGACTGAAACATCACCTAAGGAGCATGCATAATCTGGACCCAGACGCCCTGCACAAGTGTGGAAGATGGGCAGCTTGGTCTTCATATGGGTTGTCTGCTAAGGGGAGGGGGAGGGTTGTTTCTAACATAGACTCTATTGCATACTTTTGAATCACTTCTCCCTGGAAGGGCTGTGTAGCCTGGCCTCAGGGGATGATTACATGCTCAGTCCTGGTGTGACTTGATATGCTGGAAAGGATCAAGGTAGTGGATCCCCTTTTCTTTGGGGAAATAGAGAGGGAAAAGGGAAGAGAGGGGAAAGAAGGACATGGAGGAGAGGAGCTAGGGATTACTCTCAGTATGTAAATTAATGAAATGAAAATAAATAAATAAAAATATGGAGAAAAGAAACTGTGTTACATTTACACGGTGAAAGACTCCTCAGTTATTAAAAACAAAGACATCACGCAATTTGAGGGCAAATGGGTGAAATTAGAAAATATCATCCTGATCCTGAGTGAGGTAACCCATAGCCAAAAAGACGCAAGAGGTATGTATTCACTTATCAGTCGATATTAGCCATAAAGTACAGGAGAACCATGTTACAGTCCACACTCCCAAGGAAGCTAAATTACAAGGAGGTCCCAAAGGAAGATGCTTGAATCTCACTCATAAGGGGAAAAAAAAAGTCGTTGGAGGTTTGGAGGTAGATAAATGAAGGGAAGTGGGTAGGAAACGGGAGCATAGGTAGGTATTGGGAGAAGGAAGAGTCAGGGAGAGAGAGCCTGGTGAGAAAATGGAAATCAGAGGTGGGAAGCATCTCTGGGACATGCCAGAGACCTGGGAAATGGGAGGCCCTAGGAACTTCACAAAGGCCCCCTTAGCTGAGAGTCCTAGAATCCAGGGATATGGAGGCTGAACTGACCACATTCGGTAGCCAGGTAGGACTTCCAGTGGAGTGATAAGGACACCAACCCACACACAAATCCTTCGACCCCAAATGTGTCCTTCCTATAAGATGTTCAGGGATAAAGATGGAGCAAAGACTAAGGGAATGGCCAACAAAAGAGTGGCCCTACATAAGACCTATCCCATGGGAGAGAACCAGTCCCTGACACTGCAAATGTTACTATGCTATGCTTATAAACAGGAGTCTAGCTTACCTCCTCTGAGAGGCTTCACCAATAGCTTATGGAAACAGACGCAGAGACCCACAGACAAGCATTACACAGAGCTAGGGAAGTCAGAGAGAACAGTTGGGGGAATGGTTGAGGGAGAGGGAGGGGCAAAGGACTCCACAAGACCTAAGGGGCATGGAACCTAGGCCCATAGAGGCTCATAAAGACTGAACCACCAATCATGCATGGAGTGGCCCAACCCCACGCACATATGTAGGAGATAGGTCATCATGTAGTCCTCCAACTACTAGAGGAGAGGCTCTCTCTGCGTGTGTGTGAGGCCTTCTTTTGGATCCCTTTCTCCTAACTGGGCTGCCTTGTCTGGCCTCATTGGGAGAGGATGTGCCTAGTATTGCAGCATTTTAATGTGCCAGGGCAAGTTGCTACCTTTGGGGGCCCTCCCCGTTCTCTGAGGAGAAGGAAAGGGGAGGTTGGGGGAGAGATGTGTGAATGGGGACTGAGAAGGGAAGAGGAAGGTTAAAATTAGGATGTAAAGTGAATAAATAAAGTACTTAAATAATACAGAAAAGAGAAAAAAAGGAGTGCTGAAGTTGTGAGGTTACAGGTATAGGTGATGGTTAATGTGTGGGACTGTGTAAGAAGAAAAAACATCTACTAACCTAAAACTTCTCCAGAAATGACATCATGATGCCTAATGTATTTTATGCTAACATTAACTTCAAAGCATATTTCTACACATCTTGTATGATGAGAAAGAGAGTGAGAGAGAGAGAGAGAGAGAGAGAGAGAGAGAGAGAGAGAGAGAGAAAGAAGGAGAGAGAAACAGAGCAGAGCTGGAGAAGCCCTTGACTTATATACATGAGATTGCACATTAGACCCCATGTTAGAAAACAGACATGAGTGATAATGTGTGTTTGTAATCCCGGAGGCAGTCCTCGGTGAGGCTACCTCTTTGGATTTGGTAAATCCAGGGTGAAGTGAAACCCAGATGTCCAGTTGTCAGTCATTAAAGCAGAGGACGTAGGCTGATTTGACAGTGAAAGCTAGGACAGCTACAGCCTTCACTCTCCATCAGTACCTGAAGACAGGATGCAAAGGCAAAGTCTTATCACAAATACGTCACAGCCTGGCTCTCTAGTTA
>REGO01000791.1:578661-596657 GCA_010120015.1 Rhombomys opimus | reverse complement strand
TCAGAGACTGGCTCTTGCCTCCACTTTGACCAACCATTACTCGTCATGAAGGATCAGCCAAGATCCTCTAGCAGACATGTTATCTGCTTGCCTGGAACATTCCCCTGGGCCTCTCTGTCCCTCCCCAATATGTCTCCAGATTTCAGATGAACCTTCTCTCATGGCTATTCACTTTGGTGTGGGTGATAATTCTCAATGCTTTGAAAGCCAACTCTGTCATGTACGCACTGTTGTGTCCTCTTTAATGCTGCTGTGCAGACTCATCTCCAGACATGCCCACACTGAGTGAAAAGCTCAGAAAGATATTTTTTCAAGTCTGTCATACAGAAAATACTAAATCTGAATGGTCTCTGTCCTTCCAAGTTAGGCTGCAATGTTGCTCTTTCATGCCTCTTTAATTTTTTCTTTCTTCCTTCCTCCCTTCTTCTGTCCCTCCCCCTCTTGCTCTGTGTTCTCCTCCCACTCCTGTATGTCTTTCTACTTGCTGCTTCTAGACCTGAAGACCCAAGGATGGCTTGTGACACACAGGACCATCAGCCAGAGCTTGCTCCTTGGTCTTTTTTGTACTCACAAGCAAGGTATAATCCTAGACTGGCAGGGACCCCATAAGAAGAAAATAAAAATGTTCATTTCAGGATTTAGTAAAACTGGAGTACAGGTCAAAGGTGAAAATGCAGCAGGTCAGCAGAGGCATTGGGAAGATTTCCTGCAAGGTCAGACATCCCTGTCTGATCACCAAGGCAGAAGGGCTTGGTTTAAAAATCACTGACAGCCATGGAGAATGGCAGAACTCTGAAAACCTTGGTACCCACACAGTCCCACTCTTTAGGTTTTTACTGTAATTGAGGCTGCTGAGGCCCCAAGAGAAGGGACTTTCCAAGACTGCAATGCAGGTACCAGACATCATTTGTACTAGAGCCTCAGAGATTTGGACATAGCTGAAATTGTCTGGCAGTGACTGCTGGCATGGAGCCTCTTATTTTCCTTACCTGTTGGGGAACAGAGTAGGGCAGGACTTCAGGCTGGTAAAATAGGTCCTGGTGCTCATCTGTAAAAGACCACACAGAGCTTGTCTGAGCCTGCCTTCACACCACACTCTCTGGAAAGCACCCACTCCCATTTGAGGACTCATGTCACTGTCGATCTTTTCAATACTTTACCCACAAAGACTCTCTTTTCTGTTAACATGTGATACTGGACCCTGATGTGACATCTTATACTTTGACAGGTTAAGGTCTGGGGAAGGTTTCCCTAAGGTTAAATAGCCATTCTGTTGGATGACTGGTGAAAGAAACACCTGGGATTACTGCATCTAAATTGAGACACTCGCACTGATAGGCTAGAGACACTTACTCATGCCATCTGATTTAGTCAAACACTGCTCAGCTTTCATAGGAGACTTGGTGGCATCAGCCATCATCTGTCTCAAGCATCAAGTGAGGTGCCTCTTGGTCTGTGTACCCCGATCTTCTTCCCAGAACTTAAAGCAGGCAAGGCCCCACCAGATTCCCTAAAAGAGAGCATTGACGAACTCTTGTTAGGTATGCCTACAGGAGGCCTGACCTCTCCCCCTGAGATAGCGCACTCATGAGAAGGTGGCACAACTGTACCACCTGTAGGTCTGGAAGAGCTAAAAAGGCGTTTCGCCACTGATTGGTTCTGTTTTCGTTGCTGTGGCACTGTCAGAGCAAACTATAGCTTCTCTGGGACCAAGTTTGACCTTTCGTCTTTGGTGCTCTGGTCCATACTCTTAATTCAGTTGAAGTCAGAAGTCCAGTTGTAAACAGAACACATCCATCTTCAAGTTCTATAGTCCGTGGTGCTAGGGTCAGGGGAGGCAACCAAAATGGGGTCTGGAATGCCTACTTATTGTGTACTTATCACCACAAGATTATATGTCTAATGACTAAAATCATCCCGTCCTCCTGCCAGCTCATTGCTGGCGTCAATATGTCCTCCTTTCTTTTTCCCATGGTTTTTATTTTAACCTTGACCCCACCTGCTCATTCAGAGTTCCCATCACAGAAGTCTCTCTCGAACATCATCTTTTCCTAACAGGCTGCTCTCCTAAGCCCCATAGCAGTACACCCTGATCATGACTTTCCCTGCTCCCTATCACTCACTTACTCAATCAATCACCCCTACTGTGAGGCACAGACAAGTGTCCAGCATCTCCTTCAGCAATCACCACTCTCTGTTCTGTTGCAGACATTTAACTGTCTCCCTATAGTCCTACATTCACTCACTGACCACAGGAACGTGAATGAACTTAGTCATTAGTCTCAAGGAATACTACGTATTCCTTCTCCCTGGATTAGGGTTTATTCTCAAGCCCCACTTAAATCTTTCTAATTCCTTTGAAATCCCTGACAATTTGCTCCTCATGAAATCATGCTCACAAGTCTGCTTGGCTGATTCATGCCCCAAATACCAGTACATGGGAGGCTGAGGCAGGAGAATGGTGACTTGGACAACAATTCATAGCATGGGCACATCCCATTTCAGATAATAATCACAATAAGGACATTAATAATAATAAAATGTTATGATCCTCTAGACCCTTGGACCTCTTCCATTTATTTATCTTCTTTCTCCATTTACTTCTGCAAGTGAAAAAAAAATGAGCCAGTGTAAAATGCTATTTGTTGCCTGGTACAAGCTTAGAGATAGCTCCTCAGCAGGCTGGTTTTCTCAGGACAAAAATGTTCTCTCTCTCTCTCTCTCTCTCTCTCTCTCTCTCTCTCTCTCTCTCTCTGCTGGAGAGTTGGATCATCGCTTAAAGGCACTGTCTGCTCTCCTGTAATACCCAGGTTCAATTCCCAGCACCCACAGGGAAGCTTACAACTGTCTGTAACTCCAGTTCCAGTGTTTCTGACACCCTCACACAGATATTCATGTAGGCAAAACACCAACGCACATGAAATAAAATAACCCTAAAAATGCTCTCTGCTGTCATGAAAACCCATGCCTTCTGCCACAGCCTCTGGCCAACCTTCTAGACGTTTCTCCACATCTCACCAATGGCACCTGAGCACAGCCTCTTCCCTTCCCTGATAGGCCCTCCTTGTGCTTGCCATTCTCTGGCTGTCAAAATAGCACAGGTTGTTCTCAGGAAACGCAGCCATTCCTTTCTACCCCACCTGAGTCCAAAGCAGCAGGAGCATCCCTCAGGGTCATGAAGCTGGGAACCCTTGCTACAAGTGAGGGGGCAGGGTGGGTGGCTGCAGGGTATGCCTCTCTGTCCTCACCCTGTAGGCTTGCCTGAGGAGGCAGAGAGATCAAAGAATTGGGTGCCCAAAGTTGAAGGGGGACAGGGAGAACAGGACAGGGAATGAGCGGATCTTATGATTCACGCCAGCCTCTAGTTACCTCAGGGCCCAGCTGCTCAGAATCAAGAAGTTGAGTTCTAAGAGGAGATGCAGAGTCCTTCCCCGGACAACTCAGTTTCCCGCCAATGAGCTGCTAGAGCTTCTTTTTCTCTCCCCAGTCCCTGTTTCTGGACCAATGAGCTTCCAATGTTACTCCCCTCCCACAGGCCTTGTTGCCACTTTGTAGCTGCTCTGTGACCAGTACTGACCCATGGTCTCACTTGTAAGCACCCAGCTTCTCCAGGGAGAAGACCGAGACTTGTGCCTACTAGTGGCTTTTACCTGGTGGCCTCCTTTTTCATGGAGGTGCAAGCAATTTCTTAGCAACCATCTAATTGCTAAGCCCCTGTTCACCACTCCAAAGTTCAGCACCTGTGGGCTAAATCAGGCGTTGTGGTGTCAAGTGGCCTTAATCTCAGCACTTGGGAAGCAGAGGCAGGTCTGTCTCTGAACTGGATGCCAGCCTTGTCTACAGAGTGGGTTCCAGGACAGTCGGGGCTGCAGAGAGAAACTCTGTCTGAAGCAAAAGAAAACCAACCAACCAACCAACCAAACAAACAAACAAACAAACAAAAAATCAGCGTGTGGTCCTTGGGGTAATAACTCGGTCTGTACATAATAAACATGAAGACCACAGTCTGAACCCCAGAACACACAGAAAAATGCTGTTTTGGATAAAAGATCGTGGCATCCCAAACCTGGGTGGTGGTAAGGATTAGAGACATAAGGATCCTTGGGGCTTGCATGCCTGCTGCAGCAAATCTGTGAGCTCCAACCGGTTCAGTGGAGTTCAATGTCTCAAGAAAGAAGGTGGAGAGGGATTGAGCAACACAGCTAAAATCCACCTCTGCCCCTAACAAGTCACACAGGGGAGTGTGCCGCCACACACACGGTGCCACCACACACATATGAACAACTGACATTCAACTTGGATTTTCATTATTTTCAGGCAAATATGAGTAGTTTGTAGGCAGGCCCTCCATAGAACCTGAAGCTTCATGACCTTAGAGCAGTGACCCTGGAGTATTGCCTTAGTTTCAGGCTGATGCTTGCAGCTTATTGGGCTTCTAGTGTTTTCTTCCATTGCACTTTATATTTTATTTAAACATTTACTGGTTTATTTGTTAATTGGGTGTTTGGAGTGCATACATGCCCTCCGAAACCAGAAGAACTTGTTGCCCCCCCCCCGGGATTCAATTTGCTGTAGATGTTTGGAAGCTGCCAGGTGGTTGTTGGGAATCACACGCATATCCTGCAGAACAGCTGCCTGTCATCTATCTGTCTAGCCATCTCTCTAGCCCATAAAATTTCCACTGAAAAATGGGCTTACTAGGTAGCCTGGATGTTCAACTCACTGTGTAGCCCAGGCTGTCATTTAACGCTCAGTTGTTTTCATACCTCAGCTTTCTCGGTGCAGGAGCCCTGTGGTGAGCTCTATCAACGTTCTCTAATACGCAGTGGCAACACACAATTTAACATACAGTGATAAACAGTCAACGACTGAGCTCCACAACACGGTCTCATGTTAGAAAACCAGGGGTGGGAAGCAGCACTTTATCTTGGACAACTCTGTTATTTCTGCCGATGGTGGTGGTGTTTGGGGCTGGGGACAACTTTTATGAATCATTGCAGGAAAAAGGACAGCAATTACCTATCTTTCAGTCACCTTCAATAACTTAGCGCGAACCTCCCTTCATGTATGCCCTCTGCTCCATTTATTTTCCAGATGATTTTCAAGCAAATTTTACTAAGAGTATTCATGTGCAACTTTGCAATAAGAGGAGCAATCCAGTGTCCTTATCTTTGTTCTTGAGAACACATGGCAGAAGGACAATACATTCATTCTGTGGGTCCTTTGGAGTTTTTATCAAAATTAAATTGAGTAGAGTTCATACACCATCTTTTATTTTTGTTAACTTCAGTACAAGAATATAGTTGAAGGCTTGATAAAATGACTCCCACAGTAGGACTTGACATTTTGAGTTTCTGTAGCAGCCACTAGTAATGCACATTCACAGCTGGGGCTTAGTCTCAGCACACTGCCATCCCTCTACACACCTTTGTGCAAACAGGGACCCCAGAACAGAAGAGAAAGGAGTGATCAAGAATTCAGTAAGAAGTCCAGGATTATTATTCTCAAGAGAAAAATACAGGCTGATATCCTTGATAAGGGGTACAATTACTAATTTTTCATTTAGGATTTGTTGTCATCCTTGAAAGTTGTAAGGTGGTCTTGCAAATTGGAACACTGGAGAAAAGATGCTTCTGGTCTCTGTTTACTTACAACATGAAACCAGCAGGAGGATTTGATAAACATTCAATTACTGAAAATTGAGAAGTTGATCTCTAAGTAAATGTCCAAAGGTTTCAAAGCCATGGGTATATAAGTAACAGGGAGCAGAAGAAATTTTGCCACAGTGCTGGATCCACAAACACAAACCAGATTCTATTATTGAACAAGCCTCTTCCACAGTAAGGGCTCCTGCCTTTGTAGGAAGAAACCAGCTTTTCCGATATTTAGATTGTTCTGGATGATACCTCTGTATTCTTTACCCTGCCTCCTTCCTACCAGAATATCACCTTTGATGAAAGAAGGGATTTATTTCACAGTTCATCTTCCAGGTGTTGCTTTCGAAGAGGTAACTGGTCAGCTTATCCTGACTTTTCGGGGTTCTTGAAACAACATTCTCAACAGTGATATGTAAATACTTGGAGAGATTGGGTTTCCATTCTAATAGATGATTTTAAGATGAATCTTGTTACTGAGGTCTGAGAAAAGTTTTCATAGAATATAATTTCCAGCAGAGCTGAAATATGAAATATCATTTTTTGGGTCCTCCTCACCTTCCAGATTTATTACCAACTTTATAGGACAGGTCTAAAATTTGTATAGTCTGAAAATTTAGGTTTCTAAAAGATGTGTCCATCCAGGGAATATGTAAGACTAACTATTTATGTGTACAACATTGGGATCATTGTGGAAGAGAGGACTGAAACAGAGGCTCAAGTACACAATAAGGACATTTGCTCAACCATGTTTGTAGTAGCTTTATTTGTAATAGCCAGAAGCTGGAAACAGCCCAGATGCCCCTCAACTGAAGAATGGATGCAGAAATTGTGGTAGATCTACACAATGGAGTATTACTCAGCAATGAAAAATATGGAAATCATGAAATTTGCAGGTAAATGGTGGGACCTAGAAAGGATCATCCTGAGTGAGCTGTCCCAGAAGCAGAAAGACACACACGGTATATACTCATTCATATAGACATATAACATAGGATAAACCTGTAGGATAAAATCTGTACATCTAAAGAAACTAATCAAGAGAGAGGACCCTGACTAAAATGCTCAATCCTCATCCTGAAAGGCAAAGAGGTTGGACATCAGAAGAAGAAGAAAACAGGAAAATACCTAGGAACCTGCCACAGAGGGCCTCTGAAAGCCTCTGCCCTGCAGATTATCAAAGCAGAAGCTGAGACTTATGTCCAACTTTTGGGCAGAGTACATGGAATCTTATGTAAGAAGTGGGAAATAATAAGAGCTGGAGAGGACGGGAACCCCACAAGGAGAGCAACAGAACCAGAAAATTTGAACACAGGGAACTTCCCAGAGACTCATACTCCAACCAAGTACCATTCATGGAGATAACCTAGAACCCCTGCACAGATGTAGCCCATGGCAGTTCAGTGTCCAAGTGAGTCCCATAATAATGGGAACAGGTTCTGTCTCTGACATAATCTGATTGGCCTGCTCTTGGATCACCTCCCTCCTGAGGGGGGAGCAGCCTTACCAGGCCTCTGAAGATGACAATGCAGCCACTCCTGATGTGATCTGATAGACTAAGGTCAGAAGGAAGGAGAGGAGGACCTCCCCTATCAGTGGACTTGGGGAGGGGCATGCGTGAAGAAGGGAAGAGGGAGGGTGGGACCAGGGTCAATCTTTACATCAACAGTTTTATTTATGAAAATGGAAGTATATTCTTTATTTTATATTAACGTACACAAAGGCCAATCATTTTCATTTTATAAAAATACTACTTATTTTAAAAACATTTTATGACAATTTTATACATAACTACTTTGCTTACATCATTTATACCCCTTTCTGTCCCACTCTAATGCCTCCTATGCCCCTCCTAAGTTTAATGCTCTTTCTTATATATATCCTACTGAGCCTAATGCTGATCATAAGTACATATGTTTCGAGAGTAAATGCGTTACTTCATGTTTTGTTCAGGCAACTATATTATTGTGTTGTGTCATTTCTACCTCTATCCCTCTAAGTAAGTGCTCTGCCCAAAGTATATTATGGTGCCTTCAGTAATAGAATCTTGCTTTCAATTTTTGAGAGGCAACCAAGGTCAATGGCCATACCTTATACTTTCAGATTCCCCCATCCTACAACTCAAAAGAAAGTTTCCCATGTCTGTCACAGCTTATTATTATTATTATTATTATTATTATATAACTCTTGAGAGCATACTGTTATCTCCAAGTGACATAACCCTATTATATATACATATATATATTCATTATATATAAATATGTATTTGAAATCATATATACATGTATGTAATAATTTTAAGTAAACATAAAATAATAATATTTCCAATAGCTTTTAAAAACAACCTAAGTAATGAGGGAGGGGGCTACAGCTGGGATACAAAATGAATAAACTGTAATTAATATAAAAAATAAAAATTTAATTAAAAAAAACCTTAGTGTTTTTACCTTATGTCCCTCCTATTCATCCATGTTTCCCACCCACTCACTCCCCACCATTTTTCCTTTCTCTTCTTTCATTGTATCTGTATCCTACTATTCCTCTCTATAGAGGCTCCAGCCCCTGTGATCCCTTTTCACTTTTTCTGCTCTTATTCCATGTAATATATTCACATATAAAGATTCAGAGTTAGGATCCAAAAATAGAAGCAAACAAGTAGCATTTTTTTTTCTATTTATGGGCCTGGGTTTCTTTCTTAAGTATAATATTTTTTCAGATCCATCCATTTACCTGCAAATTTCATGATCTCATTTTTCTTTAAAGCTGAATAGTATCTCATTGTGTACATTTAAATTGTTTCCATTTTTAGCTATTGTGAACAGATGGAAATGAATATAGTTGCAAATATCTATGAATAAAATGGTGAGTCTTTTGGACATATGCCAAGTAGTGGTATAGCTAAGTCATATAGTAGATTTGTTTTTAGCTTTTGAGTATTATCCATACTGATGTCCAAATGAGCTGCAACAATTTACAATTCCACTAACAGTGAATGAGGGTTCCTGTTCCCCACATGCTCAGCGTTTGCTGTCAGTTGTTTCTTGCCCTTAGCTAGCCCTTCTAAGATAAAATCTCATAGTAGTTGCAATTTGCATTTACTTCATTGCAAAGATCTTTCTTAGGCACCATTATTCTTCTTTTAAGAACTCTTTGCTCAAAAAAAAAAATAAAATAAAAAAAAGAACTCTTTGCTCAGAGCTACAGTCCATTTGTTTTCTCGGCTCTTTGATTTTTCTGTATTCTGAAAAATAATCCTCTATCAGGTAGGTAACAAACAAGGATTCTCTTCCAATCTGGGGACTTCATATTTGCTAGATTGTTTCTTTGATTGTATAGAAGCCTTTTCATTCTCTATGGTCCCGTTTGTCAACTGTTGATACCAATACCTGGCAAATAGAGTCCTATTGCGAAAACCCTTCCCTACACCTATATCTTGTAGGATGCTACCTATGTGTTCTTCTTGCAGTTTCAGCATTTCATTCATCCCAAGATGGCACCTAAACTTGGCTCAGTTTTTCATGTAATGTTGGCTTTAGAGTCATAAAGACTACAAGACTGACGGTGTTGTGGAATCTTTCTCTGTGGCAGTAGAATCCTTGCATGGAGGTCTGACAGTCTGTTAGCTGAAACTGTGAAAGAAAAGCATGGGATGTGATGAAGATTCCAAGAAACTGTAGATGACAGAGTCATGAGTTACCAGCCAAGGAGAGCTAAATACGGGGAGTGGCACCAGCCCAAGAGAAATTTGTATGCTGCACACAGCAAAGTTGGAGGAGTAGGGCCATCCAAGCCCCTTAAAATTAAAGTCTCAACATCAGACATGGAAGAACAGGATTTGGCATTTACCTTACTGAGTTTTTGTCTTGCTTTGATCCAGTATTTCTTCACTCTGCTCCCATTCCTCCATCTGGGAATAGTAATGTATATTCTGTATCACTATATAGTGGAAATACTTGGTTTGCCTTTTTTATTCTACAGGAATGCAATTACAAAATTGTTTGGAGCTGGCCCAGAGAGCAGGAAAGCTGGCCCAGAGAACATGAAAGCTGGTCCTGCCCCTCACCAGCTGAAGCACTCTGGACACTGGTCCCTACCTCACCTGTGCAACACAATAGAACTGACCCCAGTGGCAGAGACATGGATGAGCCAGCCTCAAGGTTGGGAGCACAGAAGAGCTAGCCCAGTCACTCATCTGCTGTGAGATATACTAGGCACAGGAGTGCCCTTGCTCCTCGCCACCTGCAGCAGAAGGGAGAGCTGGCCCAGGACTTTGACAGCTCCAGAGTTCAAGAGGGAGAGCAGGCCCCACTCCTTGCCTGGGAAGCACAGTAGAGCTGGTCTTGGTGGTGTGGGTGCAGGTAAGCCAGCCATGAGGACATAAGAGTGGGAGAGCTGGCCCTTCCCTTTTTTCACTGTGGCATTGGGTGAGCTAGCTGGGGAAATGCTGGAGGACCCCCTTGGTGGTGTGAGTGCAGGACAGCTGGCAGTCTGACCAGCTCAGCTACTAGCCAGACCCAGATCCAGGGCTTTGAGTTGACCCACCCAAACATCTACCCCATCTATGAACTGCTGGAGTGTTTGAAGGAGATGTTCTGCAGAACCAAAGCTGCAGGATCTCCAAGACACAGGACAACAACAGGATCTCTGAGAGGCGTCCTGGTGAGGATCCAGTGTCAATAGTGTAGCATAAACCAGAAGCCTCAAACCAGACCGATGACTTCTTTCAATGAACATTTGCATATAAAGATGTACGGGCCAAAGAGTATACTGTGTGACACACTACAGCTTCCACAGAAAGGTGGTTTTGTTTTGGTTTGTTTGTTTGGTTTGGTTTTTTGAAATTTTATTTTGTGGGAGAGGTTACAAGGGCAGAGAGTGGATACCAAGGGCCTGGAAGATGAGTGGGATTAGGGTCCATGTTACGAAATTCACAAAGAATCAAGGAAAAAAAAAAAGAAAAGGTTTGTTTTTTTTTTTTTTTAAGATAGAGTGATTTTTAGGGGATAGAAATCCTACCTTGTCTTGAACCTAGTGCTAAATAAATAAAAACAAAATAAGGGAGAAGAAAAGAAATTGCCTTGACTCTCAGTAGAGACTTTTAATCAGTATTAAAACTGTAGAAGACTGGGGACCTTTTAAATTGGGCAAAATGCATTTTTCATTATGGTGGCCAGGGAATGGAATGTGGTAGTTTGAATGAAAAATGTTCCCCATAGTATCAGGCATTTGAAGGTTTGGTGCTCAGTTGGCACAACTATTTCGTTAGTTTTAGGAGATGTGGCCTTGCTGAGGGAAGTATGTCACTGAGGGCGGCCTTCCAACCAAGGACCATGCATGAAGATAACCTGGAACCCCCTGTACAGAGGTAGCCCGTGGCAGCTCAGTCTCCAAATGGGCTCCTAATAAGGGGAGCAGGGGCTGTCTCTGACATGAACTCAGTGGCTGGTTCTTTGATCACCTCCCCCTGGGAGAGGGAGGAGCAGCCTTACCAGGCCACAGAGGAAGACAAGGCAGCCAGTCCTGATGAGACCTGTTAGGCTAGGGTCAGATGGAAGGGAAGAGGTCCTCCCCTGTCAGTGGACTGGGAGAGGGGCATAAGAGGAGATGAGGGAGGGAATGAGGGTGGGGCTACAGCTAAGATATAAAGTGAATAAATAATAAATTAAAAAATATATTAAAAAAAGAGTCAGGCCATTTGTAGTTTGCTTTCTCTGCTTTTCCTTACAGATGAAGATGTGCACCCTCAGTTTCCCGCTCCATCTGCCACACCAACTGCTTGCTGCCATGCTGCCATGCTGCCATGCTGCCATGCTTCCCTGCCATGACCGGCTCTTAACCCTCTGGAACAAAAAGACAAAACCAACTCCTTCTTCTTTAAGTTACTTTGGTTGTGCTGTTTTATCATAGCAACAGAAAAGGAATTACGACAACTTATAAACTGTAAGGTTTTGCTTCCTTTTTCAATTCATCAAGACATGCTCAGCTGTTGCCTGTATGTTTAGGGTCACAGCTTTACAAATCGCTTTCATAAGACACCAGAGAGTAAGTTGTTAAGATCCACTGAGATTCACAGTACTGCTTCAGGGAATGCGCTGTGCCTCTCCATGTTCCTTGCTGTACAGTGGAGCACGGGCAGGCTCAGGAGTCTTTGTCTTGTTGGCCTCAAGAGAGTGCATAAAGCCCTATAAGGGATTCAGCTTATCAATACCTAGTATGAGCCTGATGTCCAACTGTTTGCCTCTGCAAGATCTTTACCCAGGAGGTTTCCACTACCCGTAATTTTTAAACAGTGATTATGCGTGGGCTTGCCTCAGTGGGAAAGATGATCTAAATTATATGATCAACCAATGCTCAGTGAAGAATTTGAATTCTATTTTTCTGTTGCCTGGTTTCTGAGATTCTGTGGCTTCAAAATTTGAGGACTGAATTAAAAATATAACTTGTATGCCTCACAAAGTTATATTCAAACTGTGTGATGCAATCCTTTCCTTTAGTTATTCATTGATTCCCTATTTTTTAACACTCCATTCTCCTTTCACAGGTATGTAAGCGTGCCAGGATTTACATTTCTAATGTTTATATGTGTTCTTTTGAAAAGTACATTACTTATTGGTATGAATCTCCACCCTTATATGTTGGTGCTATTTATCTCATATTGTTTTGTACTGCTTGATTTATACAAGTATTAAATTAATCGTTCCAATTGTTCTTCCATTTGCTGGCTAAGTGATCAGTAACCTCGCATGAATATGTGTGAAGACCACTTCCAAAGTGATAGATACAATTGCTACCCAAATTTGGAGAGTCATTTACTATTAACTATTATGTAAACCCAAAACTATTCTAAAGTAGTTTATTTCAATAGTAATTAACCACAAATTAAATTATTTTTTAACCAATGGAAGGAATATTTCATTTTCATCTTGTTCTTGAAATGGCAGATGAATTTAAATTCGGCAACTCTTTTTTTTTTTCTTGTGCCTTCTTAATTCTTTTTAGGTAATTTTTAGATAATGTAATTGCCAAACTGCATTTTTTCCATGTAGCTTTCCAATATGTCTTATTGGGTAATAATGTCCATCATCCAGTGGACTTGGCACCCTTGTCAAAGGTCATCTGACCATGTGGATGAGTATTTATTTCTAGACACTATAGTATACTGTTGGACTGTTTGTCTTTGTGTACACCCATATCAGAATACTGTGATAATTGTAGCTTTATAACGTGGCTTAAAATAAGAAAGTGTAGGGACTGGAGAAAAGGCACTTGTTCTTGAAGACGACCTGCATTCAATTCCCAGAAGCCACATGATGGTTCACAAACATCTGAGACTCCAGTGTCAGGGGATCCCATCCCATCTTCTGAAGCTCCACAGGCACTAATTATCGATATGGAACATATGCATACACGCAGGCAAAACACTTACACATAAAATGAAATAATCTAATAAAAATGGAAAACACCAAAAAATCAGACCCGAGTCTTCCAAATTTGACTTCGTATTTGTTGTTATTTTGAACACTGTTTTGGCTGTCCGCGTTCTCGTTTAGCTTACCAAACAGAGTTACGATGATGTCTTTCAGTAGTTCATGAAGTCCCTCCTAATCGTGAGTTTCTTTCCGTGAGGCTTCTGGAGTTTTCCTTTGTTTCTGTAATTGTGCCATGCTTCTCTGTGCCTTTTAATGTTTTGTTAGGATTTGAGCATTGAAAGAATTCATTTTTCCAAGACTGCATACTCGCTTAGTGTGCAGGAAGTCTGTTGCCAGTGGGCCAGAGGTTCCATCACCTGTATAACTTTTTCTAGTTTCTTGTTCTCACAGTGCCTGCATTTAGACCTGCAGCTTAAATGCTGTTGCCTCTGTTTTGAGGGGTTCTTTACCTGCCAATCAATTTCCTTCATCCTTCCAAGTCAGGCAAGATAGAAAATAGTTTGTCATATAGCTGCAAAATAACCTAGAAGATTGAATCCATCCGTGTCAACCCTAGTACAGAGGCTAAATGTTCCAGATTTCTCCTGGTTGTTCTACATTATGTATAGTAGAGATAGGGGCATAGAGATACAGGCTTGAGAATTTTCCTACACTCATAGCTAGAACTCTCTTTTGTTTGTTATCATGGCCTATGTGCTATACCTTCTCAACTGACCTCCACATTTCTAACAGGTCTTGAAGTCCATGTATTCTTGACCATCATAATATGAATGCTACCTACTTTGGAGTATGTTTAACACATGGTGTTTGTATGACTGTACATCTTCTTTACACTATATCTGAATATAAATTTTACGTAGATTTCAGATAAAAAGTTAAATACAAACAAAGGTTAAAAGATACAAGGATTGTGTGAGCCATATCTCTGCGCAATCAGAATGGGGCACATTGCCTAGTGGCACATCCAATACAGAAGGACTAAATCAAATATGGGACCAACATGTGGCAAGAATGCCACTATATAGCAGGACCTTGACTCTTCCTCACATTTTCCTTCAGGAATACTTGACCTTAATCATCTGTTACCAGGGAAGGGTGGGCTTGGGGATCATTTAGCCACATAACTGGTCAAGGGAGTAGAAGATAAGTGAGATGTTTTTCAGTCTTGTTCCATATCCTGATTTTGCATGTTGGTCTTCCTACCATCCAGTGGAAAATATCAGAATTCTGATTAACAGAGCATCAGGAAAGGGGAAGGGAATAGTAGGAATATGTATCATCAATAATTTTCAATGAAATGAGAAATGGCATGGAAGGAAAGGGGGGAATGTGTGTATCCAACAAAGTCTGGTTGAGATTTCTGTCTGTCTGGTAGTCTTTATTTCTGCATTGTGTCTGAACATTATTAGAGGATACAGAACTTCATTCAAGGATGAAGGAGCCCACTGAATACTGCAAAATATTGACTTGGGTAGCAAATAAAGGGGTGTGCAATTCTGAAAAACATTGTGACTTATGTTTGTTATTTTGAACCTCTTCCTTGATGCTTTAATAAAATTAATTTCTAGCTAACTGGTTAACAAAGTAGTCTTCCTTAATATTTACCATATGGCGCTTAATTTTTAAAAAAAAGGACATATTTCTTAATGCCTTACAAAATTATTTATTTTTGGTACCACACAAATCTAGATGCAATGTGAAAATCTTCATGTTTCCACATGCGTGTATAAGTACAGTAGTGCACAGCTATGTGCGCAATTGCACACAAAGGAAAACACTGGCCTTTGATGCCACTCAGAACCCCACTGATTGATTGATCATATTAGACTGCACGAAGCATTTTATAAGACACATAGAAAGCCCCAGCTTCCAAAGAAATAAGGGATGGGGGTAAAGAACATAGGAAAGCCAAGTAATTGCCTTACATCATAAAAAGGATCTGAAAGCTTATAAAATACCTGAATGCTTAAAAAACACAGTAAGCACTTTGGACAGGAGCCATTTTGCAAGTTCAGAAACAGGAATCAAACAGGCAGTGCTCTAGCAAGGCCTCACAGTCTGGGTTCTTAGGTCAAGAGGGACATGCAATCCAGATGTCCAGAAGGCAGCGAACTGGAGTTGGCAGGCCGTGGTGGCATAGAGGGGCTGGCCAGTGGCAGTCCCCTCTCTCCAGCAGGACCTGAAGAAAGATAGACAAGGGACAGATCCCAATCATGTACATGATACTCCTCTCAGCTCTCTCTCACAAATTCTCAGATTCCCATCAGAATTTCTTATCTCTGGTCTTAACTTTACCATCACTCAGTCATAGCCAGTCACCCCTTTTGGTCAAACCTGGGGTCTCTAGATGTGATCCTTACTTAGTAGAGGAAATTGTGTGTCTCCTTATCTCACAGATTTTTTGGCCCAGCCTACATCACCCACTCTGCGAGATCTCAGCGAGAATCTCTCCAGCTTCATTAATTGCCTTTTGTTCCAGCATGTCCACCCAGAGTGGCTTCCTACCCACAAACCAGTCCCCAACGCTGTTTTTTGTCTTATCAGTGTCCAGATTTCCATCTCAGCATCCCCAGCCATGTACTACTCCTCTGAGCTCTTGAAGCTCTTCCTGTTTGAGTGAGCTGCTTAAATTCACTGGTAAAATTTAGCCTGATGAGGCTGTCCAGGCTCCATATTTACATGAGAAATGCCTGAAGTCAGCATCTCGATCTCTATTTGAGACCCCTGTCCCCTATGCATGTCCTTCCAGTCCTCCTCAGTCTACAAGGGACGTGGATACAACTATGCATTGGGAAACATCATACCCACTTCTTCTAATCTTTCTACTTGATATACAGCCTTCCCTAGAGCAAAATTTGACTCCTTCAGGAACCTCAGTCTACCTGTTTCTTGGTCCAGGGCACCGGCCATTTGTTATTGAGCAAAACATTCAATAAGGTGAAGAGTCACTGAGTAGCCCCTAGGCATTATCTCTCAAATCAGCCTTAGGAACTTGAGTGCTTGGTTCCAAGGTGGTTAAAACAACAAACTGGATTCCCAGCTACCAACAGCTCCTCACTTAGCTTCTCATCTCCCAAATATTCCCATATACCTGGCATGACACAGGGCTGGTGATGTGTCTGAGAAGAATTTTTCAGAGCTAGCAGAGCTTCAGCAGCCTCCAGCATCTCCTGCCACTCTAAGGTAGCAGAAACCGAAGCCTGGTTGGAGGCACTGGGGCCCTGCAGAAGAAAGGATGTGGGAGAATGAGGGGCAGAGAAATATGTTTCTGCTTGTCCTCTTCTCTGGCAAGCAGCCCTAGCACCCAGTTTCGCCCAGCACCTCCCCCACCTCCACTCAGTCCACTAGTGTTCCCATCTACAAAGGTTGTTTCCTCCCATTGTTCTGAATCCCCATGTCTTTGCCAGGACCTGTGGTTGCAGTAGCATAGGGTCAGTGGTGGCACATGGCTGAACAATCAGGTTTGAGCACCTGGAAGAAGAAGAGGAGAGGTCAGGGGATTAAAAGTTCCCGTGGAAATATACTACCAGTAGGCAGAGTAGCAGGGATTTGAAATGCTGACATCTGGGACTCCAAATGAATGCAAGGATATTTACCATTGTGCTTTAGACAACTCCTTTCTATTGGCTGGCTCATTGTCCTTTCTGTCCCTCTTTTACTTAAGTCTCTAAGGCAATAATTTGTACTGGCTTTTTCCTCCCAGGGCTACAGCGAAGGTGATGATGAATCACAATGTTTGTGTTTTATTCTGAAAGTGGCTGAAGGTATGTGAGTACCATTACTTTTCAGTGGCTGGATTCTGCCACCATTTTACCCAGTCACCTCTGGTCGTGAGAGACAATTCTAGGAAATTTTTTTCTGCTGGCCTCTAGACGTTCCTTGTAATGCTCCCAGATTTTAACAGGACCTTCTTTGTCTGTCTGTCAAAAAGTAATAACATTCTCAACACTTTTGAGGGTCTCCTATGTGGTAGACCTTGTATTAGTCCTCTTTTCAGTGCAATAGATATAGAGTATGTTCACCAACACACTTGTTGGAAAACAGAGACTTGGAAAAATAGTCACTTGTTCAGACCCTCACGAACAGAAGTTGGCAAATCTGAGAGCGTTCTGTCCTTGCCCCTTTGACCAAGATGCTGCCTTCTCCTTCCCCTACTTCCATCTTCCTCTTGCCATACTCCTACTTCTTACTTGTCACTAAGCGCAAAATCGGAAATCTCCAGACATGGGGCATTCCATGTTCCTTTATCCACTCACATGCTTGGCATGGCAGAGGGTCCATGGGGCTCCTCAGAAAGAGACACCATCAGTTGTTGCCCCACGGTCTCCGGAATATACGGCACAGATGTTGTTTCTGGGAGCTGGCTCATCAGCACCGGCCCTTGGGGGCTCTCCTGAAGGAGGTAGATAGCAAAGATGAGAATCAGGCACCCAGAAGTTCATGAAGAGATTAGAGGATGAGTATATTTTTGGATGAAAATAAGAACGTGTAAAAAAATAAATAAAATAAATAAAAAAAATAAAAAAGAAAAGAAAATAAGAACGTGTAATTCAGAGCTGTAGAAACCTTGAAGACCGCCCAATCTTACTTTTTACTTTGATTTGACAATACTGGGGTCCAGGGAGAAGTGCTTTCCCCCCCCCCCCAGTGCCACAAGAGGAGTTTGTCATAGGGTTGGAAATGGAAACTGTCTTTGGGATGTAGTAGAAAGGGTCTGGGCAATAGCTGATGGTGAATTCCCCTTTAGGCAATAGACTTCTTACCTCCTGGGTTGCTACGTCAACCTGGGCCTGGAGCTGGTGCACAGTGTTCTTTCCAGCTGTAAAATAAGAGTCACATTTGGATTGACAATTCCTTTTTCTAGAATACCCCACACCCAAACTGGGTCTCATGTCATTATTGTTTTTTTTTT
>REGO01000791.1:562004-578651 GCA_010120015.1 Rhombomys opimus | reverse complement strand
TTAGCTCCCTGGTGCTTGCCAAATCATTCTTCCCTGTAAATACTTGGTACCTGACACTGATTTTTAAATATAAATACACAGGAGAATTCTTGCTGCAAGTCACACTGCAAGTCAGTGATGGGACTGGTGGCAGAATAACTCATGCTCCATGCCCCAGCCCCACCCCACCCCTGCCAAGTTCAGGTACCTTATCTAGTGAGGACACTTACTGTGAACTCCTTCTTCCACAGTCAGTTTCTTGACATGAATGTGTGAGGCAGCAGCCATAATCCTTCTCTGTCTCTTAACCGGGCGTCTCTTTACCCGTGTACCCTTATCCTTCTTGGAGGCACTCACAGCAGAAAAGTCCTTACCACCTTTCCTAAAGTGGAGGGGGGGAATTGAAGACCTAATGTTAGTTACATATAGAAGCCTGATCATTTCCTTTCCCAGACACTATATATAAAAAAAGAAGGCACAATTTTGACACTCCCAAGACTTAAAGAGGCAGAAATGCTTTTATCGTCTTATTTGGACAGTGATGCCATGGCTGTAAGAGCTGTCAGAGCAATCTGCTGCCTTGTTGGGACTAAGTTGAATCTCCCAAGTTGCACCAATCACCATATCTTGCCTCATTAAAATACTATACTTTATTCATTGGCTCAGCACATGTCTTAAGCATAACTGGCATTTATTTGTGTCCAAATGAACAAAAAGCTACTGCAATTTGACAAGTGCTTTTTTAGAAAGTAAAATAAAACACTTCCCCATTTTATTTAATGAGTTCAACATTACATTTATAAAGAAATGAAAGGTGGTACAGGAAGAATTACCAGCCAGTATTGCTCATGAACATAGATAAAAAGCTCTCTCATAAAATTTTAGCAGTTTGAATTCAAGAATACATGAAAAATATCCACTATCAAACACAGTTTTCCCTAGAAATGCTGGATAATTTTCCATTTAAATATTAATACTAAATCTGCTTTGGTGGCACATGTCTATAATCCCAACATCAAGAAGGGTCAGAAAACTGAATTCCAACAGGTTGAAAGCCATTCTTTGCTACATAGGACAGCTTGGACTAAAGTGAGACTTTGTCTCAAGAAAAAACAAACAAACAAACAAAAAACAAACAAAACCCACGAGGACTGAAGGGATGGCTCAGCCGTTAAAGGCTAGGCTCACAAAAAAAAAAAAAAAAAAAAAAAAATCCAGCAATGAATTTTATTGTGTTAGTGGGATAAAAGAAAAGAGCAGCAGTTGCCAAGATGTGTAACAGAATAGAGATTTTAACAACATAAAAGCCCATGGTAAATCTGAAATTAAAATTTTTACAATGTAGGAGCACAAGGGCATATCTTTAATCCAATAAAGTACATCTAAATAAAGTACCAAAATATTCAGTGCTAGAAAATACTTACTGATGAAAATATAAATAATTCTTTTTAATTAATATTAATAGTCTTAATATTATTTTTATTTAGCATTCGAAATGATGGATTAGTTTTGACATTTTCCACACACATTTATCATTGCATTTTATCTGTATATACCCTCATTACCCTCCATTACTCATCTTCTACCCAGTGCTCTTCTTCGCCTCAAATAGTTACATACACACACACACACACACACACACACATACACACGCACGCACACGTGTGAGTAATTAAAACTACCATTTAGTTTCTTTTCTCTCCATAAATGCTGTCCATTCTACTTTGAGGTATGTATGTCTATATACATGTATATATGAGTTAGATTGTGTATATGAGAGAAAGCATGTGATACTGAAAAGACAGACTATTCCTATCAAAAATTCAGAAATGAGCCATAATGTCTCTCTCTACAGATTTTAACCATATGCATATATTAAACTTTAGGCTATAACTGGCATAAAGAGAAAAAAACTCAAAATAAATAAAAGGCATATAGATTGAAAGGGGGAAAGTAAAAGACTTTCCTTTACTTATGTATTTTAATATATTATTTTAGTTAATTCTTTGAGAATTTCATACATGCATACAGTGTATCTTGACCATATTCTACCCCACCCCTCATATTCTATGTAGCTCCCCCCAGACTCAACTGCCACCCCCACCAAATTTTATGTCCTCCTTTCATATGTGTGTAAAACATTGATGCAGTACATTTGTAACATATTCAAACCCTACTCCTCCCCTAACTCCTAATAGGTCCACCGTCTACATTTCCACCTCATACATTTTGGTTCCTCTTTGTTTTTCTCTAATAATCCACCAAGACAAATTTGCACTCCTGGGTGTGGAGCTATCCAAGGGACTATGGCTGACTCACCAAAGCCACATCTCTAAAGAAAACAGATTCTTCCGAAGCCCAAAAGCTATCAGCTGTCCATAATTCCTTAGATGGGTATGGAGACTCAGGACCCCACCTCCCTCAACCATGCTAGATTATTGATTGGCTTGATAATTTGCAGGTTATGTGCTATGCATTCAAAAATTGTCCTGTCATGAGCAAAAGACACTGTTTTGTCTTGGTCTTTCCTGACTTTTGGGTCTCACAATCTTCCTTCTTTAACAAAGCTCCCTAAACCTAGGTGGGGTGGAAGGAAGCATATGATACAGATATCCCAGTTATGGTTGAACACTCCACAGACAATTGTTTTCTCTACTTTGACCAATCAGGATTTGCTTGGTTGCATTCCACTGGGGTGGGGGTGGGGAACACCTCTCTATTATCTTCCTTCATTTAAAAGCAACATAACATTTTATACAGGAAATACTCTACACTCTAGAGAGAAGTCATTCCCTAAATGTTAGAAATGTTATACAGTGGTATTGAAAAAAATATTTGTTACTCACAGACCCACTAAAATTCAATTGTCTGGAAGCTCAAAGTGTTTTAATAACAATATTCAGTAACAGTAAAATAAATGAAGTATCTGTTGAGAATATTGGCACAATCACTGAAAGACTAGGTTACAGAAAACAATTAAAATCTTGCTGGAAGAAATTGAAATAAAAGGAAGTACTATGCTTTTTGATCAAAACATTAATAGGTCAGGATTTTTCACTCTCTGTCATCATAAACAAAAGGAAAAGTTATTACTAAAAGTTCTAAAGACCTAAAATGGATACCTGTACCTAGAGGAGTACAAAGATGAAAGACTGAACTCCAGAAATACACTATTACCATACAACATGGCGATAAGCACCCCAACATGGAGTCACCATACGACAAGACGTACAGATCAGTAAATTCAAAGGAAGGCCACAACAACACTAAAGACTCTAGGATAATTATATTAGGAAATGGCACAGAAAAAAAGTAGATGCCCTCAAGAAGTTAAAAAAAGAAAAAAAAAAGTTAACAAACCTCCATGGCTCCAATGGCTCACAAAGAAGTAAAGTGCTAAATTTAAAAACCCGTGTCTGGACCCTTGGCGACAGTCCTGCACATTGTAGAACCTCTTCAGGCCCCAAAATATTTTCCCTTGCCCACCAGAAGCAGGCACACAGGAGCAGATAGGCACACGAGCTGTGGAGCACAAACCCCTCAGAGAGGAAAGCTAGAATCCAGTCTATCAGGCCTCACGGCGAAATGCCGAGCAGATGCTCTGGGCTTTTAGGAACCATTTTAGCCCTGTGCCTCGTGAGAGCCATGAGAAACATCCTAGTCCTAACTAAAGGGGATGTCCACAGATAGGCCTCATAAACACTTTTTTTTGTGTGTCGAAACCCTGTGGAAGGAGCACTTACTGTGAACCTGAAGAAGTCTGCATTTTCAGTCAGTCTTGCATTCAGGCTGCTGAGCCGCGAACTGGGATGAAAAACAAAGCCAAGAAACAAAGAAAGTTCCGAGGGGCAGGAGTCCGGAAGCAGGAAACGTATCAGAAATGTATCCATTGGTTGAGCGCAATGTGCTGGAGTGAAGCAGGGAGGAACCATGGGCACAGGCAATCAGGTTAGATAGAGCTATGAAAGAACTGGGTTTAGGGCTATGGGAAGGCAGGCCTCCCACTCTGCACCCAGCATAGTGGGGAGCTCAGCACATCTGTGCAAAGAAGGCACTGAGTAGGACTTCACTCCAGCAATCACACACGCTCTTGGAAGCATGATCTTCATCCCCTTCTTTCCACTTCCTGGATCGGTGAGTCCCGTTTTCATGTGGTCTGGAAAACCCTCCAGGGAGGCTGGGGTCTGGTCAGGGTAGGTCTCCCTCGTCTCCATCCTTGGCACCTCTACCAGCAATGCAGATGCACAACACAGTAGCCGAATGGGGTGACAGACAGCAGCCATGATGGGACCGCGGCTTTAACTCTCTTTTTCAGACTGTGAGAAACCCACAACAATATTCCCAGGAAGGTGTTGCCTTGGCTCACACCATGGAGAACTCTTCCAATGGCCCAACTGGAACCAGGGAGCCTGCTCCTCCAAGAAGGTCCTGGAAAGTCAGCGTTGGCACTCATGCCCAAGTTCTTCAGGTGAGGGCTCTGAGCCAGCCCCTGCCGCTCTAACCCCTCAGAGCAAGCCTGTCTGTCTCCCTTGCTCTCCCCAGGCAGCACCTGAGCCCTCCTCTCGGTTCCTGCCGAGCTTCTAGGCTTCCCTTGTCTCTCTGCTTCCTCCTTAGGAGGGGACTCTGGATTCAACAAGGCTGAGATCACAGCAGTCCTAGCCATGGGGCCATGGGCAGTAAGCAAGCCCTGCTGATGCCCAGGTGCCTGCTCTCCCCAGAATCTTTTCCAGTGAGGTTGAAATAAATGCCAGCACACTTTACAATGATTTGGTTTCCTGATAATTCCTTCACAATCCATACTGATACCAATTTAAAAAGTTCTAGGGTAATGTTTTGGTGACAGGGGACAGGATACCTTGGAGAGGAGAACAAGTGTCTTTCTGAGTATTGCCAAGGAATCAGGTGCCCTCCTTAAGGGAATTATGCTTACACCATGGGGAGCATTTGCTGCAATGCAATCTCCACACAAGAATGTTTCTTCTCACAGCTGGCAGCTCTGAAACCCAAAATGCCATACAGCCAGGAGAAGAGACTTACAGGGTTCTACCCTTGTAGTTTAAGCAGGCTTTATTGCTAAAAGTCTTGAGTTGCTGTTATGAAGAGGTGGGAGAGGGGCACATAGGCAAAGAATCTATGGAGCCTCTGAAAGGGCTGTAGACTTCACAGTACCCAGGAATCCATCGATCCTTAAGACAAGGGGCCTTCTAAGAAACAACCTCGTCTCCATCTATGCAAGGTTGCTCTACCCATGTTGAGGATTTCTTGGCTTCCTAGGGTGACCTTGGAAGGTAGTGTAACATAGTTTCCTCAGGGCAAGGCTGCAAGGGAGGATGGAGCATGGCTGATCCTTTACCCTAAGAAGGAGGAGTCAGTTTTATTGAACTTAGAAATGTATTTTCCCTGCAGGAGAACATAAACAAGATATAGAAAAACATAAATACCCCTCCCCCTTAAATAACATAGTCTCCTGTACGATTTAAACTATTGGAGTGAAAAAATGCCTGGCATGGCCCACTGTGAGAAACCATGTCCTTTCTAGCGGAGAGGGGTGGGTCCTCTCAGAGGTGCAGGTGGTGTACATACAGACAGCTGCATTTCAAGTCCCAAGCCTTTTTTGCTCTATTTCTGTAGGATGGCCAAGATGGGATCTACAAGTAGAGAAGAATTGGAGCATGTATTGGTTATGTTTTTCATTGCTTTCAAAAATAACTCTCAAAAACATACATTTTGGCTCACAGTTTAATCCATACTGGAGGGGAATATGTGGTAGAATTCACTGTGGCAAGAGCAGCCAACAGAGACTCCAACACTGGGAAAAATGGAATGCATGGAACAGGGGACACGGGTATTTCTTTTCTTCTTTTTATTCAACCCTGGAAAACAGACCATGTAATGACAGAGTCTTCATGCACAGGGAGTCCACCTCTCCTCATGAGAATGGTCCTGGAAACATCCTCACAGTAATAGACATATCCAGATATACATCTCCCAGTTGAGTCCAAATCCAGTCAGATGCACAGTGGAGATTATCATCTCTAAGCTGGTCATCTCAGTGTGCCCTGTGGCTTAGTGCATTCCTTCTGTGGTATATCTGAGGGTCTGAGCAGCATCTCTCCTCAAGAGTCCTCTGTCTACTGACTTGGGCCCTGTGCTAGTTGGATTCCTATTGCTGTGATTAACAGCATGGACCTAAAGCAAGCTGAGGAGGAAAGGTCCTGTTTCATCCTGAGGCTTAGGTCCTAGAATTGACTGAAGACAGACAGGAACTCAGGCAGGGACTGTTTCAGAGGACATGAGAAATGATCCTTACTGTGTAACTCTGTGGCTTGCGGGGCCTAAATTCTTATATAACCCATTGTCAACTGTCCAGTGGGCAGGAACCCCATTATCAATTGTTAATCAAGGAAAAATGCATACCAGTCGAATGGAAAGATTTCCTCAACTGACCTTTCCTCTTCCTAGATGACCCTAGCTTGTATCAGGTTGACAAAAAAGTGAGTAACACAGTCCCAAACTCAGTTGGGAAGTTGAGCTCTATGGACATGACTTCTCCAGTCCCTGCTGAACCTCAGATCCAGGGCTCAGCTCCACCAACACAAAAGAGAACTAGAAGTTTCAAGTCCAAGGACCTAGGTAGGTAGTCTGCCTTCTCAGTGTGTGTGTGTGTGTGTGTGTGTGTGTGTGTGTGTGTGTGTGTGAGAGAGAGAGAGAGAGAGAGAGAGAGGAAAGAGAAAAAGAGAGAGAGCATGTGCACATAACTAAACAGTGAACGTCCATTGAAATATTTGGTGAGATGTAGTTTGAGTCAGTAGCTACAATGAGAACCGTGAAGCAGTGGTAAGATAAATGCAGCTGGACTGACCCGTGAGGAGCAGTCACAGCACCTCCTCTTCTTAGACACAGACCCACCCATTCTGTCCAACACTCTTCAACCTAACTCTAAGCATGGCAACAGAAGAATTCTCTGCCACTGCTCACAAGATCTTCACTGGTATCAATCAGCAGAACTCATATATTTTATCTCCCAAATGATGGACCTCTGGCTGCTGTTCTCACCTCTTGCTACAATTACCTATCATGGTCCTTCTGGGCCAATGGTTCCCCAACCTGTGGGTCAAGACCCCCCTAGGGGTCGAATATCAGATATCCAATACATCAGATATTTACATTATGATTCATAACAGTAGCAAAACTACAGTTATGAAGTGGCAACAAAACAATATTATGGTTGGGTGTCACCACAACATAAGGAATTGTATTAAAAGGTCACAGCATTAGGAAAGTTGAGAGTCACTGCTCTAGGCTTTGATGGACTTGTCTCTTGCCTCCCACTTGTTACAGAGCTAGAGTCACAACTTCATAGGAGAGACTGTCCTCTGCCACCCTGCACTCACAGGTGCTTCTCTGTACCAATAACGCTTCTATTCTCCTAGCCTGGGAACCAGGACATGGGTCTTCTTATGGCTCAGAGCTCGTGGGGTTTTATCTCTGGGTTCACATAGCTGTGTGGATGTGTTCTCCAAGCTTTCTCAAAGAAATGTCAAAATAAAAATTGTATGCAATTAGGGTGTACAAGAGTATGTAAAACATTGTGAAATGACTATCATCAGGCTAAATAGCATATCAATCAACCCCCACCCCAGAGTCATCATTATTCTTTTGTGGTGAAAGCACTTAAGATCTTCTACTTTGCGCATTTCAACTACACAGGGAAGTCCTAAGAAAATATATGTTGAATATGTGTGTTCGGTATAGATTTAAATTTACAGTTTTCTATCATATAGACAATGTTAGTATGTTCAAATAAGTTATATACAGCTAACACAGCCTTTTTATTATGTACTTCATAGATCACATACGGCACATATACAACCTATAACTATGTATAGTATTAGCCATGACCACCAAAGTGAACATTATATTCTTACAAGAAAAAAAATAAGTTTGTGCCCATGGAATGGCACCTACCCATTTGCCATCCATACCTCCTACTCCCTGGCAACCGCATTCACATGCATTCTAGTGAGAAAGCAGGTGACATGTTATATGTCTTTTTTCTTCCTGTTTCAGTGTTCCTTAGTCCTATTTCATCCATGTGGCTAGACAACAGCCAGATAATAAGCCTGCGAAGATTTCTGTCTGTTTGTGGCTAGATGATGTTTCATTTTTGTGTACACATATGTCTGTGTGTAGAGAGAGAGGGGGTAGTGCAGTCCTCGCTTTTAAACTCTATTTTATTGGGGTTCCTTAAAGCCGCTCCCTTCCAACCCTCAACCCTAGGTAAGAGAGAGAAGGTTAGTGGGGAGAGGGGATGCAGACCCCTTCACTTCTCCCGGCTGTTTAGAGTCTATGGGTTATATCAATCTCTGTCAACAGCAGACACAGCAAGAAGTCTCCTACAAGCATCTGCGTTGAAATGTTTCTCTCCGTCTGTTGCCAAGCCACCAAACCATCTTCTCTGGTCTCTCAAAACTGCCATGGCCCACATGCCATCACCGCATGCCACCCTTTCTCTTTCTGGGCCCTCATATTTATATCCCCAGAGACCTAGACCAGAGGTGTGGCCTTGCTAGAATACGTGTGTTACTGGGGATGGGCTTTGTGGTTTCAAAAGCCCACACCTTTGTAGGTGTTTGGCTCTGGCTCTATCTGCAACCCTGGTCATTGTCTCAACATGTCAGCTCTCAGCAACTGCTCCAGCACACCTGCATGCCTGCTGCTCTCTAAACACCATGCCTCCAAGCCTGCTGCCATGCTCCCTGCCATGATTGACTATGGGTAACTTCTGACACTGTAAGCAAACCTCCAACAAAAAGCTACTTTTTTTTTCATAAATTGCCTTGATCAGGGTGTCTCCTTCCTCTTAACTACAGAGAAGTAACTAAGACAGCGACCTGCAACTCATGACGAATATCATGCTGACCTCAAACTTACAATGTCCCTGCCTCGGTCTCATGTAATGAGGTGGCAGGCATGTGTCAATATGCCCAGCTTATGTGAGTCAGTTATTCTGTGTGCTTTATTCCGTGTACACCTGCGCTGATATAGTGGTAGAGAAGAGTCATTGGTGGAGAACAGTCTGCCATGGGCCCAGGAACTTGCATAGCACTAGGGGCCTACACACACACACACACACACACATCAAGATACCAGGTTAGATTCCGAGAGGAAGTTCCTGCAGCCTCCCTGTTCTATTTCCAGTATAACATGCAGGTAAATCTTGCCAACCTCAAGTAGTTATTATAAGCAGAAAAGAAACTGCCAGTGTGTCAGCCCAATTGAAAATCATCCAAATAATCACAAGAAATAGATAGCAAACAGAAGTATGAGGTTGAGAGCAACACAGTGTACAGTTAAACCAGACAAAAGAAACACATTGGAGTGCACTGAGAACTGTGATGGTAAAAGTGAAGAAAACAAACAAATAAACTAAATGTCACAACAGAATGTCACAACGGAAATCTCCGTCAAGAATTTGAAATTGCAAGATATGGAAATAAAATGGCCATCTCAAAAAGAGTAGGAGTGCCATGTCACAATTCGGAATGGAAAAAAAACATAAAAATCAGATGCCAATGTCCTGATACAAACTGCAGAAATTCCAGCTGGTACTATACACTTAAACCGGGTGGCTGGCCCTTAAACTAGTACAGATGTTCTTGGGAACAGCATTAAGCAAAGATTCTTCTACTTTAAGAGGTTTGTGTATGGTGCATCTCCAAATTCCTTCTCCTCCTACTGAGATCACAATCATGCATTGGCTGTCTTGGTTTATGCTTGTATCCTCAGAGATAGGGAGGTTCAGGCAGAAGGATTATAAGTTCAAGACCAGCTTGAGTTAAATGGGGTGACACTCTATCCACAACAAAACAAACAGATGCTTCTCACACCCGTGTTCTCGGTCTCAGGTGTCATGATATCAATGTCAATCACCATGTTCTAGCAATTTTTTTTCTTTGTTTGTTTTTGTTTTTTACATGCAAGACCAGGGATTCTTCATGGTCAGGACCATGGAAAGTTCCCCAGGAATGCTGCCTTTTTCCAGAGTCACAGCAAGATGTGGCTCTTCTTCCAGATGTGGGTAATGCAGATTTACTCCCATTCCACATGTTGTCTTTTCAGTGGATTAACTGTTATTTGCTGTTGGCCTCATTAGTAAATAAGCACAGGACTTTTTAGGAACTCCTTGCCTGTGATGATATCTGCCTCTAGCATTTTCAGAGTTTCGGTGTTACATTAAGGCTAGTCAGTCGTTTGCCATGAAGTTCTCCATTGAGAGGTGGGCTCTAGCTTCATTCTTGTCCAATTGGAGTGTACTGTTTTAAGTGAATAAAGTCAGACAGACAAATCTTGCATGTTCTTTTCACACTTGAGTCCCCTAGGTGTTATATAGATCCATAATATCATGGATGTGTAGATGATATGCTAGTAGAAATCAAACAGACTAAAAGGAACTGGGGGGTTGCCATAAGAGGGAGGGGAACAAAGTCAGAGTAAGGGGGTTGTGTTGGCCTTGTTCACATGCTTGCATGACAGTGTGTGCATGAAACTCAGTTCTGTGTACAACTACTAAATACCAGTTAAAAAACAAAATGCATAATGGCATGTTAACATGTCAAAGAGAACAAAAGACTTTCAGGTCAAGGTTTTAGGTTCTCTGTGAGACAGTTTCTGACTCTGTGTTTCCCGGTGACACCTCTTGGATTCCACCAATTCATTGAAAAGAAACATGGAGTTTGGTTACAGACCCTTAGTGGACCTGGGGCATTAGTCATGGAGAGTGTAAGGGCCATTTCAAAGACCAGGAAGAACCTCCCTTCCATTCACTGAATTTGTCAAGATGAGGATGAAGCTGGAAACCAGAAAGGTATAATTGGCAGGTGGGTATGTTTGCCTTTTAGTAAATGTAATGTTCATAATGCAAAATTGTCCTTTCCTTAAGTCTTAAGCTAGAGTATTCTCACCGGGGGGTGGGGAACAATACTTTCAACAAGTCATTTAGTAATTGGCCTTGGTGTATTGTGCTGTGTATAAACTCTTAGAATGGATTTGGTGAAGATAAGAGGAAGGGACAGGAAGCAGATATGCAAGTCAGTGAGGCAGCCCAAGGTTAAAAGGAGTAAAGAGAAGTTAACTTGTACTCACTGCAAAAGAGACAGTGGAAAACTAGGCCAGGGACGTGCGGAAGGAATTTTGCAGAGATACAGGACACCAGCCTTCAAAATACAAATAGATTAAGGGTTTCATGTACTCGTGACACAAACTCCTTTCATAAACCATATGCACAGCACATTTCTGGAAGGATCAGAATGTGTCTGCACCCTGCTATCACTGAGACAGGGCCATCCTTTATGAGGAAAACTGGGTCTCCATGGAGATCCTCCCCTGAAATGGCAAGGATGGGATCCAACCTTCAGAATATAGGTGGCAGGAGCTTATTTCTTTCCCCACAATAAGCAATAAGTTCTTCCCCTTCAAGAACATGGGGAGTCTGCTTTCTCTACAATGTGATTGATCATGGCCCACAAAAGGACAGTGGCCCAGATCTTTGAAATTCACTGGTGTATGGAATGTCTGTAGCTCTGAGCTCACTGTGGTGGCCCATACTGGCAGGATATGTTGAAGTCGTAGAGTCAGAAACATCTCTGATAGAGATCTGGGACCGCTGTGTCTACGGAAACTCCCAGTTAGCACTTGGTAAGGGCCAGCAACTGTGTCCTGACTGGGCATGAGGATTTTCCTGAAGAGGACTGGATCTGCTTAAGATATTTTGCTTTCTAGTCACACTTCTCCCTCCCTCTCCTCTTCTTATTTATCCCTTTTCTCTCTTTATCTTTGTTTTAAGACAAGGTGCTCAGCCCAGGCTTGCATAGACATCACTATCATGTCCTGAAGCTTCAGAACCTCCTGCCTCCACCTTCTTAGTCCCGGGGTTATAGATATTTGTGACTGCACCTGGCTTATTTGGTGGCAGGGATCAGTTCTGGGGACTCCATGCATGCAAGGAGAGCCCTCTACTAGCTAAGCTGCATCCCCAGAAACAATATGCCCTTTTGTCAATACCGCAGTTCCTTTACACAAGCTCTAGCTCTTCAAGCCCTCTGGTCAGTATTTAGCCAGAGTCTTGGCGGGTCCAGTTCCACACTGGATAGACACGTGTGGTAAGGTGCTTCAGGTGAGTGTCGCAGCCAGTCTCTGCCTCTCTCACAGCAGCAAGTCCAACTGTCTCCACGGCAGTCCCACCCAGAAATCTGTAGCCTGTGCCACACATTCTTAGGACACTTGAGGTCCGTTTGCCACTTGGTTCTCTTTCCCAGTGGAGACACCTCAGGAACTCAGCGATCAACAGAGCCACAGACATGGAGTCACACACGGTGACCAAGTCCTGTCTGCTGCACCCAGGTCCTTACTTTCCAAGTTGCTAAACTGCTAAGCACCTTTCAGTGTGTAGCTTTAGGTTTGCTGTCCCAGCCCACAGGGCTATCGACCTTCTGTGTGTAGAGTTTGTGTGTTTTTGTGAAGGGGACAGTAAGTTCCTCGGGAGCATAAAGAATGCCTTAATATTGCCTACGATAGTTCATTGAGAGTGGCTGAGTCCATCAGGGGCTGAGTGACAGCTGTAGTGCACAGCGAGATGGCTGTGGGTTGAAGGATGGGGAGCTGGGGCAGAAGAAGCCATCACTTCCCAGAAACTACACTTAGGACCTAGAGGGGAACAATAACATATTCTGACAACACCTTGATCAAAAAGAGTTCCATTATCACAAGATGACATTCATCACCTCTGGATCCTTATGTCACAATGAGTCACGCTGTCTGTTTGTGCCTTTGGTAAGAAGTCAGTAAAATAACAGCAGAGCATGACCCTCCTCCTTTTCCAGATACTGAGAAAAATCCACTGTATCTGCACTGCTGGCCCAACAGGGGTTTGGTCGTGGCTAAGGCTTTGATTAGGGATTATGGCTTCCTAGGTACCGGGTATCATGCCAAACGGATGCATTGGGTTCATGAAACTGCTTTCACTTTCAACATGTTCCTCACCATGAAGCATTTTGCTCTGGAACAAAGTGTACAGAGGCCATGGGAACTCCCCTTTGTCTTATGTCTTCCATGTTTAGCACAGTTTCCATTGCATCACCCCAGAAAAAAAATCTCAGAAAACAAAAGAGAATAACACAGCAGCCCCACTGCTTACCTAATTGCATGTGGCTGTAAATACTTCTGCTTTCTCTGGAGTTGTCTCTTGAGTATGTGGGAGCTACTCAAGGCTCTCCAATCCATATTCAATCCTTTCTTTCCTTGAGACAGTCCCCCACCACCTGTCCTGACTACATATTTTGATTAAGTACAGCATCATGTGTGGTGAGCACTCTTCTAGAATATGCCCTAGTGACAGCCTTTTTGAGGGCACTTGTGCCCCTATGAAATGGGCCCAACCTAATGCCATTCTTCAAACCAACAGAATTTGGCAATAATGAGAGCATGCAATTCCTGTGCAAGAGCAGGCTATCACTAGACTAAGCTGACCATCTTACAAGGAAATTTCCTCCCTCTGGCACTAACTGCACAGGTTTCCTGGTGGAGATGGCCAGCTGGAAAAGAGCTGGTTGTAGTATGTCTAATATAAATTGATGCCCTCATAATGCTGCCCATCAGGAACTGGATCCTGCCCCTAACTGGTTCACCTTCAGTCAGGCCTATGGGATAGAGTCCACAGTCCCTGGGCAACTGACACCTTGACCGCAACGGGGTGTCAGAAAGGCTGAGAAGTGGATGACCCACACATGCCATGAAGAATGCCTGATCGCCCATCCTCTGAGAGGAAAACTGTATACTCTGGTAATCTGCTCTAGTTTTGTTATTTGCTACAGATCAGTCACTAATGTTAAAGACAACAGGAATACACAGGATTGGGACTGTAAGAAAGTGACAGAAGACCTGAGTCAGACTGGGTGAGTTTCTTGCGACCCGGGAGGCACAAGATGTGCCCACTTTTCAGTCAGACTCAGGGTGGAGTCCTAGGTTTGGTGTGAGTCATCTTGAGTGACTTGGAACAAATCACTTGATGGCCTGAGTTAGTCCTCCAAGAAATCAACTGACACTGAGTCTGCAAGACTGTTGGAAAATACACACCAATTTAGGTAATGTGACTGTATCTGGAATGTTCTAGGCACTCAAGAAATAGTAGGGTGCACTATTAAGAGAGATGACCCAGTTTGTGTCCACCACCTACCTTTTAGGAGTTTTCCCACGGCCTCAGGAGGGTTCTGGTGCTGAAAAAAAGTGACTGGAGACCAAGATTCTCTCCAGTAGGTAGCACAGAAGCCTTTGTTCTTCTGGAAGGAAGGCAGATCAGAGAGGATACATTTCTAAACAATACTACTGGGATGAAGAGAGATTGGACCT
Organism: Rhombomys opimus; assembly: GCA_010120015.1. Taxonomy (NCBI): domain Eukaryota; kingdom Metazoa; phylum Chordata; class Mammalia; order Rodentia; family Muridae; genus Rhombomys; species Rhombomys opimus. The sequence goes on along the minus strand of REGO01000791.1, from coordinate 564,266 downwards.
TATCAGAACACAGAATGAGGCCATGTGGCTTGGACAAAGGCCAGATATACTCCTTCCTTCTGCCTCCATGTCCCTTCCCTCTCCTGAATCCTGCCCTCCATCTCCTATGATATCCCCCTACCCTCCTTGATTTCATTGCTCAGGGGCCTGATCCCATAATTCTGTCTCCTTCTTCTCATGCATTTCATATATGCTGGGAACCCTATCCTTCATTTTATAGCCAGGCCCAACATTGATTAAATCCCATTAATGTCTTTAGTAACGTGGCCTCTTCCAGATCCCCCGGCCACAGAGCATAGAACCTGGGTATCGCCCTTTGGGAAGCCAATCAGATGAGCATTCCTTAGGCCTTTCTATCAAGACCTAGCAATGGGTCATTAAGAAAGCCCAACATATACATCACGGGAAAGCCCAGGAAACAGTCCTAACCAGCCTTTTTGAGGTTCCCCATTTCCGAAAGAAATGATTTTGTAAGAGAATTTGCCACTCGCTCCATACACCTTCGATCTATCCCACAGCCTCGGGGATCTCCGGAGTGGTCTCAACTTGGCTTTCACTCAACAAAGAGAGGCTCCAATTATCCTCTCCCTTGGGGCCTCTGCACTTACAGCCCCTCTCTGGACCCAACATTGCCTGACACGGCTTTCACTTGATCTCTGTCTGTGAAGCTCTAAATTAACTGCAGGCGAAAGATCTTCCCAGCACAGAATACAAAAGCAAGTGTTCCTCCAGAAGAGGGGCAGATCACAGTGGATACTTTTGTGGATGAAGGTGCCTTATCAAAAGAGAATGAGGCCATGATGCTGATGCAGAGGGCCAAAGATTTCTCTAGCTCCCCTGGAAGCCTCTGTTCATCCCTCACTTTCCCTTGCTGCTGGCCCTCTAATTGCACCTCAATTCCTCTCCACCCCTGCCTCTGCTCTGCTTGTAAGTACACACAGATGTGCACACACACACTCATATACACTCACAATTTATTCTTCTCCACACAGCTGTTGCACACTGAACCTCTGCTAGGGAAAGGGCATTGCCATAATTGCACACATTCCAACTCTGCTCTAGGGAACACCTTTGCCTTGTTGATCTGAGAAAAAGCAGTCCCTGTCTTGGGCATCTTACACTGACCAAATGATCATGTATCCACTAAACTCTGCAGATCCTAGATTCTGTTCTGGGACAGAGTATACACTCTCCTTTTTACTGCCTCCAACACTAAGCCCAGACTCCAGCAGAACAAAAGCTGGGCCAAGTGTGCAGGTGGAGAGCAACCTTCCTTTAAGGCTTTTGGGAGTTCCAGAAATGAATCTGGGATGTTCAAATGAACACGAAATAGTACACTAGATATAGTGTGAGGAGAGAGACAGAGACAGACAGAGACAGACAGGGGCAGAGACAGATAGGCAGAAACAGAGAGAGACAGAGATGAGGTTCTGAAGCCTCCTGTTCCTTTTGGCCCATCAGGACATGCTGGAAGGAGGAACTTGGTGGGAGGGGTACCACTCTCCAGATCATAAGATCGTGAGAAAGTGTTGTGACTGCACACAGCCAAAACCCATTAGACAATGAATGGATTTAATGGAGTAAGCATTCATGATAAGGAACCCTTATCTCTCCTGCTTGCCTAGGACACAGAGAAAGCCTGACACAGAATCTCCATTCCCCAACCCAGCAGAGCCTGATGTCCCAGCTATATGTTCGGCCTCACTCCTGCTTGACTTTGCAGAAGGCCACAGCTTTTGGTGCCATAGTAGGCTGGCAAAAACCTTCCTTGACTGTCTTTTTCCCCATGGACATGTCACAGGGCCTCAGTTTTGGACCCTGTCAGTTGCTAGGAGGCATGTTCCATATGCCACTTCTAGTCACAATCATAGTGTTCTCACTTGGCTCACTCACCAGTGACACCTTCTTTGTCTGTGAACTTGAACAAGGTTATCACCATTCCATATCATCGCTAAAGTGAAATCTTTCACTGAAATATCTGTGAAATTCTGTACACCTGCACATATTTTGAGTCCCAATCTCAAGGAATAGGATCCTAAGGCCATTGCTGTCACAAGAGCCTGTCCCCAATGAGTTCCTCTCCATGGCTCCATCTGCTGGACACAGCCCAAACCCAACAGGCATCCTGTCCCAGAAGGTCAATTTTCAAAGCCCAGGACTACAATGCAGCTGGACTCAGTAGCTTCAACCAGACCAGGTCCTTAGGACATCATTACCCCTGAAGTCACAAGAGAGACTTCATAAATCCAGTCGAACCTTATC
>REGO01000791.1:536188-555155 GCA_010120015.1 Rhombomys opimus | reverse complement strand
AGAATGCAGTGGCAACAATTATTCTCTCCACTTGTTCAGGGGAGAACAGCACTCTGGAGAAGTCCTTTGTATACAGGCTCACTCTTTTTCATCCTGCCACATCGGGCAGAATGGTTCTTTCCCATCTTGGTAAAAATAAGTCTTCATATATCTGTTGTGTTCTGTAACAATACTGGTCCTGCACTTCTTTCAGAAAACAAACAAACATGTGGGATGTACTTGGCATTTGGAGACAGGGAGAATTTCAGGATGCGAGCAAGTGGGTGGAAGGCGTCTACAAGTACTTTGCATGGGGCAGAAGAGCTTGCTAAGAGACTGTTGGCATAATGTTACTGTGCACCGTGTATCCTTGTTCTATTCAAATGCTGATGGATCTATCCCACTATCTCATTTCAATCTGGACATGCCATTGTTATGTTTATTCTAAGGGTCTCAAGTTTGTATAAACATTGTTACTCATTCATTCTCTGCCTTGCCAACAAAACGCTGACCAGCCAATATTAAGCTATAGAGAGAATAGTTGGGACATCAAATTGCAGTGAGGGGAAGAGAAAGAGAGAAGTGGGAGATCGAGCCAAGAGGAGGGGTCCAGGAAGCATCAGGAGGAGACAGCTGGAATAGCAAAGGATAAAAAAAATATGCAAGTTTGATGGGGGTATTGGCTGGGAGGAAGATAGTCTAGATGGGAGGGTTAAGATAGAGTAATAATTGCGCAGTATTGTGCTCAAGGCTAATTTAATAAATCATAGTCTCTGTGTGTGGTTATTCGGATAAACAGTTGGTTAAAGGGCAACTGCCACCATACTAATTTCATACATTTATGGTCATATTAATAATCATTTCACATATGCTGTTCAACATGGAAAGCCATTATGTTTGGGGGTTTTCTTCCTAGCCCCTAGGTTTTGCAATAATGACTTGTGAGACTCAAAATATATTTACAAACTGTAGGCCATGCAGGTAGGCCTGTTCCCTGACTTGCTCATAATAACCTATTTATAATAATCTAAGGTCTCCTACATGACTGGTTACCTCAGCTCAGGTACCATACGTCTATTCTCATCACATCTTCTGGGAGGAAGCTCCTGTGCCTGGCTCTACTCCAGAACCCTTTCTGCCTACTGGATCTTGCACCTTCTATTCTACCCTTGCCTTTAGGCCATAGGTTTTTTAATTGGCATGTGTTGCATCCATACAATACACAAGACATTCTCTCTACAAGATATTCATTGGGATTGTGGAATATAGACAGTGCATCTCCATGGTTATTTTGGAGAAAAACTTAAAGAAATATATATATATATATTTTCTTATATATATATTTTATTTTTTTTTTATATTTTTTTTTATATATATATATTCTAATACGAAGGCTGTGGGCTCCAAGTGGAATGGAGGTGTTTGGCATCTCAAATAAAGGGCTTAGACAAGCACATATTCAGGGCCAAGAGCCATTCTCCAGAGATAAACAGAACATTCTCACAAAGACCCTCTCTAGTTCACCTCAGATTCCCATATTATGGTCACCTCCACCTCACCATAAGACACCTCTCCTTGATGCCTTCCACAGAAGTGAATGAATGAGGCATTTTAGATGCAATGCTCTCTGGACCCCTTATATCCCAGGGGAGGCCCCAAGAATGCTGGGACCAGATCCACTGATGTTTCTGTCTAGAGAACATGAGGTTTCCACGGCGCACAGCACATAAGGGAGATGTGACCAGCAGCCTGTAAGGGCCAAAGGTATTCAAAGGCAAGCTACTGTTAGGCTCCTGCAATCCCCTGGAAGTTATCCAACTTATCACAGGAAATGGGGCTCCTTTAGAAGCCATGCCATGCAGGCCATCAAAATTGGGTAGGGCTATACTTTCATCAGATCCCTCTCTAATCATTAAACTTCTGGATTGGACCTCAGTCTGGCCATCAAGGCTCATACTGGGTCCACTCCAGGCTAAGAAACACTTCTCTCTCACTTCTGTCAACGGTGTTCCCACAACACCAACAGAATCCTTTAGAGCTTTTCACACACAGGTGTTTGTTTTTCTTCTTTTCATTTATACAACCTCACTGTAATCCTACCACTGCTCTCATAGCACACTATGGACTGGCTGTCCCAGGCCTCAGGAGACAGCCTCCACTTTGCACACCTGGCTCAGGGGAGCATAATCTCTGTTCTTGTGGATAGACATTTGCCCCTCTCCTGCCACTCCTTAGAAATGATGGATGAAAGGACCCAGAGTGTGTAGTGCATAAACTGCATGGGTGCTGTAATCCAGAGGAGCTACCAAAGCAGCTGGAGATGGGCCTTCCTTCCCTCTAACTCACCACAGAGCCACGCGTGCCTCGTCCCAGTCATTGCTAATGCCTCTCCCCTCTCAGGAGCAAGTAAAGATTGTGCCTCCTGCACATGTGTTTTCATTCTTACACCATCCCCCAGTATCCTCTAATTCTAGTCTCCTAGTTCCAGGGAAGCATGGAGTCTTCCAGGTACCTGCAATAGCCCAAGAGAGGGTCTGTGCAGATTTCCCATCTCTAGATGGGCAGCTCCTGGAGGCTGCTACCTCACTGTAATGAAGCCTGCTGCCTCCCAGATGCTCCCCTCACATGGTTATGTGACCCTCCTCTGAACTCCCTGACCACCTAGTTCATAGGATCACCCCATTTTCATCTGATTGCAACATCTACCTAAGCTATTATACATTGAGAGACCCAACTAGACTCTCAGGTGCCTGGCAGAGGCTGAGTCTGCTGTATCCTCAGATCTCCAGTGTCCTGAAGAGTGCCTCACATACAGCAAATGGTCACTACATTCATGTTAAATAAATGAGTCCATGAGCACAGTGTCTAATTCAATTTTATTTCACCTACATTCCAGAGCTCTGGGTGAATACAAGTATATAATCAGCTGGATTTGTTCTGTGTAAGATTTTAGCCACATTTGTATTTTGTCTCTTAATAGCTGAAGGGGGTAATCACTGTGCTTTAAATAATTTCAACATCTCAAAGAACTACTGACTCTAGTATATTTTAGATCCAAAATGACAGTGTGTCACAAATATTTTGTATAAATGAACAAATCTCTCCTAAATAAGGAACAATGAAACCCTGGATGCATGCCAAGCATAAGCATAGATGCTAGTAGTTAATCGTATGCCTTATAAAAGCGAGGATTTGGGAAAGATTTTAATTTGCCTTTACTTCCACTCTAATTTAACAATGTTCATAGAGAGTCCCTTTTGATTTGTTTTCTGGTACGGTTCCAGAGATGGAGCCCACAGCCTTACCCATGTGAGGAAAGCCTTCTTTCTACCACGCAGCCACATCCTGAGCCTTCGTCCCTTCGTTTTCATACTTGATCCCTTGCAACTGTTTATCAACGGGAAAGGGGTAGGTAGCTACAAAGCAAGCACGACTTTGCAATGTGCAGATTGAGTGCCAAGTCACCACGAAGCACAGAGAACAGGAGCACAGTGCTATCTCTCTACGACTCCTTCCTGACCCTGCTCTACCCCTGTACTCTTCATACATCACAGCTCCAGGGCCACCGCTCCAGCATCCGCTTGACTACCCACAACAAAAGCAAGGAAGCCTCAGCCTCAGCCTCAGACATCCCTGGTGGCAGCAGAAGCCCTGACTCTGGCCTGAGATTGTGGCTGGCACCGGCACTGTCCCCGGTACTGACCATCACTCGGGCATGTCTCTAGCCCTGGCCCGGGCACTCGCATTGGCACTGGCGCTGATGCTTGCTTCAGCCGTGGCACAGGCCCTGGAACTGGAATTCGCTCGCACTAACACTCGCACTTGTCACATCATCACCAGCAGCTGCTTCTGGGCCACCGCACAGCACCGGGTACTTCCTCCTCTTCTTGTAATGCCTCATTTACTGCCACAGCAAGGCTCTGGGCTGGGTGTCATTCACTTGGGCCACAAACTCCAGGGCTTCCATCTGTCTTGTTTCCTTTGAGAGCCCCACAAGAACACCGAGAGCAAGGGACTGCTGGCGGACACCTACTCACTCGTGCACCAGAGGCTTGTGCTGCACACAAGCTCTGGTGAGGCGCTTTGGTGATGGCTCCCAAGGATGGGATGCTTTTTAGGCGAACATACCTCCAACACCCTCCACACCTCCCCGGACACTCTCTGGGACACAGCTGGCCTGCACGAAGAACAAGTCCGGGATACTCAGCGGAAGCCCAGTCTTTGGCGTGCCCTGGTCGCCTCTCAGGCCCCAAAGGCAGGGCAGGATGGATTTTTTTTTTTCCTTTTCGGGACATAGGAGTGCTCTGGAGGGCCAAGTTCCTTCACCTAGACCCAAAGACTAACTCGGGGAGGTCAGAGGCTCTCTTGGAACTCTTGGGGAAGAAGCTCCTGCACCTTTAGGATGACACACTTCAGCATGTCTGCCCTTTTGGTCCACACAGTCTTCGCGTTCTTAACCAGCAGGTACTGCGCCAGCAGCTCAGCTACTTTCTAGCTCCCAGGGTGTCTGGGCATGCGCGCCAGGGGTGGTGGGGCCCCCCGGGATGCTCGGCGGGGGAACCCCTAGGGGCTTGAGGGGTCCACAAAGGAGCTCGCAGAAGCACCTGGGCGGGGGCTACGTGCCTCGGAAGAAGTGCTCTCGGGGCTCGGGGGAACGCTGAGCGTCCCCGCTGCAGGCGCCCCCGCGGCTTTTCCTGGGCAAGGAGGAGAGAAGAAGGAGGCCAGGCGGCCTCTGAGACCCGCAGGCCCTGGGTGCCACCTGTACCGCGGACATTCTCACCTGCGGCTCTGGCTGGCCCAGGAAGCAGGAACTCGGGGAGGAGATGCGCGTCCACGGGCATTCGGCCGCCGGCCCGAGCGCTGGCTGCGAGGCCGCGAGGACCGTGGCGTCGCTGCGGCCGCTGTGGCGGCCGCTGAGAACACCCGCTGCCCCCGGCTCTGGAGTCCCAGGCCTCAGCCCTCACACCCCGAGGACCAGGAAGCGGGCAGGGGAGGGGGCGCAGCCTCCGCTGCCCGGCTCCGCCAAGAGCTGTGGGAACGCGCTGGCGCAGCCCCGCAGTGCCTCTGCCGGCCGGGGCCGGAACTGCAGCCTGGGGCCCGTGCTGCAGCCCGGGGCCGGAAGGATGCGGGGGGCGCAGCTCCCACAGGTGGGGGCCACTGATGAAGAGACCAGAAGCCTGGGGACCAAACTGAAGCAAAACCTTCCTCCCTATTGGCTGTTACTGGGAAGAATCCGGTGGCTCCTTGGACATCATCTGTGCCTCCCTCTGCCTGCCCCTTGGGAAAGATGCCTGGGCCCCTGAGTGGAGGCCTTTCTCTGGCAACAGTCCCTTCTTCTTCCTCTACAAGCAGATCTCCACTGAGTGTTTTTGCTCATCACTGCCTGGCCCGAAGAGAGCACTCGGTGACTGCTCCTTTCTGTTTGCCTCATCTTTAACTTCGTACAGCACAACCACAATTCTTGTGCCCAGTGGCCATGCATGCGTGGCATATACAAAAAGGGCTGGGCAACGAGCTCCCTCCGTGCACATCTGCGGGTGCATTTCCTTTCCTTACTTCTGGCCAGTCCGTTGAGAAGGCAGCGGCGGGGAGGGTCGGTGGGGGTGACAACATGCCCTTTTTTGATAAGTCAATTGGCCACTAGACAGTCCACAGAGGCATTGACTCCAATCTAAGTTTCCAAAGTTCATGGCGTCTTTGTTTACTGCGACCTCCTACCTCACTGGGCCTGGGTGCTCCCCCACAGAGTACTTTCATTCCCCAGGCCTCTCATCTGACATTCAGGGACCTTCAGGAAACCTGGAGATCAGAGGTCAACTCCTGGGGAGCCCACAAGGAATCAGAAGAGGTCTCTCTCCACCCAGCAAGTCCCTCTTCTTGTTGCATCGTGTCCCACAGGTTAGAATTCAACTCTCCAGCCTACCCTTTCTGGGTGGTAACCCCCGGTCTCTTTGCCTTCACATCGATGGCTGGCTCCATATCCCAGTGCAATGGCTCCTAACTTTCCACATGATTTTGATGCTTCTGGTTTTCAGATTTCTCCCACTGGTGGCACTTCCTTGTTGGTCCTCCTCCCGTTAGGGACATTTGATCCTCATTTTTACTATCTGAGCAAAACAGCATTATTCTTTGTCTTCAAATGTTTTGAAACTTCGTGCCTTCTGTAAAGAAAACCATGGTCAAAATTTGTCCATATCAGGACACACTTGTCTTGACTTGCCTAGTATGTAGAGCTCAGTACAAGGACTGTTGACATCTGCAAAATGTGGAAGTTCCTGAAACACACACACACACACACACACACACACACACACACACACACACAATGTATGTTCTTCCACTGATTCTGGCTTCTATTCCCAGTATTTCAGTTGTAAAACTTGCAGGATCTGCCTATTGCACGTTCCTAATGTTTGTCAATGCCCATTTTCATTTTACTGTTGCTCTAAGGTGGATATTTTCCCATTGTATGTTCTCATTATTTCTGACATGTCTGAAGGCCAGCTGTCTTACACATTTGGTCTGCTGTGAAGCCATCTTAACAACTATCCTTAACCGGAATTTGATTTTTGTGGGTATTCAATGCACTCTGTGATTATTGTGCTCAATTTCCTGTTTCTTATCATGATGACCAGAACCATGATACCATGTTAGCTGATGTTACGCATATGAAATTTCCTTTCTGTTGTCATGTTTAATGGGAGGGACTCTAGTGACACTGAGGCAAACACAGTTTGATGTCACTTTCTGGTGTCCATTGAGCTAGCTATCTATTTTTGATTGTTTGGGTCCAAATCAGTTTTTCTTTGTAGTGCCTCATGGCAGAAGAGCTGATATCTGTTGCCATTTTTCCTGTGCCAGCTAAGAAAGTGCTAGGCTTCCAGCACTGGAGTGGCCCTGCAGTTCCCAGCAGGAAAATGATCCCCCTCCATTCCAGTTTTCAGGTTATGATGCTCACTGAACTTGGTCAGAGGCGACAACATACAAACTCCAGCTGCCCCTCAGGCCCTGCTCTCCCTCCCATGGCTGCTCCTGGGCGGTGCTACCCTTCCATGGCCCCCAGAGTCCCCAACTCTGCAAGGATGTCTCTTCTACAGAGCCACACAGACCCTTATTCTCTGGCAAGTTTCTTCATCCCTGAAAGAGAAGATCTATTCGCATCCATGCTGTCTCAAAGAGGTCTTACTGCAGCCAAGCATGGAGGCTGCTTTCTCTTACTCCCTCAACCTCTGGATTTGTCATCCTACAAATAGGAACCGTTCTTTTGCACCAAAAACTGCTGAACTCTTAAAAGAGCTCTGTCTCTCTTTTGACTGCTCAATCAATATTTTTACTCGGTGTCCTCAGTCCAAATAATAACACTATTTCTGCATCCAGATTGGACCATTGCCCTCAATATATTTATCAACAGAGTTTTTAAAATTATTATTATTAAACCAAACCCTGTAGAATTTGATTTGGACATGCATTTTAAATTCCACTCAAAGGTGTTTCATTATCAATGAGTCACATGGTTTCTCTCTTCCAATGGCTTTAAACTGTTAAAACCAAAAAGTATGAAAGAAATAAAGGAGGAACGAAATTAGATAGATAGATAGATAGATAGATAGATAGATAGATAGATAGATAGATAGATGAACAAAAAGGAAAGAAGAAAGCAAGCCGAGGGAACATGCCAAAATCTCGGGCTGCAAACTCTCATTAAAATTCTGCCAGCAGTACACAATCTTCTTTGCATTCGTCACTAAACACAGGCCTTTGGACACTTGATGGGTTCCACCTGTGGTTTCGAGACCAGTTCCCGGGAGCCTGCCACCTCCACTGCGAAACTTGTGCCAGCTCTTCTTTGATCTTCTCAGATAAAGCCAGCCTACACCTTAGAAGGATGTATACCTCTGCCCACAAGGAGATCATGCGAGGCTCTGCAGATCAAGAAAAGGCAAAAGGTCAAGTGCAGAATGCTTCCCACTGTCCAAGAGCCACCACCACACAAGGACCCAGGTGGCCAGCAGCCTGATGTTAGGCATGCTCATGGAAGGGAGATGGAGTCACAGCTCTGTCTTGCTCTCTGCCCCTCTCTGTGTTGTGGCTGAGACACCAACCATACACCCAACCCTACACAATTGCCAGGTAGTGATCCTGTTGGCCTCTGCTAGAAAACTTAAGACTTTAAGAAGGAATGAGGAAACATGTTGACATTCTCTCCTGAGTCAGGAATTCAAAGGGGTGATAATTATTTTCGCAAGCGGTCAAACCCAGTAAAAAATGCTGGTGGAAACACAGAGACAGATACGAGCCAACATATTGGACAGGACAATTGGATGGGCATCAAGTGTCGTAAAAGACTACAAGTGAGTTCACAATATTTACTGACGTTTTTAGCGTTCAAGCACTTGCCAAGGGTGTTTGCCTGTAGATGCGCATCCCGGCTCTAGTTTCCAGATAAAATACAGGGTATCTAGGCTGACTTGAATTCATGGCCCCTGCAAGGAAGTTTTGCTGTGCACTTTTCCTGTGTGGAGAGGCAGACTTGTAGAAAAGCAACTTCAAAATCCTGAATGATTATGATTTAGGTAAGAAGCAAAGTTAACCAGACGCCCTGTATTGTGTTTGCGCAGTCTTGAGCCATAATCCCTGAGAAACCGTCCCACACACCAGAAATATGAAGGAGAATTACTATTGCCACATTGTCTGTAAAAACTAGTAAAATGGAAATGTTAGAAATGTTCATGTGAAGAATGATTTCAGCATCTACACTGTGCCTAAATGCCACATGCACATTAAGTGATCGAGGCATGAACGCACTCCTTGACACTGGGTTGCAGGCCTGTACACACCACACCTGGCTTCAATTAGTATATCCTTACATCTTTTATATTAGTGCACGTTTCCCTTCTAATTTTTCTCTTCCACAATGACAGGTTTATGTGCAGTGTGGCCCCATCTACAAGAAAATCTTCAATCGATGAGACCTCTACTTCCTCTTCAGGGAAGCTCCAAATATCTAGGACTGTTAACCAAGGTGGTGTCCAAAGACACAGCATGAATAAGCCTTCACTTAAAATAACCATTGTAAAAAGAATTCTAAGTCTGCTAAACTCAGCAATTTAAAGAGACTCGTCGATTGGATTTTAAGAACCTATGGTTACTGTGTTCAAAGCCACAGGTTCGACTAACACCGTAAAAATAGGAAAAAGACAGGAAAAAACCTAAATGACAGCGGGATGGAGGGTTTCAGTGGAAATATGAAATCAAAATAAAGGCAGGGAAGGTAGTTTTGTGCTGTGGTGATTCACACTGAAGTGTCAGTTGCATACTCTAAAGTGCACAAAACCAGGTGGTAAGTCTAGAGATTGCTGATTACTGCAAAATGCACTGGACCTTGTAGCTAAAGCACAGATCAGAATAGGGATAACATCAATCACTCCCAGAACGTTCCCTGTGTTTCTCTCTAATCAGTACCCATGGCTTTCCCCAGGCACAGCTACCTTTCTTTTTGGATCAGCTTAGATCAGTTTGGCCCATTCTGTACCTGTTTACTTACTGGACCATGAGATGTTTGTCTGGTTTTCTTTTTTTCTTTTCTTAGCATGATGATTTTAATATTTGTCAACATCATGCATAGGCATAACTCTTCCCTATTTTTGACTGGCAGCCCACAAAGACTATAGCACACCCCCACTGAAGATGTGATATTCTAGCCAACTGCCTGGTCTGTGCCTCCCTGTCCTTAGGAGATGTGTATCAAAGTCAAGACAATTCAGATATCAGATCTTGCACTAGGCTAATTAATGTGAATAGATATACTGCCCACCCAGGCATATTCAACATACGAATCCCTGAAGGAGGGGAGAGTACAAGGAGGGTCTTACAAACATTTGAGACAGGAAAACCTTGTGAGGTTGTTGAATAGTGCTGAAGGAAATATCTATTTCTTGCAGACAACTGGAGTCTTGAAAAATGGAGGAGGAAAGGCTGGGTTAGCAGACTGTGGGTGAAGTTGCTAAGAAAGAGTTTAGTGAGGTGGAATATCAGGCAGGGGTTCTTGGGACAGGTGTAGAGGGGTGAGGGATAAGGGTCAGTTCCTGCTCCAATATTCTGTTGCTCAGATTCCTTTCATATGTGGGAAGGGGAGTATCCAGTTGCAGCATGTAAGCAGCAGAAAGCAAACAGCCATGTGTATATAAGCGGTGCCTGAAGCATACTCATGGCAAGGAGGGTAGCATGATCGAGAGAGCAGATGGTAAGTCTGACATTACGAGATGTCGCTTCAGTAATGGATACCTGTGGATTATCACAGCTAGGCCTATATGGCAGCCTCTCCATGGGAGGTCCAAGGGACGAACTTTAGCCCTAATGTTAATGGGATTATCTTTCCCAAGGTGCTGTTTATTCCACGTAAAGTATATGTAGTGTGCCGCTGGTGATGTGGACCAACAGGGGCAAAGATGGTTGTAACCAAGGTTGTCAATAAGGGTGTTGTCTGAGCCATAGTCATCCTTTGGGATATAAGGGTTGGCTGGCTGTACCAATAGACTTTAAAGGCCAGTCCAACATTTAGGCCAGATCCAGGACGTGGTCAAGAGCAGAATGTCAATCAACTCTAACCTAATATGAAGATGAGTCAGAGGAGGACTACAAATGCTGGACCACATTATCTCTTATTCAGCCTGTTCATACATCGTGCCCTGAATTGAGAGTTTCTGGTCTCTTTGGAGACTGAGTTTGGCTGTGTGCTGTTTTCCTGCAAGCCAGGCATGTGGTGTTTTGCCCAGGCTGGCCTTTGAGAGGGCATGTGATGTTTTGCTGTGAGCTCTCACATGCGAGGGGCATGACTTTGGCCGGCTGAGAACATCCGTGGGTAGAGTCTGAGGAGGTGACATATATTGAGGCTCACACACAGTGAGATATTGCTTTTTGGGTTGACATCTTTGCGCTGATCTTCATGCTTCGACAGTTGACTTTGCAGAGAGAAAAGTTCCAGAGAGCTTCTCGGGGCAATCCAACTGAGTCTTGTGGCTTTCGCTGACTTCGTGTTGCAGCTCGGTGTTGGCTTTTGGCCTGCACTGCAGGTATCCTGAGGACTGAGTCTGGTAATCCCCTAAAGGCCCTTCAACCCTTATCCACAGGAAGCAGATAAAAGAGGTCTACAGCCCTTTTTCCTAATGTGTCAGGGGGTTGGAAGGGAGGTAAAGGGGCTTAAGAGCCCTAAGTAAAGTAGGTTCAGCAAAAGAAATCTAAGCCTACAGTGCCCTGCCCTAAAGGAATAGCTGTACACTATAGACAGGGATACTGTGAGCACAGTATGGTGTAGGTGGGCTAGCAATTAGTCAGGAAACCCAGGCCCTAGATGCAAGCCATAAGCCAGTGGGCACAACCAGGCTGGTGCAGGCTGACAAGATCCATAGGAATACTGAAGAGATTTTAGAGAGTGCCCTGTGTGCTTGGGTGTCTACCTATAGGCAATAGCAGCCCTCTATGTTCTAGATCTCCTAGTGGCAGCCCAGATATAGGACTGTGGGTGGTGAATAAGTAGCCCCAGGCATGCTATTATAAAATATTGTCATCAGGGCCACTTTGGTGCCTTTTCTGCTTTTCCCTGAGACTTGTTAGACATTGTATTGGACTTGTTAGACATTGTTGTTAGACATTGGTATATGTACAAAGATCACTATTTCCTGGCAGCAAGGACTTGACATCAGTTACCCTTTAAACCCATCATTTCTGGTGACAGTTTGAGAATAGTGGCACCTACTTTCTAGAAAAAAAAAAAAAACTTATCAGAGGGAGGAATTTTCTCCCAGGTGTTTCCCTGTTCCACCTATGGTCAGGTGGTCCCAGTGTATACCATGTGCACTAGGTACAGGGGACACCCCTCTGTGGATTAGCTAGGACTGAGCCAGAATACAAGCTGCAGTAGCAGAATTCTAGCATGGTGGATCACTCAAGAGACTCCATGACATGGAGCTCCAAAATTTATCAACTGGAGGTTCAAATTTTGCAAATGTAAGTAATGCCACTGAGGTTCATTTGGCCTGCTCAGTATTTCGCAGGGGCTTTCTTGTTTACAGAAGCTTAGTTTTTGAGTCCCGGATACCAGATGTTATCAATAGCTGCTCTCAGGGCCCTATGGTCATTGTGAAACACCCCCTACCCACCCCCACAGAATTGGGGTGGTCATGGTACATTGGAGTGGTATGTTACTTTTGCCTTGCAGTTAACAAGTATCTTACAGAAGCATCTTATCAGAGGAAGGGTGTGCTTTGTCTCACAGTTTCAGAAGTTTTCCTTTGACTATGGACAGCTCTGTGTTTCTGGGTCCATGGTAAAGCACGGCACCATGACAGCAGGATTATGAGGTAAAGGAACAACACCTCATGGCAGGCAGGAAGTAGTGACAATATAAGAGAAAGGAAGCCGTGGATAATGTCACTCCAACGACCTACCCCAGTAACCTAGTTCCTTCAGTAGACTTCGCCCAAGTTTTCAGAACCTCTTCATAGAGCAACACCAACTTGGGACCAAACTCTCAATAAAAGACACTTACAAAGGGTGGGAGAGGGCATCATGTTTAATCCATGACAGGCATTGCTTTATACTCTTACTTACAGGGCCTTCAATCACTCATGGAGCAAAAGGTAACCCCTGTTTGAGTTTGGATGCATCCATAGAAATACATGTAATTTGAAGGATTTTAAAAATTAAGGCCAGAAAGTGATGGGCATTATGGAGGAACCAATGGACCACCAAGGTTACAAAGGTCGTGTGATCCTGGGCGGAAGGCAGACTACCACAGTCCTGTTCATTTCATAAAGTCTGGGGAAGCTAGAATAGCTGTGTGTTGGAAGACTGTTTTGGAATTAATGTCCCATGTTTCTCTCAGAAAATAGAACTTGTAGATCTTGGAATTGTGCAATTATTGATTCACTACAGTTCTGAAACAGCTTTTCCTGGCATTGAAGAAGCTGGAAGAGCCTCGGTGCAAAATATTCATTCTAGTGGCAAAGGATTTGTTAGAGATACATGATGATCTGGATCCAAGAGCCTTTGTGTGTTCCTTTTCAGAAACCCTTTAGTTGAAAGGGGTTATTTTTGTTTGAGATCAGCAAGAGTTTGAGTCCAGGATGGCCTCATGGCTGGCCAACAAATAGAACTGTCCCCGCAGTTCCTCCTTTGTAATGGTAGCAATGCTCTGAAATTTGAGGACCGGTGCTAAGAAACCGAGTTTAAAAAAAAACATACATTTTATCCGTTTCTTATGCCTCTACCTCAATTCTCCATCCCTTATATGAATACCTTCCAACACTCCAACTCTAGGTAGGAGAGAAGGAAGGTTAGTAGGGAGAGGGAATAGAGTTCTCTTTGGCTACTTAAACTTGGTTAAGGTCTCTGTTTTCTTTGGGGCAATACCAAGTTCAGTTGTCAGGATATTTAGCAGTCCAGCAAACCAGCAACAGCAAACACAGCAGAAGGATGAATCAGCAACCTCACGAGGAGCAAAAGCCTTCATCTTTCTCAGAGTTTTTGGCTCTCTCTAGCTCTCGTATTTAAACCCTCCTTAAGTCCTCAGAATTCCATTAACTGCAGCTGGCAAAGACCACGCCCCTCTTCTAGCCACAGGAGGCAATTTTCAGCTATAGATAAACTAAGGCAGCCTCATATCCCATTCTTGGGATTAAAACTAAAAACATATTTACATAACATATCTGAGCTTTTAAAGAAAACAAAACTTCCACTACAGTAGGTGCTTTCTCTTTGCAACTTAGCAGGCTTGCCTTAGGCTTAAGAAGTCATTCATTCCAGGTGTTTGTCAAAGAAACAAATTTCTTGGAAATATTGGAGTTTTGCGCAACTATTGTCTGTGTTCTTCTAAATAAAAGTTAAAATGGACCCAACATTAAATGACACAGTGATCTTCTCACAAACCTATAAAACCTGAATATAGGAGGGAAAATTGGGTACTTGCCTGGGGCATATTGTGTTCTGGAAAGATCATTGCAAGAGGTCAGACAGGACAGTCACCATTTCATTAACCAGGAGATCACAGGAAATACAACCTGATTGATTTTAGAATACAACTGTCTTCCAAAGATAGTGCTGAAAAGGAGTATCAGACCCTTACAATTCACTGACTGAATAGAATATTTCATCAAGATTCCAATTTTGAATTGAGACAACCATGGATTCCACCTCTTTCCATTTTTGTAAATGAAATTTTAGTGTAAAAATACTTGCAATTAAAAACACACACCAGAAATTAACTAATCCCAAGGTCTAAACAACTTAATGAACTTACAATCAGAATTAGCATCCGAAAGGGAAGCTGGGAAGCAGCCCAGTAAATCTTACACTTTCAGTAGCAAATATATTTCATCCACTTATGCAAAAAGTATTAATGTGTGTTGGCCAATTTCATGTGAATTTGATACAAGCTAGAGTCCTTTTTGAAGAGGGAGCCTCAACTGAGGAGATATCCCCATTGGTCTGGCCTGTGGCGCATTTCCTTCACTGATATTTGATGTAGGAGTCCCCAGCTCCTAGTGGGTGGTACCATCCCTGAGCTCCTGGTCTTGGGTGCTGTATGAAAACAGGCTGTACAAGCCATAAGGAGTAATCCAGTAAGCAGCACTCCTCCATGGCCTCTGCATAAGCTCTTAGCTCCAATTTCATGCCCTGTTAGAATTCTTGCCCCAGTGTCCTTTGATGATGGACTGAGATATGCAAATGGAAATGAAATAAACCATTTTCTCTTCAGGTTGCATATGATCATGGTATTTTATCGCAGCAACAAAAACCCTAACTAAGGCACCATGACAAAACTAGGACTAGAAAAATAACTATCTTTCTATCTTCTTTCCTATGTCATGTCTATTACCTGCATTCTCCCCTCCGTCGTCGCCTGGTATGAAGCTTTTCCTGTTCTCTTTTCTTCATGTTTTACTGTACTAGACCTGTATGCTTCAGTACTACAACAAGCTCCATATCCTTTCCAGCTTTTACACCTTTTGAAATAAATGTGCAATGACTGCAAATTCTCATGGAATACGATGGAATAATTTGTCCTGTGTATATATTTCAGGATGATCAAATCTCAGAAAAACTAACATTTCTGTCTCCTTAAAATCTTAACGTTTTTGCTGTGGGAATGTATAAACTTTTCTCTTCCAGTTTGTTTGTTTGGAAGTGATGAGTTGCATTCACACTAGGGTATGGGTGAGAGGTAAAAGATGATTCCTCCTAAGCGACTGTGTGCAAGTACCAGTTGTCCAGCCTTCTTCATCCCCCTCCACTCCTTGCTCTTGAATTGTAGGTTCACTCATGAGTGTGATAGGAATCAGTCAACAACATACATCTAATGCGCAAATATGGAAGAAAATCACAGTGACGGTCAGATGACGCAGTGTGTGCATCTGACGAAATTCACATACAAGTAACAGTGGATAGACCAAGCAGGTTAGGTTTAGGAACATATCTGTATAGCCACACACAAATGCATGTAACAACAGTTCATTAAAAAGAGGCCATGAACTTGAAAGAAAGCAAGGAGGAATATATGGGAGGGTTCGGGAGGAGGAAAAGAGGAAACGGCGTAATTATATTATAGTCCCAAAACAGTAATCTTAAAAACTCAGCATGTATGTATGCAGGAAAACACTCAATATTGGTGGAGTAGTAGTAGCTCAGTGCTTAAGAGCACTGGCTGCTCGTCCGTAGGACACAGGTTCAGTTTCAGCACCATCGTGGTTGTTTACAACCTTCTCTAACTCCAGTCCCAGGGAGCCAACACCTTCCTTCGGGCCCCACAGGCAATGCATACAAGGGATACACCAACCTACTGTCAAGTATGATGCTCATACACATAAGAGAGTGAACACAAACCTCAAAAATACCCACTCTGCAACTAAGGCACTTCTTTCAAGCTGATAAAGAGTGGCTCCAAAAAGCCAGAGGAAATATCTCTTTTAAAAATAAAAACTTATATTTTGCTGAAATTAAAAATGTCTTTCAGAGACCTTGTTTAGACAACGAAAAGTAAGGAGTATGAGGAGAAAACATTTTTGATGCATATACTTGATAAAGGAATTGCACTTAGAAAATGCCAAGAATGCTTAAAAAAAAAAAGTGGGCAATTTCTTTAAAGAGACATGTTACCAAAGAAAAAAGATACATATGACAAGATGCATATTCTGTCAATGTCAGTTAAAACAACAATAACATTCCAGGAAGAGCATAACTAGGAGCTGCCTTACAGGGCTTAAATGATTCAACCCTTGAGAACCTTAGGCCGTATTTTAAAAATTGGCCACAAATGAGAAATCAGTCATTCTCCTCCTAGATAGTTACCTAAGAGAAATGAAGGCATGCACTTTATCGTCACTTCCACACAAACGCTCATAGCTGTCCCGATTGTAAAAGCTAAAAACCAAAAGAGTCTCTCACTGCGTTGCCCCAGCTTCCCACAGTTCCCTTTGTTGCAAATTTGTTCAAAACTACACATGGCCTTCTGCTGAGGTTGTGTAAAAGCGGTTCCCACAAAGGGAGTTTCCCAAGAGTCAGCAGAAGCTCTCATTGTGTTGTCCTTAATAACAAGGTGCACATCTGAGACCCCTCAGGTCTCTGCTTGCTGCTGCTGCATCTGACTTGGGGACATTCATGCAGAAGTCAAGTGCAGTGCTCTTGAATCTCTTCAACATTGCTCCAATTTTGGTTTCCTAGGATGAAGGTTCCTTAGGATTTACTTGGTTTTGAAACCAGAATTGTGTTCTTCCCTGTCAAATGTTTTTCCAGCCTTCTAACAGCTATGCTTAGGTAGTGTCCTGAATGGCATTTGTCCATAAGATGAAATAGACGGTTGTGGGGAAGAGGCAGACACCAGGTCAGCTCTGTCGACTCTCCAGGTAGTGGCCATTAGACTTCTGTTTCTCTGGTAGCAATAGAAAAAAAAAAACGACACAGACTTCTCCAGCCTTGTGTTTATGTTCTGAAAACTAATCTCTTCACTTTTCCCCATCCAGAACCCACTGTTTGCAACCGCTACCACCACCAACCACCATCAGATCTCCTCAACTAGTGATAATTGGCCTTCCACCAAATTCCATACGTACCAAGTTACACAGGTGCCATCCTGGTACAGTATTGATCCCGTGGGGACAGATCATCCAGAACTGCATTGTCTTCTCATGACAGTGTTAACAGGTAAACCTACCCCTAATTTGTATGATCTCACTAGAGAAAACTTGAATTGGATATGGTCTTTCTACAGGTGATTCAACATGACACCAAATTTTTATTTCAGATACACCTTAAAACACGAAGTAAATAAGTCTTCATATGGAGGGTTTTTTGTTTTGTTTTGTTTTTGTTTGTTTGTTTTATCCTTTTTGTAAGAGAGTTGACTTTATTCAATATAGGAGGTAGTTACTTCTTTATTTCTGTCCTTTTGGGTGTTAATAAACATTGGCTATTCTTGGGGCATTATATAGTTGTCAGGGTCTACAGTCTGTAAAGCATACATCTTCCACACTCTACTGTGTTTGTGTAACTGAATATTTCTGTATTTAGGCATTTTTTGTCTAAACAGGAACCTCTGTAAAATTGCTGCTGCACAATTTTAAACTTCCGTAATGTTTGGCTTTTACCCAAGGGCATGGCCATAAACGAAAGTAGAATGTCCAGAGTCTAATGGACACTTTATAGCCCTTGAGTCAAGTAACAGTATACGGACTCTGCAGGTTATACTTAGGACTATGTATTTACATGGCTATCAAGGATTATTATCCTGTATTCTAACCTTATATTCCCATCAGAAGCCAAAGAAAGAGGAAAGCAGCCTTGGCAACTGGTCTGACATGTAGAGCCATTGTTAAGACATGATGTTTTCCTGCTGAAACCAAAAAATCACAGAGAATACTCATGTGAAACAATGTCATAACAATGTTGTAAACCCCAATATTACAAACATCCCTTTCTCTTAACCAGTATTAGTGACTACTGTTTTCTTTGTTTGTTTGTTTGTTTGTTTCTCATCAACAGTTCTAGCCTGTAGTTCTTCTTTCTTCCTGCTACGTAAAAGTAATCATGAAGGGCTGGACAGGGGGCTCAGCAGTTAAAGACATTTGATACTTTTGTGGGAGACCCAGATTTCATCCCTAGTACCCACATGGCAGCTCACAACTGTTTGTAACTCCAGTTCCTGAGGATCTGACACTCTCCTCTGGCTCCCATTGGTACCAGGCTTTCAAGTGATAGAAATATGTACATGCAGGCAGAACACGTACATATAATACACATAAAGATTGAGTAAATGCTTGAAATTGACTATGATACTTAATCATAGGATTTCCCTTCTCTTTATCAATATTCCATCCTAAGCAAACCCAACTTGACTCGAATACTTAAGTCCTTTCTGATGCCCTCCTACTCAGTTGTTGCTCTGTTTTCCCGTGGGAAGCATTTGCCCTTGTCTCACATACAGGCATTGTGGTGGTTGGAAAAGAAAATGGCTCACAGGGAGTGACACTGTTAGGAGGTGTGGCCTTGTTGTAGTAGGTGTGGCTTTGTTGAAGGACTTACGTCACTGTGGAGGTCAACTCTGCGATCTCCATGCTCAAACTACACCAAGTGTAGCACACATCCTCCTTCTGCTGCCTGCAGATGCAGATGTAGAACCCATAGCTCCTTCTCCAGCACCATGTTTGCCTGAATGTTGCCATGCTTCCCACCATGATGATAATAGACCAAACCTCTGAAAGTGTAAGCCAGCCCCAATTAAATGTTTTCTTATACAAGAGCTGCCATGCCAAACAGGGTAGACACCAGAAGCGCTAGAAGAGAGGGAACAAGATGGGAGCCTACCACAAAGGTCCTCTGAATGACTCCACCCAGTGAGGAATGGAAGCAGATATTGAGACTCATAGCCAAACGCTGGACAAAGCACAGGGAGTCAAATGGAAGAAAGGGTAGGTAGAAAGACCCAGAGAGGACAGGA
>REGO01000791.1:520715-531968 GCA_010120015.1 Rhombomys opimus | reverse complement strand
TAGCACCAAAAGGAGGCACGTTTTATGTTACTTCATTTAAGGTTAATCCTCTCAACAGAAAGACATGTTTATTATCCTGATAATATGGACACAAATTTACCAAGATTAATTTAAAGGCCAATGTCCCACAATTAGTGGAGATAGCAGATCTGAACCCAGAGGTATTACTGTAGCATTAGCTCTTAGCTGCAGTATTATGATATATAAAAAAGTTAAGGTAACGATTTCTCTGCTCCCTCAGTTCTCCATAGGACAAGGGTTGGTGCACAAGAGGACTATTTACTGGAAAGTGCTGTAGAAGAATGATGTCTCTAGGTGAACTTAAGAAAAATGAAAAATGACATCTAACTATCTCTATTTGCTTCAATAAGACAAGGAGCTAGAACAAACAGTAGGAAAATAGCAGAGTATATCAGAAATGTTGGGAGCCACTGTTCTACCTGCTGCTTTGATATTTAAATCTCAGTGGAAAGACTGATTTTACCAGGCCTTCACTGGAGCCAGGGAAGAATTTCCAAATATATCTCCTTTTGTTTGTGACAGCAGGTGGGATAGCTTGTCAAAATCACACCTCTTGTTTCACCAACTTGTGAATTTAACTCACTGTGCTCAGCTGGTTTTACTCTGGCTTGAAAGCAGTCTGAAATAAAGCAAGGTGTCTAGACTCTACTAGAGCCTCTCGGAAAGGTCCCATGTGTTGTGTGTTAGTTTATTAATTTCAATCCTCACTCCTGACTCAAGAACCATTTGACTCTGCTGGCAGGCTCCGGCAGATTGGCGCCTGGACATGGGACTTGAGATACTGGGGAATCAGTGAAGGACACCACAGATGTTGGCAAACTCGCATCATTAAGTAAAAAGGGCGCGGTGAGTATATCTGAGAATAAAAATGGGACAAGGCCTAGTGTTTTTTGTATGGAACTTAATTAAAGATAGTCTGTATATGCAGCAGGAAACTGAGAAAGTTAAACTTTCAGGCTCAGAGAGAAGGAGGTTAGAAAGATGGCAGGTTTCAAGAGAAAATGATATTAAACCATCAGCTCCTCCAGAGGAGTTGTATTTCTCTCCTGATGACAGTAATTTCTTGTCAGAAGAAGATTTTGAGGATGTCTTAGATCCTGATGAGGTTGCAGAGTTGGAGGAAGAACCAGATCAGTATTATTCTGAGAGATACCTTCTGATTCAGGCTATGCATGTTAAAAAGTGTAAGCTTGGGCAAAAAGAAATTAAAAAGCTGGAATGGGGCTTGGAGGAAATAAACAGAAAAATTGGAGAATTAACTACTAGGGAAAATGAGGCTCAATCCCCCACTCCAACTCCATCATTGGTTGCAGGCTTGTACCCTCCTCCTGGGACGGCTACAGTTGCAGTGGCCCAAAAGACAAGGGGATCTTTTCCTTTGTCCACTGTACGGGCAACTGTATCCCCTTTGCAAGCTTCTTTACAAGAAGCTAGACAGAATGGAGAAGATATAACTGAGTTTTACGGTTTTCCAGTTCTAGCCAGATGGACAGGGTAATATGGCGAGAGTCCATGCTCCTATACCTTTTAAACAATTAAAAGAATTAAAAGCTGCATGCTCTCAATATGGTCCTACAGCGCCTTTCACTCAAGCTCTGTTGGAGTCCTTGTCTACGGAGGACCTCTGACTAGGTGACTGGAAACAACAAGAGCATGCTTATCAGGAGGAGATTATTTATTATGGAAGTCGAAATTTGCAGGGCATTGTCAAGTTACAGTTGAACTTAATCGAGCTCATGGAATTGCTATAACTTATGACATGCTTGCTGGAGAAGGAATCTACAGGACAAGTAGGACAACAATTGGATTTGATGTGGCCGTTCATGCTCAGGTAAATACTGCTGCCCAGAGGGCCTGGAATAAACTTCCACAAACAGGTAGACAGGTGGAGGATTTGTCTAAAATCTGTCAGGGACCTGATGAGTTATTTCAAGATTTGTGGCAAGATTAATGCAAGCAGCAAACAGACTTATCTTATAAGTGATGAAAAGTCTGGATTATTATTGGTAAAACAATTGGCTTATGAGAATGCTAACAGTGCTTGCCAAGCAGCTTTGAGACCCTTTAGGAAGAAAGGAGATATCTCTGAATATATTAGGTTATGTTCTGACATCGGGCCGTCTTATACTCAAGGAGTAGCTATGGCTGACACTCTACAAGGAAAAACTATTAAAGAGGCAGCTTCTCAGTAAGAGAGCTAATGGTTAGTTCTGCTGCAAAGCTTCAATGGTCATTAAAAATTAGATTCAACAAATAGCAAGATGTTTTGTCTGTCTGTCTTAAAGGTTTATCATGTTCAATATGTCTTAATTATAGATTATTGGTCATTTGCTATGTTTAAAATCTATAACAAAGTTAACTTACTTAAAACTTAGGGTTAAAAACCATTCCAAACAACAAATGAATGTTACTTATATCCCCAAATTTAAAAAACTAAAATGTTTTGCTACAATTGGTATTTCTTCCATTATAAAGACTAATAATGGTACTACAAATATTAGTCAAGCTTTTCAACATTTTAAAAATAATAAAACAGGTATGCCATATAATCCTTAAGGCTAAAAATTTATGGAGCCTGCCTATGGATCTCTTAAAAACCAATAGCAAAAAAATAAAAAAGGGGGAGTCATATCCTCAAATCTTAATCATGATATCTTTATTTTTAATTTTTTGAATGTGGATATACAAGCTGATCGATTCTGCAGCTGATCGATTGTGGCATCCTAATACCAAAGATAATTATGCCCAAGTAAAATAGAAAGATCTGATTACTGGAATATGGCAGGGCCCCGACCCCATATTAATATGGGGAAGAGGGTAAGTTTGTGTTTTTTCGCAGGACGCAGAAGGAGCCAGAAAGGTTGGTGCGATTTGCAGGAGTTGTTCCCATTGCAGACAATCGTGAATTCTGTCCTGCCAGTGAACAGAAAGCTGCACTGGACTTAAGCTCCTGACCCACCTCTGTTTCACTCCGCTCCTGGGAGAAGATGTCATGCAGAGAAACCTCTTATACAATGGACTGGACTTAATTGTTCTGTTAATGAGGACAATTCTCAACAATATCAGAAAGAATGAAAAAGAGGACTGACTATGAAACTTTGGTTTGATTCTGGTTTTCAGCAGACCAAAACAAGCTTGTTTCAAAAACTCTTGGGAGGCCCTGTAACTGCCTATGTAAATTCTCCTTTTGCCTTGTTGTTTGGAAATGTTAATAAGATTCAAACTTTAATGATTCTTGCCATCAGTGTAAACTAACAAACTGTATTTGTAAGCTTTCAAATGGTTCTGATTGTTTGACAGCCTTTTACTATGGTTCCTGTGAATGTTTCTCAGACTTGGTATTTACACAAGGAATCATTTGTTAAGTCACTTTTATGGAGTGTTGTTTTGGACTTGGCTTGTGATAGGAGATGCACATCAGTGACAATTACAACCTTCCTGAAGGCCTTTTAGAATGTTAAAGCTGATCTGATCTGCATAAGATTAAACCCCAGTGTCTACCCTAGCAGACTTTGGTAGTCAATGTAGGGTAATGTTTCTCTGGGATATATTCAACCCAAGACAGGGCATGAATGATGGAATTCATGTACCAATGACAGATATATCTTATTAGAGAGACGACCTAAGACAGGCACAATCTTCTGCTCCATAACTCTTATGTTATAGTCAATTAATAAAAATAAAAAAGGGAGACCTGTTGGGAGCCTCTATTCTACCAGCTGCTATGATATTTAAATCTCAGTGGAAAGACTGATTTTACCAGGCCTTAACTGGAGTCAGGGAAGAATTTCCAAGTCTATCTCATTTTGTTTGTGACAGCAGGTAGGATAGCTTGTCAAAATCACAACTCTTGTTTTACCTCCTTGTGAATTTAACTTATTGTGCTGAACTGTTTTTACTCTGGCTTAAAAGCAGTCTGAAATAAAGCAAGGTGTCTAGACTCTACTAGAGCCTCTCAGAAAATTCCCATGTGTTGTGTGTTAGTTTATTAATTTCAATCCTCACTCCCAACTCAAGAACAGTTTGACTCTGCTGGTGGGCTCCAGCACAGAAATATCTTTTAAAGCATGAAATTAAAGGGCACATTGCATTCAAGAATGAGAGACATAGAGAAAAGCCTAGAGGAAAATGAACAGATAGTCCTATGTTTAGCCAAAATCTGAAAGGAATGAAGATCTGAAGCTTGGTAGTATATGCTTGTCTCAAGTTACCAAGCAGAAGCAACCCTGGTTAAAATTGGTCTGTGCTGGTGCAGCAATGTTCCGAAAGAGATTGGCAGCCTAGAGATTGAAAGTAGGTGGCCATATCAGAGGCTGCTGCCCAGGGTTCAAAAGTAAACACCAGCGAAAAATTGTGATTCTGCCCTCTGAGAAAGAGCAGCAAGGTCTTGACTGCACAGATTTTGTCCTATATGCCTTGCTATACTATTGCTGTTATGTCTCAGGATCATAGTACAGACATATTCATATTTGGAGTGTTTTTGAAGCAAAAGCTATGACATTTGCTGCAGTTTTCCAGCTGATGTGGTCAAGAGCCATTTTGTCACCCTATTCAGAGAGCAGGATATAATATTCCAAGAATTATAGAGGTTTATGATTTGGGTGGAGAAGAGCATAGAATATTTATGAAAATACAACACAACAGACTTCTGAAGGGAAATTGAGGTCTAGTTGTAGGATCAGGGAACAGAATATGAGCATATTTTCGGGACATATTATTGCTTAAAAGAGGAACTTCTTAGGGATTCTAGTAAGGTCATTCATGATGGCCCCAGACAAAACCATCCATAACTCTGAGAAGTCTTTTCTTATCATTACTTTTTTTCAAGACAGCATTTCGCTAGACTGGCACTGGCTAACTATGTGCCTCATGAAGGAAAATCAACTAAACATGGGCAAAGGAGATCCTAAGAAGCTGAGAGACAAATGTCTTCATATGCATTATTTGTGCAAACCTGCCAGGAAGAACACAAGAAGGTCAGTTTGCTTCTGTCAGATTCTCAGAGTTCTCCAAGAAGAGCTCAGAAAGATCGAAGAGCAAACCTGTTAAAGAGACAGGGAAATTTGAAGACATGGCAAACGCTGACATGAAATCCTACATCCACCTCACTCCACCCCCACCCCCCAAAAAAAAAACAGTGCACCCAGGAGGTGCACTCCTTGGGCCTTCTTGTTCTGTTCCTAGTACCACCTGCAAATCAAAAGAGAGCACCTGACTTACCTACTGGTCATGTTGCAAAGAAACAAAGAGAGACATGGAACAGCACTGATGTGGATGACAAGAAGCCCTACAAAGAAAAGGCCGCCAAGCTGAAGGAGAAGTACCAAAGGATACTGCTGCCTGCAGAGCTAAAGGAAAACCCAGCGGGGTGGCCATGGCTGAAAAGAGCAAGAAAAGGAAGGAAGAGAAGGAGGAGGAAGAGGATGGG
Source organism: Rhombomys opimus (assembly GCA_010120015.1). Classification (NCBI taxonomy): domain Eukaryota; kingdom Metazoa; phylum Chordata; class Mammalia; order Rodentia; family Muridae; genus Rhombomys; species Rhombomys opimus. The sequence goes on along the minus strand of REGO01000791.1, from coordinate 526,519 downwards.
GAAGAGGAAGGTGAGAACAATATGAAGAGGCAGAAGAGGAGCAAGAGGAGGGTGAATAAGTTGGTTCTAGCAAATTTTTTTCTTGTCTATAAAGTATTTATCCCCTGTACACAACTCACTCCCTTAAAAGAAAAAATGAAATACAAGGCTGTGTATGATCTGTTTTTAAACTATACAGTGTTTTTTTTTTGTTTTTTGGTTTTTTTTGTCTAGTTAACCCATGTCAACTCAATGTGTCTTTGGATATCCCTGTCCTGGTGGTAGATTCAAAGGCTAATCACATTGCCTGTCACTGTCTGGGGTTGCAAATTGGCATGGAAATTTAAAGCAGGTGTTGATGCACAGCACAAATTAGTTATATACGGAGACAGTAGTTTGGGATTTTGCTTTGTTTTTCTTCAGTTATCTGTGGAGAAGCTTATCTGAAGATAAATGTTCTCTTAACTAGATATCACTTTGTAATTACAAAAAAAGGAGCTGTTTTGTTGACATTCTGAATGCTTTTAAGTAAATACAATTTTTTTACTTAAGCAAAAAGATTAGAAAGAACAAAGAAGAAAATGGCCACTTGCAAGAACAAAAGGGTTGTCTATTTTCTTTGTAGTACAATTAATACCAGAAGAGTAAAGGACAGAGGCTGGGGAGAAGGCTCAGTTCCTAATGTGCTTGCCACAGAAACATGAGGCTCTTAGTTCGATCCTCAGAATCAACATAAATTCCAAGCATGATATGTTTTGTGATCTCAGCTCTGGGGACATGGAGACTAGTGGATCCCTGGAGCTCATTGGTCAGCTCCCCAATCCTCCCCTGATCCTGGAGACTAATCAGAGAGCTCCAGGCTTATCTTCAATGTTAAGAGTTAGAGCACCCGGAGAAGGATGCCTGACCTTGACCTCTGGTACTCATGCACAGGTGTACACCCACCCCAACACACAAAGAAGAGAAAAATCATAAAACTATTATACTACCTAGTTGTACCAGGATGAATCGTTTAAAAATTAGTACAAAGAAAAATCTTTGGTTGATTTTAATTAGTATGCAAAGTTCCATTTTGGTATTTTCATACACAATTTGTTGTGTTGATCTTCTTCCCTCAGTCTGATAACTCATCCCTGCACTCTCTGGTGCCCTTCCCCCACTAGTTTTCCACTTTCAGCTTTCAGGGTGTTATTACCCCCCCTTTTGTATTTTGCATACCATGTGCCTGTCTGGTGCCCAAGAAGGTAGGAAGGGGGCATCTGATTCCCTGGATCTGGAGTTATAGATGCTTGTAAAATAACATGTGAGTGCTGGGAAACACACCCAGATCCACTGCAAGTACAAAGCATGCCCTGAGCCATCTCCCCAGCAACCCCATTTATCTGTATTTCCTTTATTTTATTTTTTTACTGATTTTTTTACCTTTTGGTTTTGGTGTTTTGTGTTTTTCAAGACAGGGTTTCTCTGTGCAGCTCTGACTGTCCTGGAACTCACATTTTAGACCAAGCTGGTTTTGAACCTCAGAGACCCACCTGTCTCTGCCACCACCTGGCACCACACTGCCCAGATTAGAGTCAGACTCATGCTTTGCTTCCTTCAGCAAATCCTACTCGAGTGTGGGATTTGATACATAAGTTTGTTTTAGCCAATACTTTGGCATTAATGTGAATTACCATTCATTTTCTGTTTTCTCCTTTTTATTGAAAATATTTTTCTCTTGTAATATATCCTGATTGCTGGTTTTCCTTTCCTCTATTCATCCCAGATCCTTATCCCTTGTTCCATTCAAATTTACTCCCTTTCTGTCTCTCATTAGAAAACAAACAGGCTTCAAAGAGATAATGATAAAACAAAATATAATAAGTTAAAACAAAAACTAACACCTGAAAATTGAACAAAACAAACAGAAGGAAAAGAGCCCAAGAGAAGGCACAAGAAACAGAGACCAACTCATTTGCGCACTCAGGAATGCCATAAAAACACTAAAGTGAAAGCCATGAGATAGAAGTAGAAGAGCTGGTACAGATCCACGAGGGCCCTGGCAAGCTGCCTCAGTCTCTGTGAGGTCAAATGTCCTTTGATTACGTCGATTTAGAGGGCCTTGTCCTTTTATGTCCTCCATCCCCTCTGGCACTTTCACTTTTTCTGCCTCCTCTTCTGCAAGCCTCCCTGAGCCCTAAGGGGTAAGTGTTGACTAAGATATCCTTTTTAATGACAATGCAGCCACTCCTGATGTGATCTGATAGTCTAAGATCAGAAGGAAGGAGAGGAGGACCTCCCCTATCAGTGGACTTGGGGAGGGGCATGGGTGGAGAAGGGGGAAGGAAGTTGGGATTGGGAGGGGAGGAGGCTTAGGGGGGGGATACAAAGTGAATAAAGTGTAATTAGTGAAATAAAAAAAGATATCCTTTTTAGGGATGAGTGTTCCAAGGGTCACTCTGCATAATGTGTGGCTCTGGGTCACTACATTTGTTCTCATCTTCTGCAGGAGGAAGCTTCTCTGATGGTGGACGACCAAGGCACTGATCTGAAAGTATAGCAGAATATCCTTGCCATTGTACAGCTACTTTCTTAGAACAGTAGTACTTGGTTTTAACCTAACTCTCTGGGCTAGCTAGTGTCTGTTTCTTGGTCACCCAAGCAATTGTGGGTATGGGTTCCATCTCCTGGAATGGGCCTTAAGTCAAATCAGATATTGGTCAGTTACTCCCAGAAGCCACCATTGCACAAGCATTATTTTCAGCAAGAAACCATTACTAACCAAAAGGTTTGTTGGGTTCGCATTTACATTTCTCTTTTGGTAGTGGTACTCTCCTGTGGAAAGCAAAAGGTTTTTCTCAAGCTGTGGATAGCTGCTTGTTTGGCAAGCTTGGTTTAGTATAGATTATTCAGTGAAAAAATATGCTTTAGCCTTTACCTTCAGAGAGAAATAAGCAGGAGGTTTTGCCAAGTTTCTTTAACTTGTCTGTGAGACTTTGCACCATGTCTGCCATACAGGAATGTGGTCTTTGAAAACAAACTTTACTGTTTCATGAACGGTGTCCTTGGACCAATGTGAACTGCTTTTGTTTTGTCTTTAAAAAGGAATTGGAAAATAAACTTGGCCTTTTCAGTACTGACTGATAGCCCTCTCCAAACTATGCTAATTTTTTTGTCTCTTGCTCTTAACCTATAATTTCTCAATCCCCACTCTCTCCCGAATTACCTATGGCTGGTTCCCTCACTGTTATGTTGTGCAGACAATTCAACTGGCCTTCCCTTAGGGACCTTCAGGGTCCTGACAATGTCCTATGTTATTACCTACATCCTATGACATCATCTGGGCTAGCTACACAGTGACATGTTGGCCACTCCCCCCTCTCTCTTGCTCTCTTGCTCTTTTGCTCTTACCTTCTCTTGCTTCTCTCCCTTCTCTCTGTCAGGGTGCCCCAACCATATCTCTCTCTCTCTCTCTCTCTCTCTCTCTCTCTCTCTCTCTCTCTGTCTTTTTTTGTGTGCATGGCATTTTTATCTAAATACTAACATTGGTGCTGAAACCTGTGAAGGGCCTTTCTAGCAATGTTGAGACATGCTAGAATCCCTCTTCATATGCCCTCCCATAGCAAGTCTTTCTCTGGCACCTTTATCTCCAGCTGTTTTCATGATCACTTAACTTGTCTGCCTGCCCCTGTCGCTGCCACAGGCATCTGTCCCACTGAGAACTTTTTCTCTCCTACCCCATCATCTCCTCTGGTCTTTCAGCTTGCTGGTGCTGGACTTCACTATTAGGTAAGCCGGGCCTCGGGACCTATCCTCACAGCATAGAGGGTTTTAAAACTGTTCTCAAAGGGCTTTAAATTTTGCCACCACCTCAGGCCCCAAGAATTAGGGTTTTAAATTTCCCACCTCTCTTAGGTGTGGAGCAGGGTTTTTGAAATGTGCCAACACTCACCCAGCCGTGCCACCCATAGAAAGTTTAGAACTGCTGTCACACAGGGACCGCCATGCCATCAGCAAGGCCCCGGTGCTGCTACTCTGGTCTCAGTATGCAGGGGGCCCTCACTGCACATGGCAAACCACCACGTTGGTTTTATTTTATTTTTTTTAATTAATTTATTTTTTATATTAATCACAGGTTATTTACTTTGTATCCCAGCCTTAGCCCCCTCCCTCATTTCCTCCCAATCACACCCTCCCTCCCTCATCTCCTCCCTGCCCTTTTCCAAGTCCACTAATAGGGGAGGACCTCCTCCCCTTCCATCTGACCCCAGCTTAATCAAATCTCTTCAGGACTGGCTGCAATGTCCTCTTCTGTGGCCTAGCAAGGCTGTTCCTCCCTTGGGGGGGGGGCTCAAAGAGCTCACCGTTGTGTTCATGTCAGAAATAGTCCCTGTTCCCCTTATTAGAGAATCCATTTGGACACTGAGCTACCATGGGCTATATCCAAGCAGGGGTTCTAGGTTATATCTATACATGGTCCTTGGTTGGAGAAACAGTCTCATGAAAGACCCCTGTGCCCTGACATATTTGGTCCTTGTGGCGCTCCTGTATTCTCCAGGTCTTACTAACTCCCCCTTCTTTCATACGATTCCCTGCACTCGGCCAAAGGTTTGGTTATGAGTCTTAATATCTGCTTTGATATACTGCTAGGTAGAGTCTTTCAGAGTCCCTCTGTGGCAGGCTCCCGTCCTTTACTTGTTTTCTCCTGCATCCAATGTCCATCCTATTTGTCTTTCTAAGTGAGGATTGGTTTTCTTACCCCGAGTCCTCTTTCTTGTTTATCTTCTTTAGGTGTATAGATTTCAGTATATTTATCCTATCTTATAGGTCTATATAAGTGAGTATATACCATGTGTGTCTTTTTGAGCTATATCCATTCCTCCATTGAGGGACATCTGGGTTGTTTCCAGGTTCTGGCTACTACAAATAAAGGTGCTAAAAAACATGGTTGCACTAATGCCCTTGTGTACTTGAGCTTCCTTTGAATATATGCCTAGTAGTGGTATAGCTGGATCTTGAGGAAGCACCAAATTGATTTCCAGAGTGGTTGTACAAGTTTACATTCCCACCAGCAGTGGAGGAGGGTTCTCCTTTCTCTCCAACCTCTCCAGCATGTGTTGTCACTTGAGTTTTTGATCTTAGCCATTTTGATGGGTGTAAGGTGAAATCTCAGGGTTGTTTTGATTTGCATTTCCCTGATGACTAATGAAGTTGAACATTTCTTTAAGTGTTTCTCTGCCATTCGATATTCTTCTATAAAGAATTCTCTGTTTAGCTCTGTACCCCATTATTTAATTAGATTACTTGATTTGTTGTTGTTTAACTTCTTGAGTTCTTTATATATATTGGATATTAGTCCTCTGTCAGATATAGGGTTGGTGAAGATCCTTTCCCAATCTGTAGGCTGTCATTTTGTTCTGATGAGAGTGTCCTTTGCTTTACAGAAGCTTTTCAGTTTCATGAGTTCCCATTTATTGACTGTTGCTCTTAGAGCCTGTGTTGTTGGTGTTCTGTTCAGGAAGTTGTCTCCTGTGCCCACTTTTTCTTCTAGGTGGTTTAGTGTGTTTGGTTTTATATTGAGGTCTTTGGTCCACTTGGACTTTAGTTTTATACAGGGTGATAAATACGAATCTTTTGGTACATCTACACAATGAAATACTACTCAGCAATTATAAACAAGGATATCATGAAATTTGCAGGTAAATGGTGGGAACTGGAAAAGATCATCCTGAGTGAGCTATCCCAGAAGCAGAAAAACACACACGGTATATACTCACTCATATAGATATATAATATAGGATAAACCTACTAAAATTTGTACACCTAAAGAAACTAATCAAGAGGGA
>REGO01000791.1:489623-512763 GCA_010120015.1 Rhombomys opimus | reverse complement strand
TCCTACAGATGCAAACATGGTCTCACTGCCATCTTTAATTAACAGCTGAGAATGGACCATGAGTCACAGGAGTTGGCCATACAGGAGTTGGCAAAATTAATGAGAGGAGCCTTCCAGACAGGCTCATCTACAGCAAAAGCTATGCTCCGGAACTTGGCTGTTTCCCGAACAGAAAACAAGAGGACTGCAATGCCCCATCCCATTATGGTATAGCCAAAAGTCAACTCTGCCAGGTTACTGTTTCAAATGCAGCCAAAGGTGATGATGGTCAGGAAGCTGCTTCAAGAAGCCATGGCTGCCTGCTGGCTGGCTGACCTCTGGAAGTCAAAATGCTCCCATGCAGGCTTGTCCTCTGTGCCCAGCCATGGAATCTCAACCAGCACAAGAGCCACAGACACTTCCAGTCTTTGAGCTCCTTGGCCTGGTGGAGGACAAATGGCTCCTACATTCAGTGACCTCCACCACCCTCACCCAGCTTAGGGTAACACTGCAGGTTTGTTTTGGCCTTACAGTCAGGCCCCACAGACATACTGCCATCTTCTGTGTTGGGAGACTTCAGATGCCTTCTCAGTTCTCCTCATGTGCAGGAGACCAGGCTTTAAGCCTCACTCAGCGTTGCTATTCTCAGTCTAGTTTGCTATCAGAGTCAAAAAGCAGGCCTCAGATGTAACCTTTTACCATCTCTTTAACTAAAGAACAATAATGTTCATAGCAGTCTCACATATGTCTCATGGTAAATAACTAGATACAAAGGCCTAAGGTTGGTAAACATAAGTTATACATTTTTGAGGGTCTAAGAAAGAGTTTTAAGGTTGGTAAACACAAGTCATAAATGTTTGAGGCTCTAAGAAGGAGTTTTAAGATTGATAAATGCAAGCTATGAATGTTTGAGGCTCTAAGAAAGTGTTTTAACGTTGGTAAATGCAAACTTAAAAATTAGTTAAGCCTCTTTTCCATAATGTATAATCATACTAAAAGTTAAGGCCAAGTGAGCTTTTGCCCCTTCTACTTCAGGAAAGCTTCTGCCTTTCCAGAGCTCTCCTTAGAGAGTGTTTATGCTGTTAACACAAAGGTGTATGTCTACCACCTTTTCTACAATGCATATTTCAATGCATATTACAATGGCGATGTTAACATGTGTAAAGTTTTATCTCCTTTGTAAAACTTCAAAGGGAGTCTTGTAAGCTGCAGAAAATCCACCCAAATCCACCTCTTAGGTTAATTGGGCTCCAGATAAGTACTGTATCTATTGTCTATCTCAAAAGGTGGGATTCCTACCCCCTTTCCCTGATTTTTGGGACTCCTCTTTCCTGGCTACCCAATCGCCACATCCATACCTCCAACACAGGCAGACTGATGAGTTCCCTTCCATGGTTGGCATAAATGTTCCCCTTTTTCTGAGAAACTAACTGGTATCTCTCTGTCTCACTGGGGATGGGAGGTATCCTCCCTTTTCGTCGACCCTCACATAGATGCCTTCCCTTGGGTGAATAATCTTGTTCTTTTTACTGACAAGGTCTCTCAGCTTTTCCTTTCCTCTCGTGGTTGGATGTGCCCTTAAGAAATCTTAGTACTAGATGAGCCGTGTCTCCCAGGAGTCTTCCCTGTGGCTCCTGGCACTGCTCGTGACGACCTGCTTTGCAGCTTGTGCCCCTGTACCGCTGATTCTCCAAAGATGGACAGTAAGGGCTTGTCTCTGTTCCCCCATGGAAATCGTGTCTTCCACCATACCTCCAGGCTCTCCTCTGGGCTGCCTTCTAAATAATTTTACACCCCTACATCTAGTGCCCACTTTGAGGGCTTCTAGGCTTACATGCTTCTGCAAGCAAACTTGGCCTCAATTTCCTTAGATGACAGATCCGAAGCAAAAGCTTTTCAATTACTGTCAATGATAGGGTAAATGGAGGTTCCCTCGGGTAAATGGAGGTTCCTATGTTCATGTCTCTTCTTCTGTCTCTTTTTGCTTTCCCAAAAGTTTCAAACGTACACCTAAAAGTAATGTACGCCTAAAGAAATTTTCTCTGTACTGTACTTACCTTGTCTTCTGCCTATATACACATTCCAGTAGCCTGCTGGACCCAGGTGTTTCCTACATCCATGACATCACCAAAGCAGCTACAACAGGTGTTCCAGTTTTGCCTCACAGACTATGTCAAGCTGGACCTGCATGTTCACTCCCAGCCACCGGTGTTCTCACAGACCCTGACAGCATCAAAATAGCCTGTTCTTCCTGGGCTTAACCACCATTTCAGCCTTTTGACCTCCCTATCGCTGCCCTAGTGTCAGCAGGAAGTAGCTAAAGATGATTGATTTCTTCCCCCGTGATCCACTTATTCTCAACAAAAGGCTGGAATGGTGTGCTTCAGGCCCAAGACCAACAGCTCCAGGTTCTCCCAGCATTCCTCAGTCCCTATCTGCTGCTGAGCATAGTTGGCAACTCCACTCACTTTTCAGGACAAGGACTTCCTCTCTTCCTCACCATATAATCTGAATATTTTGGAGCACTTTTTTCCTCTCTCTCTCTCTCTCTCTCTCTCTCTCTCTCTCTCTCTCTCTCTCCCTTGCATGGTGACCAAGAGCTGCTTCCAATAAACCTGTATTTATGCCCTCTAACTTGTTTTACATGAGAAGCAGCCCAAGTTCCTCATTTGTTAATTAAACAAAAAGGGAAGAATGTTATGTTGTGCAGGCAATTCAACTGGCCTTCCCTTAGGGACCTTCAGAGTCCTGACAACGTCCTATGTCAGTACCTGTGTCCTATGATATCATCTGGGCCAGGTACATAGTGACCTATTGACCATTCCCCCTTCTCTTGCTCTGTTGCTCTTCCCTTCTCTTGCTTTCTCTCCTCTCTCTCTCTGTCAGGCCCCTTTCCCCCACCATGTCTCTCTCCATCTCTATCCAATAAACCTCATTGGATTTAAGATCGGTTGTGTGCATGGCATTTTTATCTAAATACTAACAGTCACCTTCCTATACCAAAAGCTCTAGAACACAGAACATAGAACATGTAAGCGGCAGCTCAAATTCTCCATGTTCAATGAGTTGTGTAGGTGCCATCTTCAGCAAACAGGGCCTTGCTGTCAGTTTGTAGAGAGCAACCTATGTTCTTGGTAACAGCCTGGGTTGTTTGGGGATTCCAATGGAACCCCTTTGGCCAGCACCTCAATTAACCGTACTCTAATATTGGCACTGGAAGCTTCCTTTGGTGACAAGAGATGGCTACTTTGGCTCTGTCTCCCCCATTATTTGGGGATTACATTTAGGTCACCTTCCTATATGTTTATATTTTAGGAATATTCTACTGTATTAGGTCTTCATGCTAATCCTCAAATGGCCCTTAATTTTCTTTGTCTGTTCCTATAATCTCTCCCCTCCCCACTTGATCTTCTCATCCCAGTCCCCTCATCCACCCACAACTATCAATTCTATTTTCTTTTCCTAGGGAGATCTAGCTGTTCCCCCAGTTTCTTATTGTATACCTAATTTCTGTGGTTCTATGGATTGTAGCGTGGTAATCATTGACTTAAGAGCTAATATCCACATATAAATGAATATATACCATATTTGTCTTTCTTTGTCTGGGATACCCCACTCAGGATGATTTTTTTTTCTAGTTTCATCCATTTACCTGGACTTCATGATTTTATTTATTTTAATGGGTGAGTAATATTCCATTGGGTAAATGTTCCACATTTTCTTTTCCATTCTTCTGCTGAGGGATATCTAGGTTGTTTCCAATTCCTGGTTATTATGAATAGAGCAGCAATGAACATGGTTGGTCAGATGTCTCTGTGGTAGGATGAAGCATCCTTTGGGAATGTGCCTAACAGTGGTATAACTGGATCTTGAGGTAAGTGAAATTCCCATCTTTCTGAGGAAACATAGCAGTGATTTCCACAGTAGTTGTACAAGTTTGCATTCCCACCAACAATGGAGAGTGTTCCCCTTACACCAGCATGAGCTTTTAATTGTTACATTGATCTTTGCTGCTTTGATGGAAGGAAGATGGAATCTCAGAGTACTTTGGATTTGCATTTCCCTGATGACTAAGGGTGTTGAGCATTTCTTTAAGTTGTTTGAGTTTCCTCTGTTGGGAATTCGATGTTTAAATCTGTACCTTATTTTTAATTGGTTATTTGTTTTATTGATATCTAGGGTTTTTTCAGTTCTTCATATATTTTTGGTATTAGCTCTCTATCACATGTAAAATATGTCAGGTGGGAAAAATCTTTTCCATTTTGTAGGCTTCTGCTTTGTCTGAATGTCTGTATGTCCTTTGCTATACAGAAGCTTTTTAATTTCATGAGATCCCATTTACTAATTGTTGATGTTAGTGCCTGGGCTGTTGAGGTTCTATTCAGGAAGTTGTTGAATGTGCCAATGCCTTCAAGACTATGCCTTACTTTCTCTTCTATCAGGTTCAGTGTATCTAATTTTATGTTGAAGTTTTTGATCCACTTGGACTTCAGTTTTGTGAAGAGTGATAGATATGATCTATTTGCTTTCTTCTACACGCAGCCACCCAGTTTGACAAGCGCCATGTGTGAAGATGCTTTCTTTTTTTCCATTGTACATGTCTGGCTTCTTTAAAAAAATGTGTTCATGGGTGTGTGGATTTACATCTTGGTTTTCGATTCCATTGATTGATGTGTCTGTTTTTATGCCAATATCATGCTGCTTTTATTACTCTAGTTCTGTAGTACAACTTGAACTCGGTTGATACCGGGTTTGGTATCAATTAAATCAGTTGATAAGATGTAAAATGATGTGGGAAAAGCAGGGTCAGGAGGACAGAGGGATTGCAGAGACAAGCGATACTGCAGGCAAGAGCATCTCTGAGACAAGCTGAAGACTGACAACAGGGTAGTCTCCTGGGAGAATATGGGATGAGACCCCTAGTAGCAGGGGTCATGGAGACTGAAGAGGATGCCCTCTAACCAGACAGCGTTCCTAGTGAAGGGAGGGGAACACCACCCACCCACAAAACTATGACCCAAAATTTACCCTGCTTACAATGTGTGCAGGGATAATGATTGAGCAAAGATCCAACCACTGTCTAGTCCAACCTGATACCAACAATGAGGGAGAGAGCCAATCCCTGACACTATTAACGACACTCTGCTGTGCTTACTGACAGGAGCCTAGCATAGCTGTCCTCTGAGAGGCTCCACCCAGCAATGGATCAAAACAGATGCTGAGACTCACAGCCAAACATTGGGAGGAGAGCAGAGAGCCTTGTGGAAGAGTGGGGGTAAGGATAGAAGGACCTGGAGGCTCTCCACAAGAAGAACAATAGATCCAACTAACCTGGGCCCAAGGAGGCTTCCAGAAACTGAAGCACCAACCAAGACCATGCATAGACTGGAACTAGGCCACCTACACATATTACAGGATGGGCAGCTTGTTCTTCATGTGGGTCTCCTAGTAAGGGGAGTTGGAGTTGTCTCTGACAAAGAATCTGTTGCATCCTCTTTTAATACTTCCTCCTGGTGGGCCTGCCTTGCCAGGTCACCAATAAAGAGGATGCTCAGTTCTGATGTGACTGGATGTTCTGGCATGGGTTGGTGGGAGAGCTCCCCTTTTCTGAGTAGTAGTGAAGGGGGCAGGAGGAAGAGGTAAGAAGGGTGGGACTGGGAGGAGGGAGAAGGCTGTGTATGGTTGGGATGTAAAGCGAATAAATAAATTAATTAAAACATGTAAAACGGTGATAGCTCTAGCATCTATTTTATTATTCAGGATTGTTTTAGCTATCTTGTGTGTGTGTGTGTTTCCCTAGGAAGCTGATTGCATTAGAATTTTGGTGGCTATTGCATTGAATCCGTAGATTGTTTTTGGTAGGATGACCATTTTAACTATATTAATCCTATTGATTCATGAGCATGGAAGATCATTCCATCTTCTGATATCATCTTCAATTTCTTCTTTAATGTCTAAAAGTTTTTAAGATGCAAGTTTTTCACTTGTTTGGGTAGAGTTACCTCAATATGTTTCATATTATTTGAGGTTATTGTGAAGTTGTTGTTTCTCTGATTTCTTTCTCAGTTCTTTTGCCATTTGTACATAGCAGGAATGTTGATTTTTGTGTGTGTGAGAGTTGATTATATATCCAACTACTTTGTTGAATGTGTTTATGAGCTATAGGAGTTTCCTAGTGGAATTTTTAGGGTCATTTATATATACCATCATATCATCTCCAAATAAAGCTATTTTGACTTTTTTCTTTCCTGTTTGTATCCCTTTGCTCTCCTGTAGTTGTCTTATTGCTCTAGCTGAGATTAGTATATAGTATCTAGTATCAAGTATCAAGGCAGGGGATCTCTGTGCAAGTTTGAGGCTATCGTGATCTACTTGGTAAGTTCTATTCCAGCCTGCTATACATAGTGAGTTCCGTGCCAACCAAGATTATAAAAAGACACTGTCTCAAAAAACTAACTTAAAAAGAAAGAAAGTGTGAGGAGATGGCTGAGCTATTCAGACTCCCTTCATCCAAGTACAGAAGCTTAATGTGGTTGTACTCAATTGTAACCCTAACACTGGCAGGAGGCAGACGAGTGGATACTTGCTAGACAGCTGAAGTAGTGAGCTCCAGCTTCAGTGAGAGGGCTCCTCTCAACACATCAGGCAGCAAGTGAAAGGAAAGGACACTCAACCTCAACCTCTGCTTTATTCTCTCTGTCTGTCTGTCTGTCTCTCTCTCTCTCTCTCTCTCGCGCGCGCGCGCACACACACACACTCACACACACACAAAAGGGGCATGCGCAGATGTGGTACACACACACCACATGCATGCAGAAAATAAAAAATGACAATTTTTTAAAAATATAAACAAAGCAATAGCACATTTGCATATGCATATCTTCAAATACATGTGTAAATCCTTCAGGTTCAGCTTGGTAGGACCCAAATGGCTGCTTTCAAAGGGGGGATGAAGAAGACCGTGGTAGAAGATATTAAACACAGAACTTAATTTAACCCTAAACTTATTTGTCATATTGAAGCTATTATGAAGAGTTTACTTTACATATTAATTTGAACATTATACAGCATGTGCATGCATCAAGAATATCATATGGTACCCCATAAAGATGTACAACTTTTATGTGTCAATAATTTTTGAAAGAAGCAGTGACTTCAGAATGACAACTATAATTTGATTGATAATTTTGAAATATATATATATATGTATATATATATATATATATAATATGCCACTGAGCCCTGGAAAGATATAGAAAGGGGAGTCAGTGAAACCAACATAGACGATTATACTGCCAACTAATTAATTTTCATGTGTTTTCATTTATCCACCTGTAAGAGAGGTTTACTTAGTGAGTTATTGCTGAAATCCACTATTTTGTACTATTAATATATACTAATCAGAAGACTATCTATTTATTATGGCCATTAGATAAAGTATATCTATGTTTACAACTTATTAAAGGGAGAAAATGTAGTGTTCAGGTTAATGTAAGCTGTGTTACAGTTTTGTTTCTCATATCAGCATCCTGGGTTTTGTACACCAAGCTCTTGTGAGGTAATCAGCATGAGTCAGCCTCCTGTGTCTTACCAGTTCTGGGACACCAAGCAGATCGAGTTTCTAAGACTACAAGACTGAAAATCTAAATTAGACCATGGACGAAAGCACCAAGGCAATGCCTGCCAACAGGGTCTGTTGATAGCCAGCTAGCTATCATTCTTAGTGATACCTCACCTCTGCCATACCTAATCCAGTCATGCATTCATGGCGGGGGGTGGTCTATGCAGAAGAAATATAAAGAGTAGAAAATGCACTAAAATATCAACAGGTAGTGGTATGGGGAAAATATGGATGATTTCAATATTTTATTTTCCCTTTTTGTATTTTGCAAGTTTACTCTAGCGATCATATACTACTGAAAATGTATTTGAATGATAAATTTGAATGATGTTCTAAAAATGTGTTTGAATGATAACAAGATGAAGAAAAACTAGAGGACAGACACGTGAATGGGTCAAGGGGAGAGAAAAAAGTATCTGAGGCTACAGTCTCCCTGAGGGCAAGGTATCAGGGAATTAGGGGCCTAAACAGGGCCCCTCCAAATTGAGCTCTCTTTTCCTTTGTACTAAGGATTTGAAATGGATTATTTACCAGTCATTGCACTTGCACAGGTATAGTGACTGCAGTGGAAACTATTTGCCCGAGAATTCTGTGTCACTGTATTGAATTGCATCTTTGACTGGCTGTTTAGCCTGAAAAATCCCAGCTTGAGCACTTACCTTTCACGATCATTGTCAAATATTTGCCAGTCACCTTCCAAGGTGCCTGACTATAAGCTATACTGGGTAAGGAAGAGGCTGTGGAGGCAGCAGCCCAGAGGAAGAAATGTAAGAAATCAAAAGGGGGGGGGAAATGAAAATGCAAAATCACTGTGGCCAGAGTGAGGTGGCCAGAGACTGCTTAGATTTAGAACTGGAAAGGTCAAGGGACAGTCTTATTCTCCTGGCCCGCAATTCAGAAAGCAGGTGGTACTCCAGCTGAGCCCTGACTGGGGTGCTGGCTTTGGGAGGGTGGTGAGTGAAGGGGTGGAGGGGAGGCAGACGGACTGTAAAGCTTGGAAGCAAAGGCCTTGGGGACCACCTGCAGGAGGCAGATTCCTCGAGCCTGTCACAGCCTCCTCTGCAGCTTTCTCTAGCCCCCAACTCTCATTTTATATTCAGCTCAATGTTTATTGCTTTGGCCGAGTCACCTCCACTCTATGGGGAAACCTTCCAAAGCAGGAACTCCACTGTTAGCTGTCCCACCATGGCCATCCTCAGCCTCAGCTAGCTCCCTATCCTGCTCCCAGTCTGCACCACTTGCTTCCTCAAAGCTCCCTAACCTCCTCTTCCTTCCCAAGCCGCACATTCGCACGTTTCTAAAGAGCGAATAACGCCAGGGAACTCTTTTGTTGTTGTTGATTGGTTTCAGAGTGCCACGGTTAATCTGACTTTTTGGTCAGAATAAAGATCCGGAAATCGAATCGTTCAGTCCTGGAGTGCTGACAAGTCTCTCCTTTCAGTTTTGAAGAGTTCCGAGGGTTCCTAAAACTAGAAGAGCAACAGCCCATGCACACGGCAGGCGTGCAAAATTAAAATAGTCACTTGTAATGTTTCGAAAATAACCCCAGGAGAGAGAGGACATTGCCTCAGCAACACATTTTGGGCGGAGGGTGGCGAGCCCGTGGGTGCAGCGCGCAGCTGCAGGACCCACGCCCCGCCCCGCGCGCGCGCCTGGGGAGGTGGCGCCAGAGCCGCTGATCCTCTGCCTTTGCCAGCCTGGAGGTTCCTGGCCGCTGCTGCGATCTCCCTCAGTGAGCAGAGGATGCCTGTGAGGCACCCGGCTGCGGGCTGATCGAGTGGAGACTGGAGCTTTGCAAGCTGAAGCCTTGACCACAGGTGGCGGAGCCGCGGCCTGAGGTGGACTCTGAGGCCGCCAGAGCGGGGTGCTGTGTAGGAACCCTTGGCCACGGGAGTGAAGGAGCACTTGAGGAGGTTTCAGCAGGCCTGGTGTCCAAGCTTCCCGAGTGTGGATTGAGGGATTAGGGACTGGGCGCAATGAGGAGCAGGAGTAACTCGGGAGTCCGCCTGGACGGCTATGCTAGGCTGGTGCATCAGACCATCCTGTGCCATCAGGTAAGTGTAGGCAAGGCTGAAGTGTGAGCAGCTGGACAATGACCCTGGGTGAACCCTGGAATGCTTTTGCCTCTGGGGAGGCCCTAAGAGGTCCCGAAGGAAAGTTATGTGCTGAACCTGGAGTAGAACTAAACTGTGGCATGAAAAGCCACAATCTCCCCACACACACCTTAACCCCTCTTCAGTTATTCCAGATAGTTTCTGAGCTCATAGGTAACCGCGCCCCCTGCCCCCCTCCCCAGCTACAGCTGGGTTCCAGGAGCAGAGCTGCAAGGGGTGATAACACTTGTTATCCCCTTGATAACCCTTACCCCCAAGATGAAGGCCAATATTTAGCCATCCTAAGAGACCTTATACTACTGTGAAGGTATTTTTCTTTGTGTCTTTGTGTATTCAGTCATTGTTTGGCTCAGTGGATTAGGCTGGCCTTGAATTTAGGAATCCTCCAGCCACAGCCTTCAGCATTTGCATAACAGACCACAAGCTAGTGGGTTTTTTGGTTTGTTTCCTAAGTTTTAGTTTTGTTTGTTTCTTTGTTTGAATATTTGGATTTCACCATGTAGCCCAGGCTGACTTCAAAGTCACCATCCTCCTGCTCCATCTCCCCAGTGCTGGGATTACAGGTATGTACCACTGCACCTGGATTATATACTCTTTTTGGGGTTGTTGGTTTGTTTTTGAAACCAAGTCTTTGTAGCCTATGATGGCCTGAAACTCACTGCAGCCAAGGCTGCTGACCTTGAAATAGAATCAGTCTTCCTGCTTCAGATGCTCCAGTGGGGGAATTATAAGCATTATTATAAATATATTATAACTATATATTTTATATATAAATATATATATTTCTAAATATATTTTCCTTCAGATTTTTCATTGGTAGTTGAATTTAACTAAAAACATTACATTTTCCTGTAAATCGGCACTTAGCAATAGCCTTAGTAATACAGTTGCTACTACCTTAATAATGTCCTTAATTATTTTAATAATACCTACATTTTGGACCTGTAAACTTTCAGCCAGCTCTTTCCTTATTCATGTGAAGAGAGAACAAATTTCCTGGGAAAATATGAGTATGTTCTGCAATGCTGATTAGAAACAGCAGCACACTGACTAGTCCATAACACTTTTTTGGATACCTGAAACTTGCTGAGTAAGATCCACCATATCAAATTGAGGTGATTGACTTGAATGTGCTGGTCATTTCACAGTACACTCATGTATGTGTGTCAGGTCATCATTTTGCACTCTGTAAATATGTACAGTTTTTATTTTCAAGTAGAACTCGGTAAAGCTGGGGGATGATATCTGCCTGCAACTGGTCAAAAGGGAAGAGGGTTCTAAAACTCAAGATTGGGAAGTATTCCATGGATTCTGTTTACTTTAACACTGTGAGGTTAGCTGCCTGTCTTCTTGATTGTTGTTGCAGAATCCAGTGACAGGCTTGCTTCCGGCAAGCTATGATCAGAAAGATGCCTGGGTCCGAGATAATGTGTACAGCATCCTGGCTGTGTGGGGTTTGGGCATGGCATATCGGAAGACTGCAGACCGTGATGAGGACAAGGCAAAGGCCTATGAACTGGAGCAGGTAATCAAAACAATTATGTAGAGGCGTGTTACTATGTGTACTTGTAGCAGGGGGTCAGGAGTTGAAGGAAATATGGTCCTATACCACCTTGCTGGAATTGCATTCTATACAATATTTCCTGTACTGTAACTGAAGTGGTTTTGGCTTGGTTTGGTTATTGCAGTGGAAACTTGAAACCTGCTGGTTCAAGGAAAAGGGTTCAGTGTGTTGATTACTTTTGAAAATCTACCTTGATGTATTTCCTAAAATTAGTAAATCCTCTAACAGTATTTTCAGGTCCTCCCGCTGTATTTTCACTGGGAAGAATATTTGGGAGCACATATGCACTGTTTTACTTATTTTTGAAAATAATTGTATGTGTGTGAGTGGCACTGACACACATCAACAAACAGGCTTTCCTTATTAGACAAAAATAATGACTTTGCTGATCTTCATGCCTGTGACCAGTATTGAGCCCATTGCCTGCCTGCGGACAAAGTGAGGTCAGAGTCAGCAGGTCACTTCAGGCCAACTTTTAAGGCACCTTCCCCTCAATACTTTAGCACCCTTTACAGAACTTCTGAACACAGAGGGATACATCCTCTTAAGTGTCTAAAAAGGCAATCATTTGGCATCATTTGGACTTCACAATACCTTTAATGATAAAGTGCTCTGCCGTTAGTTATAAGTATACGTAGACCCTCTTCTGTTAGCGAGAAGGAGCCTTACCACACCAGCTGCTTTGGCCTGTCATCTCCCTTGAACTTAGGAAATACGAGCTGCAGCTATGATCTGTACATCAGGATATTGGGATTTGGCTGTTTTAAAGAGCAGCAATATATTCAGAAGTTGTGGATCCTGGCAGTGGGACAAGCCTCGCAGTGTTCTCTTCAGCAGCAGCAGGCATTTGGAATTCTTTCAAGCCATTACTGAGAGAGGCAAAACATTGTTGGAGTTCTTGTTCTGGCTGAGGAAGTACAGGCCTTTATAGACATAATGCCATAGGAAAAAACTGGAAAACATAGGGAGTAAATTTTTAAACCCCCTAGTCCTGTATGCTGTGATACCCTGAATCGTGTGCTATTTTGATCTTAATAGTTTGTTCCTTGTTTTGATTTGCTATAAATTAATATCAGTACGTTAATGATGTACGTAATATAATTTGATCATTTTTTTCAACATTATTAGAATAAATCTGTTATCCCATCATTCTGCACAGTTGGTGTCTTTCCTTATTTGACCTAAGTGGAAAAATGAGGAAAAAAGTGAATTGCCAGCTCTAAAATTTTAGTGGCCTGTTATATAACCTTTCATATAGCTGAGAAATATTTTTATATCACCATATTTGTAACTTTGAAATGTTTCAGAACCTTATGAAAATGGGAAACAGTTTCAGAAAACAAAAGTTCCTGTGGGAGTTCTAAACTTTATTTGGACTTGTTTTATGAATCCAAACAAATTTGATTATCAGGTCTTATGTTAAAAAAAAAAAACAACTCAGCATTAATCTAGACTGGGGCGTAAAAACCCACCCATCTTTGTAAATGATCAGAGAGTGAATGTCTTTGGTGTATATGTCACTTCTTTTTAATTACTCAGTTCTGTAGGTATAGCAGAAAAGAACCAGAGATAATATGTAAAACACTAGCACAGTGATGTTCCAGTAAAACTTTACTTACAAAAACAGTGATGGGCTGGATTTGTCCCTGACTCAGAGGAGTAATTCTCAGCTCTGGCTGTACATTGGGATTACTTGGAACACTTTTCAGAGATATTCTTACTGGAGTGTACTTTAATTAAATTAGAATCTGGAAATTACATCCATGATCATTAATATTTTTTAGTTATCTGGGTGATTTTAAGATAGACAGATCTAATAATGTGCTTAGATAACAACTGATCTATGACTAGTAAATGAACATAAAATAAATCCAATACATCCACAGATTAAATTTCTACCTGCTGCCAACTCACCATTACTGTGTGGATTTTCCCCAAAACATGGTCAGTCATTTATGCCATTTCTTCCAACTCTCATAAAATCAGAGAATAGACGAGAAATGTGGATGGAAATAAGAAATGGATTTAAGTAACTTCCTTATTTTATATTGGAAACAGTTATGCACAAGTATATTTTTCCGATTTTCCCTTTTTTTGGGCTTCTGGTTAAGTTTTCGTTATAAAAATTAAACACTCAGGCAAAGCGAGATCTCTGTTTGGCAGCCTCCACTTCTGGATCTTTCTCAGTTTATTCTCTTTGTATCATCTCTCGTCTTTTTTTATGGCTTTTCTATTACCTTTATGAGAATGATTGCGAGCTCTCTTCAACTCTGATCGCAGTTGAGATCCAATCTCCGGTTTTTATTTGTCTGCTCACTAGTTTTCTCTGTGGGTCCTGTGGTTCATCAAACTTTGTGTGCCAGAAAACCCAGCTTTACAAGTAAAGCAAAGCACAATACTCTCCCAAGTAGTAGCAAGTGTTTCTCTTCATGGTCACCCTCAAGGTATTATTTGGAAAATTTTCAAGGTTTGATCTGTGGGACATGAGGCTGATTTAAGCTCTTCTGCACCATGAAACAGAAACCTTTGTAGAGAATTGGAGAAACTGTTCCACGTTGTGATGTTCTGAAACACACTCCCTACTCACACCAGGCATGCATGTGATGTGCACATAATCAAATCGTACATATAAAGTGAAAAACTAATCTTTAAAACTAAAATGAAATTTTAAATAGAAATATGTTGTGGAGGCTGTCAGGCTGTAGGATCCTTAGAGCCTTGGAAGCTGACTTGCTCCTGTTCTTTAGGTGGATTCTCCCCTATTGGATGGCAGGTTTATTTTTAGGTAGAACTGCCTGTAAAAAGAAAGCCTATATTAGTATTTAAATCCAAGGAATCATGACTATGGCTCTTGATCCAACTTTTAGCTGCAGTCTGTTTTGTGTACCTATAAAGTAAGTGCCATGTAAATAGAACCCGGGATAAGGTTACTTGTTCTCAAAAGGTCATGTACCAACTGAAGTTGCTGAGTAAGTGTTCTTGTATCTCAGTGTGTTTAAGTCTTGTTTCCGTTTGTTTCTGCAGAGTGTAGTGAAGTTAATGAGGGGACTGCTGCACTGCATGATGAGACAGGTACGGCACTGGCAAGAGCTTCTAAAAGACGTAACACTTTAATAATGCTTGTAGCCTTTTATCCAGAATCACAAATAGTACACTCTAAATTTAGAAGTGTGGGGATGTCACACAGACTCACCACCCTGTTATAACTGGAATGATTTCCTTCCAGTCTTTTTCCTTCCTTTACAAATACTTTTTCATAAAAAAAAAAAAAAACCATTATACTGTTTGCAATTATGTGTCCTAGATAAAGCATGATACAGGTCTAAAAGAAGCCTCATCTGAAGTGCTTAGATCCAGATCAGTTCTAGAACTAATAAGTTTTCATATTTTTAAAATTACAGTACAGTCCCCATTATCATATAATTCTTCATGTCTTCAGTGGACAGAAAAAATCATAGGGAATCATTACTTTTGCACTCAATGGAATAAAACCTATAAATTAACCCTATGTTGATTTGAATTCAAGGTTTTCACCAAATGAATTTTGATATAAAATGTAGGTAGAAAAATATTTTTGTTTGTTTGTTTGTTTGTTTTTTGAGACGTGGTTTCCCTATGTACCTGAGCTGTTCCTGACTTGCTTTGTAGACCAGGCTGGCCTTGAACTCACAGAGATCCTCCTGTCTCTGCCTCCTGGACTGCTGGGATTACAGGTCTGAACCACCGCATCCGGCTCTTTTAAAGTATTTTCACTTTTAGGATTGAGGATAAGGAATCTTGAACTTGAAGTAATTGGCATTCTCTGACCTTGAGTTTAGCTGAACATCCTTTTAAATGTGAGTTGAAAGTCTGCAGTCCCTTACTGGTGAATTACCTGGTATAGCGTTGCCTCTTTTCTTTGCAGGTTTCTGTTTTGCCTACTGAGTTCCTGTGTATTATGAATATAATCATTTGTCACATACATTGCAAATATTTTTACCATTGCCATTTAACTTTTTTAAGTTCATGACATTTTCCCCACACAAAAGTGTTTTCCTCGGAAACCTTTATTCTGGGATCTTAAAACACATACATACTGAATCTGACATAATTAGATCTTGTCTACAAATGATTTTTAAATGTATATACAATTGTGTATTGTATGTATCTCTTTACTAGTCTCACATATATAATTTTTTCCTTTTTATACCTCATTTGTATTTTATATATTCATATTTTCTGTCTTATTAAATAGGAATAGTCATAAATTTTATGAACCATGTTTAAGATGTGCTGGTATTATCATACATCTGAGACATAAATAATCACATTTGCATTTCAGAGATGAGGTCAGGAACTATTAGTTGCCATTTACCCAAGGTATCCTGTCAGGAGTTCTTTTCTCCGTATGTGTGTGTTAGGATTGGACCCAGAGCCTTTTGCATCTTCAGAATACATTACCACTAAGCTGTACCCCCGATCCCAATGATTCTCTTCTAATTTAGCTTTCTGTAATACTACTTCTCTGTAACTCTGTACAGTTCTTAGTAACTCTTTTCATGGCATCTTCAAAATTTATCTCCTTGGGGTTAGGGAGATGTTTCCACGGTTAAGAGCATATATTATTCTTACAGAAGATCTGAGTTTGGTTCCTAACACCCATGTTGGGCTTGGGACGCTTACAACTAACTGTCTGTAACTTCAGCTCCAAGGAATCTGATGCCCTCTTCTGGCCTCTGAGAGTGCCCACACCCACAAACAGCTAGGTACACAAAGAAACACACACACACACACACACACACACACACACACACACACAAATAAATAAAGAATATCCTTGTCTTGCAATTTTTCTTCAGATTCCTCCTTTAATTTCAGGAACAAATGTGTAGCAATGAGTTATTTTAATAACTCTTCTTATACACTTGAACTTCCAGTTTCTCTACAATATGGCAAAACAACCATTTGAAAAGTATATAATGAACAGGAAATAGCTGTCTATGGCCATTTGTTTTTTATTAAAAATAACAGAATTCCTCAGTGTAGGAAAAACAAAACAAACAAACAAACAAACAAAAAACAGGTAACAACATATTTCAAATATTCACAATTGCCTGAAGGCAGAGTGCAGT
This sequence comes from Rhombomys opimus, assembly GCA_010120015.1. NCBI lineage: Eukaryota > Metazoa > Chordata > Mammalia > Rodentia > Muridae > Rhombomys > Rhombomys opimus. The sequence continues at coordinate 496,374 of REGO01000791.1, read as the reverse complement.
GATGTGTGTCGTAGCGCTACAGACGTATGACAGGCGGGTTGATCTTTCTGACTGGCTTCTTATGCTGTTTTGTTTTTAGGTGGATAAAGTAGAGTCCTTCAAGTATAGTCAGAGTACTAAAGACAGCCTCCATGCCAAGTACAACACCAAAACTTGTGCCACTGTAGTGCGTGATGACGAGTGGGGACACCTGCAGTTGGATGCTACTTCTGTGTACCTGCTCTTCCTAGCACAAATGACTGCCTCAGGTGAGTACAGGACAGGATTACTGTTTGTCCCTAGGTTTGGAGCGTCTACTCTAGTTTGTCTGGCTTCTCTGTTGGTATTGGCCAGAAAGTAAAGTATCTGTTTATAGTGCTCAAAGAAGCCCGTTAGAAATCTGTTTTGTACAGTTAGACAACCTTTATGAGGTCTAAGCAGTATCTTATTGTATTGAGAAACAAATTTGCAGTGCTATTACTCTTTTAAAATGGGGACCTGGAAATCTGGGATAGTTCTTTAGACAGGCATTTTTATTATTTACTAATTCTCAGATGCCAGGAGATAGAAAGAGAGGGTGAGGGAACGTTCTTATTTTCACACTATACACCAATATGCCTATGCTTCGGGTAGCTATAGAATCACCGACTTTATATGCTCTCTATGAAGATGATCTGAACCTAAAAGTGTACGTTTTCTTATGAAACAATATTCTCTGTAAGTAGTTTCATGGCTATCTTCAGATTCATGATATGTAAAAGAAAAATAAAAGAAATATGGTAGCTCACAACTGTCTGTATCCTAGCACTTGGGAAGCAGATATAGGAGGGCTGTTACAAGTTCCAGGCCAGCCACGGTTAAAATAGCAACTTCTAGGCCAGTCAAAGCTACATAGTGAGATCCTGTCTCAAAACAAACAACAACAGCATAATTTCCTTTATAGATAAAAAGCTGGAAATGTAAACAACCTTCTTCTATGGAGTTTTTAAACTTAATAACATGTTTAGGTCATTTAGAGTAAGTGAATGTATTCACAATACCATGTTTTTCTGTGGTGCTGGGGTTTCAGCACAGGGAATCATATATGTGACACAAAAACTCTACCACTAAGCTGAAATTCTTTTCTCTTTTTGAGAGAGGGTGTCACTAAACTGTCGAGGACAGAATTCCTTGACACTAAAGGCATCCAAAGTGGGAATTCCTTCAGAATACTCTTTTTTTCTTTTTCAAATAAATGTTTAGTGATAAACTGTGGTTCTTTTTAAATTTAATTTAATTTTTAGTTACAGTTTATTCGGTCTGTATCCCAGCTGTATCCCCCTTCCCCTCCCCTCCGAATCCCACCCTCTCTCCCTCTTCCTCCCCCATTACAGTGATAGGGGAGGTCTTCCTCCCCTTCCATCTGACCATAGTCTATCAGGTTTCATCAGGACTGGCTTCTTTGTCTTCCTCTGTGGACTGGTAAGGCTGTTCTCCCCTCTGGTGGAGGTGATCAAAGAGCCAGCCCATGAGTTCATGTCAGAGATTGTCCCTAGTTCTATTATTGAGGCACCCTCTTGGATACTGAGCTGCCCGGGTTCCTTCCATGCAAGGGTTCTAAGTTATCTCCATGCTTGGTCCTTGTTTGGAATATCAGTCTCAGAAAAGACCCCCGTGCCCAGATTTTTTTGTTGTTTTGCTCCCCTTGTGGAGCTCCTGTTCATTCCACTCCTAGGCACATATCCAAAAGATGCTCAACTGTACAACAAGGACATTTGATCAACCATGTTTGTAGTGGCTTTATTTGTAATAGCCAAAAGCTGGAAACAACCCAGATGTCCCTCAGTTGAGGTATGGATACAGAAATTTTGGTACATTTACACAATGGAATACTACTCAACAATTAAAAACAAGGAAATTATGAAATTTGCAGGCAAATGGTGGGATCTAGAAAAGATCATTCTGAGTGAGATATCCCTGAAGCAGAGAGACACACATGGTATATACTCACTTATATAGACATGTAATATAGGATAAACCTACTAAAATTTGTACATCTAAGGAAGCTAATCAAGAAGGAGGACCCTGGGTAAGATGATCAATCCTCACTCAGAAAGACAAACAGGATGGACATCTGAAGAAGGAGAAAACAGGGAACAGGACAGGAGCCTATCATAGAGGGCTTCTGAAATACTCCACCCAGCAGGGTATGAAAGCATATGCTGAGGTGCCTAGCCAAACTCTGGGCAGAGTGTAGGGAATCTTATGAAAGAACAACTGTGGTTGTTGATCCACTTGGCTCTACTTCCTCCCTGGGACTTCCAGGTACCACTGCACACGAGACTGGGAAGGATGGAACAGAGGTGGAATGGGGAGGGTCTGCAGGATCCCAGTCTGGCTAGGAGTTCAGAGGCGGGGAAAAGGCTCTCTTAGGGCTCCCAGTGAAACAGCAGCTCTTAGACGATATTTAGTGAGACAGCTTGTACATTTTATTCGGGTGAACAAGAACAAGAACTATATGGACCTTGGGGAGTGGAAAGGGATTTTCAGAGTGGGTGCATATCATTGCCTGGGGCTGAGATGGTGGAAATCCTCTCAGGTGATTACAGATGCTAGTTTTTACAGGTGCTAGTTTCTGTGACTACCTTGAGAATTGTGGGGGTGGGGGCCACAGGACTATATGGGCCAGGGCATGAAGGCACAGACTGGGAGGGAGTGATCCTTACTCCTGCGGGTCTCAAGACTGGGATATTTCAGATTTGGACCTGACTCAACATCACTCTAGCTCGATGCCAGTTTCCTCAGTAAAACAGTCCACACGCTCCACAATAAGCTCTACTTTTTTCTTCTAGAACACAGCCTAAAATGTGAATAACCTTTCTGCAAAATATCCATTTAGTCTCCTTTTTGAAGGAGAAATTTCTGCCAAAATAAATATAATTTTGTTTTATTTCTTTAAATAGAATGGTAGTTATAATTTCATGTTGAATAATATATTTGTTCCAACTCTGGAAGGTGTTTTTTTTTTTTATTTTTTAATTTTTTAAATTCCCTTTGAGACAGGGTTTCTCTGCGTAGTCTTAGCTGTCCTGGAACTTGGTCTGTAGACTAGGCTGGCCTCTGCCTCTGCCTCCTGAGTGTTGTAATTAAAGATGGGAACCACCACCGCCCAGCTTGTTTGTTTGTTTGTTTGTTTTACTTTTTCTTTTTTAACAAAGCAGGCGCTGACTAAATATCCCTGATAGTTTTTAAATGGGATTTTCCAGGATGGAAGTAGAGATACGTTAAAAATAGCTGCATAAGATATATTCATTAAACAAATGTTTATTGATTCCTAACTTAATTACTTTTCAATTCAATCAGCTGCCCTTGATAGTGCTTATAATAAAGTGGGTATTATTTGGTTAAGTCTTGGAGAAATAAATATGAATACTTTGAGAAATAAATACGAATGAGTCAAAAATTGCAATTCAGAAAGGGAAGGGAATAATAATAAATATACAGAAGTTTGAAAGGCACTGGTCATCAATGTAAGGCTGGATGTCTAGTTAGAATGTTAGGGTTAACTGTTTGAGAACTTGTATAACATCCTAAATAGTTTGGAATTCTAGTCTGCCATCAGTAAAGAGCCATTTGGTAAAAATAATCAAGGAACTTTAAGATGGTTTGTTTTTGTAGCAGGAAAATAGTGGAGATAAATTAGATGAGGAAGAAAAATTAAGATGCAAAACTAGTAAAGAGGCTAGTAAAATACTTTAGCAAGAAATAATATAAACTTTTACAATGCATTTAGATTGAAATTTAAAAGGAACTTTCTTATATATAACTGGTGAAAAGAATATGAAGATCTTCATAGAGAATTATCAATACCTTAAGTGTTTTTGAATACTTAGTAAAGATCGATTTAGAGAGAAATTGATTGTAACTTACAGAATGGTAGCATGAAGAGCTTGATTGTCTCCAGGAAAACAGCCAAAAATGCTAAAAATTTAAGAACAATCCAACCCTTTGAAGCCTTTAGAATTTGCTCAAATTGATAAATAGTAAGTGGAGAAGCACTCCAAAGCAATCTAATTATTGAGAGCAGTGAGGTTCTGTGGTAGACTCAGCTTAACCCTCTCCTATCTGAACTCAGGACAATAGGAGCACTCCTTGAGGGGGATAGAGTCAGAAAACAGGCTTCCTCTCTCCTAAGCTCTAGTTCAGTGGTCCTCAGCCTTCCAAGTGCTGCAACCCTTTAGTACAGTTCCTTGTGTTGTGGTGACCCCCAACCATAAAACAACTTTCATTGCGACTTCATAACTGTAATTTTGCTGCTGTTAGGAATTGTAATGTAAATGTCTGTGTTTTCGATCGTCTTTGCAGTCATGCCTCACAGTTTGAGAACTGCTGCTCTGGAGTGAGGCTCCCGGAATCTCCCTTAGAATACAGGCTAGCATCACTTCTCATTACCCCAAGCTCTGTATTTCAGAAGCCCTAGTCCAGGCAAGTGGAGCTTTGGAATCCTCCATACTGCTGGACATTTGTGGTGTAGAATCCACCTCAGACAGAGCAGAGTGAGACTACTGCATTATCTACCTCTTGATGGAGTCAAACACTCTACACTGGAATATGCAGTCTGGGAAGATCACTAACTATGACTCCTGACCAGAACTTACAGTGCAAAACAGGGGTGTCATTCCAAAAGAAATGGGCCGCTGTACTCACCACTTGTGCTAGAGCACTGGTACAGAAAATTTAATGGACAGTGGAAACAAACTGTAAAAGCAAAGCTCCTTAGCTCTTCTTAAGAAAATTAACTTTTCAGAGAAAGTTTGAGAAAGTTCAGATTAGATTTTCGTTCTCCGTAAGATGAATGGCTGGACCGGTGGCTTAGCAGTTAAGAGCAGTCAGTGGCTGCTCTTCCTAGGGATCTGGGCTTGATTCTCATCATCTACATGGTTGCTCACAATCACCTGCAACTCCAGTTCCAGCGGCTTTGATGCTCCCTTCTGGCCTGCCCAGCCATACATGCAGGCAACCCACACACACATCAAAGTAAGTCTCTTTAAAAACACATCTAAATAATTAAGATGAAGTTAATTGTTTAGTAACAGGAAGGGATTAAAAGAAAGATTAGCTAGAAAGTTTAACATTCAAACTTAGGAGTTCTTCCAGGTGTTAGAACAAGTATCAAAGAATTGACTCAAAGTTTGCTGCAGAAAGGGCCTGAGGTTAGCTGTTTGAATTGATGGAGCAATTTATGCTTGGGAATTCTATAAAACAATAGAGCAATCAGTTGAAATCAGTGGTGCGGGCTTAGCTTGATATCAACAGAGGCAGATATTTACCTGATCTTGGAAAGAGATAGTTAATGAGCTCCTCTCCCCCAAAACAACAACAACACTGTCTTCTTAGGGTGAAGATGGATGTCCCTAAGGCTATATCCATTGAGGCTGCAGGCTATGCTGGAATAGATTATACTGAAGTGCTTCAGTCAAATGTCTAAATAAACAAAATTTCCGGAGAAGAAGATAACAGGGTCTAACATGCTCACAACATATTGTGTAACACCTACCCAGTTTTATAACTAAAACTGTAGGGGAAAAGCAACAAGAAAATAGAAATATGCAGTGGTACACACCTGTATCTCAGCACTCAGGAGGCAGAGGCGGGGAGATTGTGAATAAGAGGCTCCCTGGGATACATAGCAAGGCCCTGGCTAAGAAAGAAAAGGGGAAGAGAGAAAAGGTTGAAAAGAGAGTGGGAGAGACTGGGGGAAGGGTGGGGGGAGAGGCAGGCATGCACACCTGTAATCCTAGCACTTAAGAAGTGGTGACAAGAGGATTGAGAGTTCAAAGCCAGGATCGGGTACATAGTGAGTACAAGGCCATTTTAGGATACATGAGACTCTTCTCAAAAACCAAAACCAAGCAAAACAAAGAAACAACAACAAGAAAAAAAAAAACAGGAGGGAAAGTTCCCTTGCAGATGATGCCAAACATATAAACATCTATAAAAAAAAATCATAATTGCAGTTTACCAAAATTAACATCAAGGACCCAGTCAAGAAAGTAAAAGAGGATCTATGATAGCATGATGCCCACTTGTAAGCCTAGCACTTGAGAGGTGGAGTTTGGAGGATTCAGAGTTGAAAGTCATCTTCAACTAAATAGCAAATTCAATGCTAACCTGTGAGACCACATTTAAACAAACAAACAAACAAACAAACATCCCCCTCTCTCAGTGTATGTATGCATGCATGTATGTTTTGTATTTGTGTCGTGTGTGTGAAGTCTTCTATAGATATAGAAGAAAATATTAGCAAATCATATATAAGCTGTTTGTATCTAGTAGAAAGAACTCTCAAAGTCATTATTTAGGAGATCAACAGCATAATTGAGATATGGTGGGGTGGTACATGCTTATAAACATAATAGTTAGAAGCCAAAGGCATGGGGATATCAAGTTTAGACCACAGAGAGACCCTGTCTCATAACAAAAGAGAAAAATGAAAAAAAATAGGCTTCTTTAAAACAATCAGAGTAGGCTGGAGTGATGGCTCAGTGTTTAATAGCACTGGCTGCTCTTCCAGGGGACTTGGGTTTAACTCATAGCATCCACATGGTAGCTCAACTCTAGTTCCAGGCAATCTGACACCTTTGGAATCCACAGACACAGCATGAATGTGGTACACAGACATATATTCAGGCAAATATCCATATGCATTGAAAAATGCTCAATTAAAACAAGTGGCTAGAGGATGTGAACCGATTTTCCTGTAAAGAGCATGTCTTAATAACCACTAAGTACA
>REGO01000791.1:409648-439547 GCA_010120015.1 Rhombomys opimus | reverse complement strand
AACTTCTATGCCAGAAGACTTTAAGGTCAAGGAAACAGACCCAAAAATTGTCCTAGTGGGTCACTAGGGGTGATAGTGTGTGGAACTATTTCCTTCCCACCTCTTTATTCCTGGACCTGTGGATCCTTGCTATGGGAGAAACCATACTATATCCTGGATGCTAATTCAAATCTAGATCACCTTCTGGGGAACCCTGCTCCAGCCCTTGAGGCTGCTGCCACTGCAATCGTTTCTTCAAATGGCTATCCCATCTTTCTATTAGGTCAGCTGCTTCAGAATTGTTGGCAACATGGTAAGACCAATGACTTCCATGATTGTGGGCCCGCTCTCACACGTCTCTGGCTGTGAAGTGAGTTCCTTGGTCAGAAGCAGTACTGTGTGAAATACTATGACAGTAGGTAAGGCATTCTGTAGGTCCATGATGGTGGCCTTGGAAGAAGCATTAAATGCAGGAAAGGCAATTCCATAACCAGAACAAGTATCTACTCAAGTAGGGACAAAGTGTTGTCCTGTCCATGGAGGACAGGTTGAATGTGATCAGCTTGCCATAACTTGGCTCAGTGGTGGTCTCTTGTTGTTGGTAGATCTGGCACTCGCCAGATGCTATAGCCAGGTGTGCCTTGGTGAATGAAGTCCATGTTGTTGAGTCCAGGCTGGCCTTGAACTCATGATCCTCCTGCCTCCACCTCCTTCAACAATTCTACCAGTGTGTGCCACCACATCTGGCTATTGGTATGGTTCATTAAGCCCTTCTGAAAGTGTTCTGGATTTCCTAATCCAAACTCCCAAAGTACACTTCACTAACAAGCAATATGGTCAGGCCTGCCGCGGCAATACCCCGTTCTCCAGGTCTGTCTTAGTGTTCTATTGCTCTGAAGAGACACTATGACCATGGCAACTCTTTTCAAGAAAAGCATTTAACTGAGGCTGGCTTACAATTTCAAAGGGTTAGTCTATTATCATCATGGTGAAAAGCATGGGAACACACAGGAAGAAAGATATGGTCCTGGAGAAGGAGCTGAGAGTTCTAAATCAGGATCCACAGGCCCCAAGAAGGGAGAACCAGTGGCCTGGATTGAGCTGATTGAAAAAAAAAAACTTTTATTGATTCTTTATGATTTTTACATCATTCACCCCAGTCCCACTCATCTCCCTAACCCCTCATATTTGCCTTCTGCCCTTGCATCCTCCCCCACCCAAAGAAAATATAAAAACACATAAACAAAAAAGTGAACAAAACAAAGCATAAAAAACATCTAATCACAGAAGCTGTAGTGTGTCCCACTGTTTCCCACAGTATGCCCCTCTGTCAAACCATCTTATCTTACAAACGTTCGTTGTAATGAGTCCTTGGTCGGGCTCAAGGTCTCTGGCTTCTGACGCACCATCAATATTAGATCCTCACTGGAATGTTTCCCAGTCATTCTGTTATTGCCTAATATCACAGAGATCCTGCAGCTTCCTATCAGTAGGACCAGGACCTCTCATGTGCCCCAACAGTTCTCAGATGATGTAGATCTGGCAGTGGCCATTTCAGAGCCCTGGATCCAGGCCTGGATGGTAGCTGAGCTGGTCAGTGTACCAGCTCTTCCTTCCTTATTCACACCACCAGGGCAAGCTCTCCAGCATTGCTCTGGCTAGGCCACCCAATGCTGCCACTAGCAGGACACAGGGCCAGCAGCTCTCCTTTTCTCTTGCCCTTGGGGGCCAGCTCACCAGCACCTCCACCTCCAGAGCCAGCTGCACTGTGCTGCCCAGTGGAGGTGTAGGGCCCTCTCTCCCAAGGGCTGCAGCTGGTCAGGGTCAGGGCCAGCTCAGCCACTCTCATGACTCCAGGGCTTGCTCTCCTGACTTCCTCAGGTGGTGAGGAGTAAGGAGACAGACCCCCATGCTTGGGCCTGGGCTTTTTAAGTCTCAAAGCTGACACCCAGTGACACACTTCCTCCATCAAGGCCACACCTCCCAATTATTTCAAATAGTACCTGGTGATCAAACCTTCCAATCTCTGAGCTTATGGGGCCATTCTCATTCAGACCAAAAGGTGGGGTTTATTCCTATGAGGATTACTAGGAATGCCCGTAACCTTTTGAAGTCAGGATTAGCAAGGAATAAATTCTCTCCAGAAGGAACCAACCCTATTGAAACCTCATTTCGCATTTTGAAATCTAAATTTAGGGCTTTGGACTACATTCAGATTTCAGCCTATAGGTAAATGATGCTTGCTCAATCAGGAAAGTGTGTATGAATATTCCCATTTTTAAAATGTAAAACACTTCAGGTTCTGAGAACTTAGAATAAGGAATATTCTACCTGTGCCAGCAAAAATACTGCCAAGTTAGACTGACAGAGACAGACGACAAACCTGGGGCAAGATGAGAGAAGTCTGTTGGATTTCCAGAACTCCACAGTGGGAAAGCAGCCTGATGAAACTGCCCAGCTGCAAGCACATGCTCATGTCCTCGTGCATTTATGGAGGTCAGAGGACAACTTCAGGAACTGATTATCTCCTTCCACCATGCGGTAGCCACAGACTGAACTCAGGTCATCAGACTTAGCACCATACACCTTTACCCCAAAACCAGCTCGCTGGCCTAAATTTGTACTGTTTTAAGCTATTATATTTGTGATAGTTCGTTACAGTACCACCAGGAAATTAATATAATCTTAAATCAAGCCACAATACGTTGTATTTGTAAATTCAATTACAATATAACTTACACAAAATAAAATTTCTATAATATAAATTAGATAATGTAATTTCTAGTATATAGATTAAATTTTTGATTAAGTAAGTATATAGCTCAGTAGTAGAGTGCTCATCTGTCATATACCAAAAAAGGCCCCATTCTGTACCTATTATCTCCACCAAATTATAGAGATTGCCAGTTAAAAATCTTGTCAGTCAAATGAGTGCCTCTTGAAAATAGCTTGTAAAGAAGCCTACAATTATATTAGTTCCCAGGAGGCTACCTAAGAAGGATTGAGTTTCTCAGCCTAGGCTGCGGTGCAAGTTTCAGGCCAGCTAATAGGGAGACCCTGTCTTCAAAATATTATGTGACAGTTTCACAATAAGAAAGCTGCTTGAAATACACATCAAACAAGCTGCTGTCTTACCAAGAATAAAGAGAGAGTCCACACTAAGTATGACTAAATAGTGTTCTTCCCCATGTTAGATACCTAGGAGTGCTGGGCAGCTCTTTTTCATCATCTACACATGAGTCTGTCTCTCTCTCTGTCTCTTGTCTGTGTCTCTTTCTATTTACCTACGTATCTATGTATGTATCTGTATGTATGTATGTATGCATGCATCTATCCATCTATCTATCTATCTATCTATCTATCTATCTATCTATCTATCTATCGACAGACTCTCATTCTATTGCTCAGGCTGGCTGCAAATTACTGGGCTCAAGTGACCCTTGTGCCTCAGTTTCTCAAGTGCTGAGTGTAGGTGTCCACCTACCATGCTCAGTTTTTTTAAGTTGTGAGGCTGATCAGGTTTATGAATTTCTTACACTTAATAATTATCAAACATAAAGCTTAGTACGAATTCTGTCTAATCTGTTAGTGCACATAGGTACCTTTTTGTAGCTACATTGAGTGTGTACATACTAACTTGTGTTTGTATTTATCCACCGTTCCATATGTATCTTCTCATATTGAAATAGACACAATATTCTAAAAATTATAATAATTATTTTCTTATTTTTATTGTTTGAGTTGTTCCCAAACCTTCTGTTCTTCTATAAATGCCTGTGTGTAGACCATTGTTTCCTTGGAGTATAATTTTCAGAACAGGAATTCTGGGTAAGGATGAGATTATCTTCTTAGTATTTACAACATGCTGCCTGACTGTTCCTCAGAAAAAACAATAAATGAATAGCATTGTCTTTTTATATCAATAAGATAAAATATCCCTGTCTGTTTTTACTACCCCACCAGTGTTCGGTTTTATTATTTATTTTGTTAGATTAATAATTTTCATATACAAATTATTTTAATTTTTTAATTCCTTGCAATAGCACAATTTTCCCATTTTGCTTTGTTTTAAAACTTTCTGTCTGTTAATGTATGATTAAGTAGTGGAGACTATATGCCTTTGAATGTGTCTGTTCTTTAGAAATACAGCCAGGCCTGCCACAGGCAGGAGAGCAGCCACCACCCCTTGCCTGGGCAAAGTCAAAGCAGGAGAGCTGGCCTTGGTGCTGTAGGTGCAGGAGAGCTGGTGGGCTAACCAACTCAGCTGCCACCCAGGGCCAGATCCAGGGCTTTCAGTTGACTCACCTCAACATCTGCCCTGTCTATGAACTGCTGGAGCACATGAAGGGGATGGTTCTACAGATCTAAAGCTACAAGATCTCCATGACACAGGGCGACAACAGGATGTGGGAAAGGAGTCCCAGGAAGGATCCAGTATTGATAGTGCAGTAGAAGCCAGAGACCTCAAGCCAGACCTGAATCATTGCAATTAACATTTGCAAGTCAAGATGTGTGGACAAAAGGGTATACAGTGTGACACATAGGGTCACCACAGCTTCCACAGCAAGATGGGTTTTTTTGTTTGTTTGGTTGGTTGGTTGGTTTTAGGGGTGATGGTGCAGGGCTTGAGATGGGGTTTCTCAATGTAATAGCCCTGGCTGTCCTGGACTCTATTTAAAGACTCTATTTAAAGACCTGGCCTCAGACTCACAGAGATTGCCTGCCTCTGGCTCCCAAATGCTGGGATTACAAGTGTGTGTCACCACACCCAGCTGGCAAGATTTTTTTATACTGTTCTTTTCTTTTGTGAGGTGGTTGCAAGGGCAGAAGGTGGGTATGGAGGAAGAGGGAGATGAGTGGGATTGAGATGCATGATGTGAAATTCACAAAAAATCAGAGAAGGGGAAGGGAGAGAAAGACAGATAGAGAAAGAGAGACAGAGAGAAAGAGAGAGAGAGAGAGAGAGAGAGGGAGGGAGGGAGAGGGGGGAGGGAGAGCATGGTGGCTGTGGCAGGAGGATTTCCATAAGTTGTAAGCCAGCCTGGGCTGCAGAGTAAGTTTTAAGTCAGCCTAAATTATCGTGTGAGACCCTGTCTCAAAAAGCCCCATTTATGTATGCACACATACATACATCTCTGTATATAGTGCTCCTGGATGAACCTAAGGGCTTACTCACTTGCTAACATGCCATACCACTAAAACCCTGATTCTGGTTTTGGTTTTTGTTTGTTTTTGAGTCAAGGTCATACTATAGAACCCAAAGTCAGATTCATGGCCCTCTTGTCTCCAGATGCTGGGATTACAGTTACCTCCCATTATTCCTTAAACTTAGGTTAGGACAAACTTTTAGTATTTGGAAGTGTAATGTGTGTGTATATATATACATATATATATAAATTAAGAGCTGGGAACAAAAATGAATAGATTTTAATTAATAGAAAATGTAATAGATTTTTGTATAATTTTTATTTTTATTTATTTATTCATTTATTTTTAATTTTTTTAATTTTATTTTTTCTTATCAGTTACATTTTATTAACTCTGTATCCCAGCCGTGTTTGTATACTTTTTAAATATGAAATTCATGGTATGAGATATTTTTTCACTTTTTTTTGAAATTGGGCAGTCATCTTTAGTTTTATTTGAAAGCATATGCCATTCTGGTTCTCTCCAATTTTAAGAAGTTGTGCATTATCTGATCACCAACTGACATGTACATACTGATGTCTTGAAATTTAAAAATACAGAAAAGATCCCAGCAGAAAGATTTTAAAACATTTATAATTTAACCACAGAAGACGCCACTGTTTTATTTGTGGGGTTTTGTTTACATTAAGATTTTATAATTAAAACACTTGTTTTTAGAAAAATGTTCTCATAGACATTGCAATCTACTTTGTGCAAATTAGCAATATATGATGAACCCTGTCCCAAAAGGAGTTCCAGGATGCCATCCCCAACCCCCTCAGGTGCCCCCAAATACAAGCCAGATGCTGTTTTGGCTGACTTTGAGACACACATGCCCACACTTCCCTGTCTAGTTTTCACCTATGCCCAGTTGTAAAAAAGCAAAACAAACCCATTGTCACATGTCAAGAAAGACATCAGTGCCAGTGTCTGTCTCCAGTTTTGTCTCTGTGGCTGTTCTGGTTTCATGACCTCAGTGGAGATCATCCAGGAGAAGGCAGAGCCACATTAAACAGTCACATTAAGGTGGCCACCAGATGGCCTACTAGACTTTGGATCCTGTTTATGATTGATGGAATTTTTAAAAACAACAGCCTCCACCGCAGCCCTGTAAATAGAATTAGACAGCTGTGAGCTACCAGGTGGTTGCTAAGCACTGAGCCCAGGTCCTCTGCAATAGCAGCACCTGCTGTTAACCGCTGAGTCATCTCTCATCCTGCTGTACAGAAAGGCTAAGTTCTGTTTGGTGGGTGTTGCCTTTACTTTTGCTTATTTCTGCTTTGAGATTATCTCACTTGGTAAACCCAGGCTGCTCTGAAGTTCAATATTTATACCAGTCTGGCCTTGAACTTCTGATAATCCTCCTGCCTCTGGTTTTTCAGTGCTTAGATTACAGGCATGAACCCCCATGCTCAACTAAACTTTATGTTTGTATATGTTTGTATATAAATGAAAAGTTTTTCCTTTTCATTTCTTCTTTAGCTTTCATACTTAGAAAGATATGTCCAGGGCTGAAGAGATGGCTCAGAGGTTAAGAGCACCGGCTGTTCTTCCAAAGGTCCTGAGTTCAATTCCCAGAAACCACATGGTAGCTCACAAATGTCTGTAATGAGATCCGGTGCAGGCTGAATATATATAAATAATAAATAAATCTTTAAAAAAAAAAGAAAAAGAAAAATATGTCCAGTCCTAAGTCAGCTCTATTTCACTGCATTTAATTCAAATTGTTTATGTTTACAATTTTACATTTAACTCTTAAACTAAAGTTAAAACTTTAACTGATCCTATGAGGTGAAAAATCTAATAGCTTTTGTTAAAAGTCAACCAGTAATCCAACCACTGTTCATTTACTAGTTCATAGAGCTGTTAAATAATTCATAATTTTAAATGCCATCTCTGTTGCTTACATGCAAAATCTCATCCACATGTATATGTTCCCTTGTGTTTATATCACTACTGTTTTGTCTTTCCTAGCACAACCTTTTTGTCTTTCTTAATCTTTTTTTAAACTTTTATGTTATTTTTTAAATTAAAATCCAATTTCATAATTTTTCCTTTCCTGTCTTCCAACCCTTCCCACATAATCCTTATTTCTCTCTCAAACTCATAGCTTTTATTTTTTAATTGTTACACATACAAACACCTAAATTTATAAATACAAGCTGCTGTATCAATATAATTTAATGTGTATAAGATTTTAGGGTTAAGGGAAATCCTCCAGAAGATAAGGAAGAAGGATTGTAGGACTCAGAGAAGTTGAGAACACCAGGAAAACATGATCCACAGAATCAGTTAAACAGGGCTCCTAGGGGCTTACAGAGACTAAAGAGACAATCAGGGACCCCAAAAAAGTCTGAACTAGGTCCTCTACATATGTTATGGTTGCATAACCTGGTGTTTTTGTGGGACTCCCAACAGTAGGATTCAGGGCTGTCTCTGACCCTTTTGGCTGTGCTTGGAACCCTTTTCCTCCCACGAGATTACCTCATCCAGCCTTGGTATGAGGATTTGTGCCTAGTTTTACTGTTACATCTCCAGTGGATATCCCTGGGAGGCCTGCTGTGTTGAGGTTGTAGTTTTATTTTTAATTTATTTTTTGATTATTAGAATTCATTCATTTTATATCTCAGCTGTAGACCCCTCCCTCATCCCTTTGCAATCCCACCCTACTTCCCTCATCTCTTCCCATGCCCTTCCCTCATTCCACTGATAGGGGAGGTCCTCCTCCCCTTCCCCCTGACTGTAGCATATCAGGTCTCATCAGGACTGGCTGCATTGTCCTCCTCTATGGCCTGGGAAGGCTGCTCCCCCGTCAGGGGGAGGTGATCAAAGAGCCAGCCAGAGTTCATGTCAGAGACACCCTCTGCTCACTTGGAGACTGAGCAAGTGGTTTAGGGTATCTTCATGTATAGTCCTTGGTTGGAGTATAAGTCTTTGCAAAGACCTCTGGGCCCAGATTTTTTGGTTCTGTTGCTCTCCTTGTGGAGCTCCTGTCCCCTCCATGTCTTTCTATCTCCTCTTTCTTTCATAAGATTCCCTGCACTCTGCCCAAGGTTTGGCTATGAATCTCAGCATCTACTTTGATACTTTGCAGGGTAGAGTCTTTCAGAGGCCCTCTGTTGTAGGCTCCTGTCCTGTTCCCTGTTTTTGCCTGCTTCTCTTGTCCATCCTGTTTGCCTTTTTGAGTGAGGAAGGAGCAAGTTCCCTAGGGTCCTCCTCCTTGCTTAGCTTCTTTAGGACTATAGATATTTAGTATGTTTAACCTATATTTTGTGACTAATATCCACTTATAAGTGAATATATACCATGTGTGTCTTTCTGCTTCAGAGATACCTCACTCAGGATGATCTTTTCTAGTTCACATCATTTGCCTGCAAATTTCATGATTTCCTTGTTCTATTAAAAATAGCTGAGTAGTATTCCACTGTGTAAATGTACCACAATTTCTGTATCCATTCCTCAGTTGAGGGACATCTAGGTTGTTTCCAGATTCTAGCTATTACAAATAAAGCTACTACAAACATGGTTGAGCAAATGTCCTTGTTGTATACTTGAGCATATTTTGGATATGTGCCTAGGAGTGGTATAACTGGATCTTGAGGTAGCACTATTCCCAACTTTCTGAGAAAACACCAGATTGATTTCCAAAGTGTTTGCACAAGGTTTCATTCCCTCCAGCAATGGTTCCCCTTTCTCCACATAATTTCCTGCATGTGTTGTCACTTGAGGTTTTGATCTCAGCCATTCTGATGGATGTAATGTGAAATCTCAAATTTCAGATTTTTTGATCTGCTTTTCCCTGATGAGTCAGGACATTGAGCATTTCTTTAAATGTTTCTCTGCCATTTGATATTCCTCTGTTGAGAATTCCCTGTTGAACTTGTAACTTCTTTTTTAATTGTATTTCTTGATTTGTTGGTGTTTAACTTTTTGAGTTCTTTATGTATTCCAGATATTAGCCCTCTGTCATATATAGGGTTGGTGAAGATCCTTTCCCAATCTGTAGGCAATAGTTTTGTTCTGACGACAGTTTCCTTTGCTTTACAGAAGTTTGCAGTTTCATGAGATCCCATATATTGATTGTTTCTCTTAGAGCCTATGCTGTTGGTGTTCTGTTCAGGAAGTTGTCTCCTGTACCAATGAGTTCTAGGCTCTTTCCCAATTTTTCTTCTAACAGGTTTAGTGTGTCCGTATTTATGTTGAGGTCTTTGATTCACTTGGATTTTAGTTTTGAGTAGGATGATAAGTCTGGATCTATTTGCATTTTTCTACATGTAGATATCCAGTTAGACCAGCACCATTTGCTGAAGATGCTGTCTTTTTTATGGTATGCTTTTGGTTTGTTTGTCAAAAATCAAGTATCTGTAGGTGTGTGTGTGTTTATTTCTGGGTCTTCTATTCAATTCCGTTGATCCACCATTTTGTTTCTATGCCAGTGCCATACAATTTTCATGACTGTTGTTCTGTAGTACAGCTTAAGATCAGGGATGGGGATACCTCCAGAAGATCTTTTATTGTACAGGATTGTTTTAGCAATTCTGGGTTTTTGGTTTTTCCATATGAAATTGAGAATTGTTCTTTTAAGTTTTGTAAAGAATTGTGTTGGCCTAAATGAACATCAGTACAAAGTCCCAATTTATTTCTAATATCAGAGATCAGACCTCTACTCTTGCCTGATGCGTCTAAAACAAAAAGGGGGAACTGTAGAGAGCTGCGTAATGCCGCACCTTAAAGATGGAGCTGGTTTCCGCCTTCCACCTTCCCGATGGTGAGTGCTCTCTGTCACAAACAACTCCATATTTGGCTAAGGCTGAGGATCTGGCTTGCTTCCGTGTATGTGGACCTATCTGCATTGCCCACGTGGCACGCTGGGGTTGGCTAATCAGAGGCTACTTAAGCTCTGGGCTAGCTTTCCCCAGGGTCAGAAGATTGTTCAAGGTTCCTGAATAAAGTGCATTGAGAAGAAAAAAAAAAGAATTGTGTTGGCATTTGATGGGAATTATATTGAATATGTAAATTGTTTCTGGTAGGATAGCCCTTTTTTTAAAATAATTTTTATTTTTTTATATTAATCACAGGTTATTTACTTTGTATCCCAGCCATAGCCCCCTCTCTCAATCCCTCCCAACCCCACCCTTCCTCCCTCATCTCCTCCCTGTCCCTTTCCAAGTCCACTGATAGGAGAGGTCCTCCTCCCCTTCCATCTGACCCTAGCTTATCAGGTATCTTCAGGACTGGCTTCAATGTCCTCCCCTGTGGCCTAGCAAGGCTTCTTCTCTCTCGGGGGTAGGAGAGGTCAAAGAACCAGCCATTGAGTTCATGTCAGAAATAGTCCCTGTTCCCCTTACTAGGGTACCCACTTGGATACTGAGCTACCATGCACGTTAATCCCACTGATCCATGAGCACAGGAGATCTTTCCATCGTCTGATATCTTCTTTAATTTCTTTCTTCAGAGACTTGAAGTTTCTTTCAAACATATCTTTCACTTTCCTGGTTAGAGTTACACCAATGTACTTTATGTTATTTGTGGCTATTATGAAGGGTATACTTTCCTTAATTTCTTTCTCAGCCCTCTTTTGTTTTGTATACAGGAGGGCTACTGATTTTTCTTTTTGAGTTAATTTTGTATCCAGCCACTTTGCTGGAGGTGTTTATCAGCTGCAATAATTCTCTGGTAGAATTTTTGGCGTCACTCATGTATACTATCATATCATCTGCGAATAGTGATACTTTGACATTTTCTGATGTGTATCCCCTTGATCTCCTTTAGTTGTCTTATTGCTTTAGCTAGGACGTTAAGTAGTATGTTGAAGAGACAAGGAGAGAGTGGGCAGCCTTGCCTAGTCCTTGATTTCAGTGGGATTGATTTAAGTTTCTCTCCATTTAGTTTGATGTTGGCTACATGCATGCTGTATATTGCTTTTACTCTGTTTATGTATGTGCCTTGTATCCATGATCTCTCCAAACTTTAAACGCTTTTTTTTTTAAGGGAAATACAGGAGAAGTTGATCTGGGGTGAGGGACTGGGAAGAGTGGAGGGAAGGGAAACTGTGGTCAGAATCTAATGTATGAAAGATGAATAAAAGTTAAAAAAAAATTCAAAGCTGACCACTTGCTATTGGATAACCAATTTGGTTGTTCTTTCCTGGAGAAGACTATTCTGCTCTCAGCATTTCTTGGTTGCCTGTAGCTCTTTGTCTAGGGTTAAGGTCCAGTGAGATTTCCCTCTTCCGTGTCAGTGTGCCTGTTCGTGTCGTCCTTGTTCAAGTCTTCAGACAGCCATGTTGATGAGACATAATGGGTGAAGCTTCTGACATTTCTAGAGGAAATCTCACAGCAAACTCCCTCTGTCTCTTAAAATCTTCCCATTCCCGAGCCCCCTGCTCTTACTGAGATCTCTGAGCCTTATGTACAGGAGTTGTTTTACAGATGGAACAGTTGGGTCTGGATAGCATACAATTATCTGCATTTTGAACAGTTGTAGTTTTGTGTAATGGTTGCTGTCTATTGCAAGGAGATTTTTTCAACACATTTTTGTAAGAGTATTTATTTACTGCATCCTTACATAATCGCATTCTACTTACTTAAGTAGAGGATTTTACTCTATTTATGTGCTTTGGAATTTTAGAGAGGACTTTTAGTACTGTTATGAATAATACACAGTATATTATTGAAAAATGAGCCCATGTTCCTTTTATAGGTAACATGGTATTCTTTCTCTGTATTTTAAATTTTAGTTATTTATTCACTTTCCTCCCTATCATAGCTCCCTCTGTCCTCTCCTCCTAAGCCCGCCTTTCCACCCTTTTCCCCCTTATCCCTTCTCAGAAAAAGGGAGCCCCCGCTTGCTAACCCACCCAGGGTGCATGAAGTCACATCAGGACTCTTACACTGAGACCTGACTAGGCAGTCCAGCTAAGGAAAAGTGATCTAAAAGCAGGCAACAGAGTCCATGTCAGAGACATCCCCACTTGGACTTGCTAGGCTACCCACATGAAGACCTAGCTGCCCATCAGTTACATATGTGAGGGGGTCTTAGGTCCAGTGCATGCATGTTCTTTGGTTGGTGCCTCAGCCTTTGTAAGGTTCAATAGGCCTAGGTTAGTTGACTCTGTTGGTTTTCTTGTGGAGTTCTTGTCCCCTCCAGGTCCTTCTATGTTTCACCTACTCTTCCACAATACTCCCCAAGCTCTTAGTGTTTAGCTGTAGATCTCAGAATCTGTTTCAACCTGCTGCTTGGTGGGGCCTTTCAGAGGACAGTTATGCTAGGCTCCTGTCTGCAAGCCTAGCAGAGTATCTCAATGTCTTTAATCATCCAGAAATGCAAATTAAAAGGACCCTGAGATTTCACTTTATACCCATCAGAATGTCTAAGTGACAGCACTTGCTGGCAAGGATGTGGAGAAAGGCAAATCCTCCTCCATTGCTGGTGGGAATGTAACCTTGTACAACCACTTTGGAAATCAATCTGGCGCTTTCTCAGACATTTGGGATTCGTGCTACCTCAAGAACCAGCTATACCACTCCTAGGCATATACTCAGAAGATGCTCCACATACAACAAGGACACTTGCTCAACCATGTTCATAGAAGCTTTGTTCGTAATAGCCAGAATCTGGAAAAAAAAAACAGATATCCATCAAGGGAGGAATGGATACAGAAAATGTGGTGCATTTACACAATGGAATACTACTCAGCTATTAAAAACAAGGAAATCATGACATTTGCAGACAAATGGGTGGAACTAGTGCAGGGAGATTTTTTTATGAGGAGTCAGAACTATGTTCATCTGTGTGTTTAAGGATAAATATTTAAAATATAGTTAGGAGTTATACAGGTTTAATAAAGTGGCATCACTTCACTAGGCCTGAGTAGTTGCCTAGGTTTCCAGTACCAAGCACAATTTCACTTTTGTTGAGTGGGTCTTAGATCAGTTAGAGAGCTATTGGTTACTGCCATAGTATGAGACTATTGAACCCTTAAGAGCACCATGCCATGCTGGTCATTGTTTTAGTTCACAAGCATTATACCTGAGTAGGACTATTGGCTTTTTTCCCCTCTCTTGGAGGCTTGTATGTTGCCTTCTAGTACTATGAAAGCTAAACCTCAGGGAGGAGGCTTTCAGGTTAGAACTTGCTTGGATACTGCCTGCCCCCAATCCTGTGTCCAAAGTACAAGGTGTCTTCAGCAACAGAGACTTGCCTTCAGCCTCTGGGAGGCAGCCAAGAGCAACATCAGTATAGCCTATGTTGTAGGAATCTTTTGGACAATACTGACAACTCAAAATGGAGCTTTTCCTGAATAGTGTATACAGAATTATAGGTATTATATATAATTTTAAATAGATTGATACAATGATTCTTCATGACTTTTCATGACTTTCTATCTTATTTTACCATACTTCTGTATTTATCACTCTCCCCCTTTCTACCTAGAGCTCCTCCTTTTAAAAATTTCACTATTCAGATCACACCCTGCTATTCTCTTCTCTATTGCTTTCTTCTCTGTGCAATGATCTCCTTTTATTTTCATGGTTTCTAGAGTTACTCCAGGTTATATACTTAAATCTAAGGAGTTGGAGCTACAAAGAACAGATAGTGATAATTGTGATGTTTATGTATCTGGGTATGAATTAACTCATTCAATATGATCTTTTTCTAGTTCTCAAGACTGATGACAATAAAAGAAAATATAGAAGAAAAAAGTATGTTAATTTTTTAATGTAATGTACCACAATTAAAGGCAGAAGTTCGGGGTCAATGAGATGACTTAGCAGATAAAGAAACTTACTAAGCAAGCTTTTAGCCTGGAGTTCCACCTCCAGAACCCATAGAAAGTTGGGAAGAAGAACCAACACCACAAGTTGTCCTCTGACCTACACATGTTTACCTTGGCATATATGTTCATACACAAAAATGCAGACATACAATAATAGATAAATTTAAAAAGCAGAATTTTAGCTTCCAGTATAATGGAATATCTTGAGTTTTCTAGTCCTTATACTAAGCATAACCAAAAATGTGAGAAGAAAAGATTTCATAGGATATACTAGGAAGCCTAGGAAACTAAAATGAATAAATGAACAAAAAGCCAAAAGAAAAATATCCAGACAAACAACTGCTCCTCTTCCTTCTCTTTGTCCTTGTTTTTGTGAGAGAGTATTTCAGTGTGTAACCCAGGCTGGCCTCGTTATCACAATCCTCCTGCCTACTACTTACAATCTTCTTTCCTCAGCCTTCTATGTGCAGGAATTATAGGTTTGCAACACTATGCTTGGTTCAAACACATAGTCTTCTTTTAATATAGTATTGGAAGTCCCGCAAGAACAACTAAACAAGAAAAAGGATATCCAATTGTAAATAAAGAATTGAAGTTATGACCTATCTTAATGCTCTCATATGGAAAAATTCTAAAGAGTTCACATATATTTAAAAAGGCTTTTAGAATGAATAAATTCAACAAAGCTGTAGGACACAAAATCTCACATTTTCGTTCTATACATTAACAATAAATGATCCAAAAAGAAAATCAACAAAATACACTTTCATTTGCATGAAAGAGAATAAAGACTATAAGAATGAATTTAACCTGATAGGGGATTAGTTCCTCCCCTATCAGTGGACTTGGAAAGGGGCAGGGAGGAGACCAGAAAGGGAGTGTGGGGTTGGGGAGGGAATGAGGGAGAGGGATACAGCTGGGACACAGAGTTAACAAAATGTAAATAATAAGAAAAATAAAATTAAAAAAAAAGAATGAATTTAACCAAATAGGTAAAAGACTCATATGCTGAAAATGACAATGAAAGAAAATTAAAATTATGTGTGGAAATAATGTCTGGAAATGGGTATAACTGTAGATTATTGTGTTAAATGAAATAAACCAGACTTTGATAAATATTGCATGTTTTTTCTCACTTTTATAAAATTCTGGATTTTATAAAGATATATTAAATCATATATATGTATTTATGTTCATGAGACCTGAAAACAAAGAGAACCCTGGGGTAGAAAAAGTCCTAATAGTGGGAGGAGAAATGGAGAAGGAGAACAGGGGGGACATGGGGATGTATGTGGTTCAAATATTTGACACTTGAAAGAAATTATCTCTTACAAACCCATTCTGTGTACCAAAACACTTAATTTAAAAAGATAAACAAAACCTCCTCCTTTTTCAAGAGAAATTTAAGCTAATCCTCATATCAACAGTAACTATAATGACTGAATTTTAAACATAGGATAATAGATAATGAATGGAGGTTTCAGGAAGCAATTAAGGCACCCAAGACCAAATAAACGGAATATCTAATGCTTATGGATTACAAGATGCATGCAATATTGCTATGGTGTTAATATTATACAAACATATGAATGAGTAAAATCCAGTCTTTGTCGAAATCCCAGTATGATTTAATTTTTTAAACTGCAGTGCAATGACGAGTTCAGAGTCAGCCTTGTCAAAACACCTGCTAAGAGAGGTAGTCTTACATCCTAGACCACACTTACTGGTAAACTTGTGCACATTCGTAAGCCTTTAAAGAAAAAGTCTCCTTTCAGAGAAAAAGTCAAACTTATCTAGCAGAGACCCAATGAGAGGCTTAGTTTTAGCATTCTCAAAGTAAAACCAGGGATAAAAAAGAAAATCGTTGATGACTGTATACTCTGCAACTGATAATTTCATCAATATTTTCCAAGAAATTCTGAGGCATTGATGGGATCTAAAAAATATGACTTATATCTCAAATCTCTGACAGCTCATAGTTTCGTAACAAAGCACCTGACTTTATGATAAACTTGTACTTTGAAAGACTTTTTATTTGGTGTTTGATTGGTTGGTTTTGTTTGTTTGTTTTTTGTTTTTTGTTTTTTGTTTTTTTTTTGAGACAGCGTTTCTCTGTGTAGCCTTGGCTATCCTGAAATTCTCTCTGATAGACCAGGCTGGACTCAAACTTGCCTCTGCCTCCCAAGTGCTGGAAGTAAAGGCGGGTTCCACCACCTCCCACCTTTGTTCAGTCATTTGGCAAGTAGCATAAGGTTTGAGTATGGTGGATTAACTGTATACGACTGTTTTGGTTAAAGTCTGTTTGTCTAGAATATTTGGGTCAATGAATTGTATTTACAAAGTTTTGTACCTTTGTTGCTGTAAATAATAGGTATTTTTCATGAGTTTTATGCCGTTTGAACAGTATCTTAAAATCCCTTAGTAAATAAAAAACAGAAAAAGTCATATGGAAGCCTGGTATTTAGTAGACTGCCAGAAGGATTTCAAGGTCTTGGTTAGTCTGAACGATGAAGTGACTTCCAGGCCAGTCTAAGCAATGTGGTGAGACTCTTCTTAAAAAAACAATTAAAAATGAAATAATGAAATTTGTATGGAAAATTAAGAGAATCCCAGTCAAGTGGCCAAAAATCTTGAAAATGAAGAGCAAAACTGGAAGACTCATCATTTCTTCTTCTTTTTTTTTTTTTTAACTCATCATTTCTAACGCCAACACATACAAGTCTTTAGTAATCAAAACCGCATGGTGCTGGTGTAAAGTTGGACATATAGAACAATGGACTAGAATGGAGAACCCAGAAATAAAACTATGTATATGTAGTCAGATGATCTTTACTAAGGATATGATTTAGTGGAGGAAAGGACAGTCCTTTCAACACATAATTCTGGGAAAACTTCATGTCTGCATGCAGAAAAGTGAGATTTAATCTTTACCTAATAATATACACAGACAAATAATCAAAATATAAAACTTAAAACTATAAAGTTCTTAGAAGAGAATGTGAAATGCTTCTTGCCATTGGATTTACAATGATATATTGAATGGATATGATTTCAAAAGCACTGAGCCAACTAAAAGATAAAATAGACAAATTGAACTTCATCCAGATAAAAACCTGTGTGCTCAAAGGAAGCCATCAACAAAGGGAAAAGGCAATTTTATACAGCAAGACAAAATAATATTATATGTTACGTGTAATAATGAATTAATTTTCAGAAAACATGAACTACAGCTTAACACCCAACTATTAACAATCGGATTGAAAAACGAGCAAAGACTTAAGTATTTCTTCAGGTCTGGTGAAACGAATCAGCTGGTAAAGGAGCTTGCTACATTAGCCTGACAACCTGAGTTTGGTCCTCACAAACCATGTAAATGGGGGAAGGTGTGATCCATCTACATAAAGTTGTTCTCTGAACTTTACATACTCACTGTGGTAGCTGTGTGTGCATGCACAGGGTTAGAGGGACACAGAATTTTTTAATTTTTTTTTATTAATTACAGTTTATTTGCTTTGTAACCCAGCTGTAGCTCCCTCCTCCATTCCCCCCAATCTCACCCTCCTTCCCTCTTCTTCTTCTTCTATGCCCCTCCCCCAGTCCAGTGATAGGGGAGGTCCTCCTCCCCTTCCATCTGACCCTAGTCTATCAGGTCTCATCAGAACTGCCTTCTTTGTCTTCCTCTGTGGCCTGATAAGGCTGCCACCCCATCAGAGGGGAGGTGATCAAAGAGTCAGCTACTGAGTTCATGTCAGAGACAGCCCCTAATCTCCTTGTTTAGAGCACCCACTTGGACACTGAGCTGCCATGGGCTATATCTGTTCAGGGGTTCTAGGTTATCTCCATGAATGGTCCTTGGTTGGAGTATCAGTCTCAGAAAAGACCCCTGTGCTCAGTTTTGGTTCTGTTGTTTTCCTTGTGGAACTCCAGACCCTTCCCGGTCTTTCTATCTCCCCCTTCTTTCATAAGATTCCCTGCACTCTGCCCAAAGTTTGGCTATGAGTCTCAGCATCTGCTTTAATACCCTGCTGGGTAGAGTCTTTCAGAGGCCTTCTGTGGTAGGCTCATGTCCTGTTCCCTGTTTTCACCTTCTTCCAATGTCTACCCCGTTTGCCTTTCTGAGTCAGAACTGATCATCTTACCCTGAGTTCTCCTTCTTGATTAACTTCTTTTCATTAGGTGTGCAGATTTTAGTATGTTTATCCTATCTTATAGGTCTAGTATCCACTTATAAGTGAGTATATACCGTGTGTGTCTTTCTGCTTCTGAGATACCTCACTCAGGATGATCTTTTCTAGTTCGCACCATTGGCCTGCAAATTTCATGATTTCCTTGTTTTTGATTGCTGAGTGGTACTCCATTGTGTAAAAGTATCACCATTTCTGTATCCATCCCAGAGAATTTTTAAAAAGGTTAAAAAGACATTTCTTCAAAGAAGAGATACAGATGGCCAATAATGAGACAGAAAAAACTGCTCAGTGAGCATGGCTGCACAAGTATCTCTGTAATAGCACATGCCAAGGACTGTTCTAGATGGGTCATAGCATATGTCTATTTTTCTCTCTTTCTTTCTTTCTTTTCGAGAATTCTTTACACTAATTTCCACGGTGACTTCACCATTTTGCAGATATACCCCCAGTAAATGAGCTTTCCCCTTCTCTACATCCTCTCTAGCATTTGTTGTTGCCTAAAACATTATGCACAATGAAAATGCCAGTTGGCGTTCCATGGTGGATGGAAGATTTTTACATTGCCCTGCCCGTAGATAATGGCTGGTGAGTCAGAACCTGGCTTAGCAGGGAACAACTCCGTGATAGGTTGTCTAATCACATAAGGGCAACCTTGGACAAATGTACATATAGGCAACACTAAATGTATTCGATATGCTGTACTTATATATTTGCATATGTATGTATACACCTGTGTGTGCATGTATAACAATAATAATAAAGAGGCTATGACTTTGAGAGGGATTGTGAGGGACATAGGGGCTAAAGGGACACAGTGGGTGGGGTAAAAATTATGCAAATACAGTTCTTGTGTGAAAGTCTAAAAATAAATGTAAAAAAATATTCAAAACTGATCAGTAGGGATATATAAACCAAAATTACAATGAGATACAACTTTACAGGTGTTATAATGACTTTTGGTGAAGATTTGTAGAAACAAACTCTTGTGAACTGTTGGAGGGACTTTAAAATGGCAACGCACTGGATAACAGGGCAGTGGTTCCTTAAAAAGTTAAAAGTAGGGCTTAAAGAGATGGCTCAGTGGTTAAGAGCACTTGTGCACTTTCAGAGGACCAGATTCACTTCCCAGCATTGACATGGTATCTTGCAACCACCAGTAACTCCAGTTCTAGGGAACCCAATGCCTGTTCTGATACTGGGCTCACAAAACATCCGTATACAAAAATAAATCTTTTTTTGGAGTTTCAACATAAAATTAGTGTATGATTCAAGAATTCTAAGTATATTCTAAAAAGAAAATGAAGTGAGAAAGTTGAACAGATATTTTCTGCATTACGGTCCAATATTGTTTACAATAGGAAAAAATGTGAACATTCTGAATATCCATCAACAATTGAATAGAAAAGCAAAGGTGGCACATGTAAAGGATGGAATATTTGACCTTAAAAAAGGAGGGAAATTCTAACATGCTGTTATATATATGAACTTTGAAGATACTATGCTGAGTGAAATAAACCAGTTAGTTATAAAAGGAAAGATAACAATGATTCAATTCAATCTGAGGTAGTTTGAGTAGTCAAATTCATAGGCACAAAGTAGAAATCTGTTGTCAGAGACTGGGAAGAGAGGGAACTTAGTGTTTAATGGATGTAGAGTTTCAGTTTGGAAAGATGAAGTAGTTCTAGGGAGGTGAATAGTGGTGGCATTTACACAGTGATGTATTTAAAGCTACTAAGCTCTTAAAATTATTAAATGATAAATTTTGTTACATATATTTTAGTGTTATGAAAAAGATACTAGGAAAGACCCTCATAATGGTAAAAAGCACTTGTCCCAAAAGCCTGATGACCTGAGTTTGATCCCGGAAACCTAAAGTAGAGAGAACCAGCTCCCCAAGTTTGCTTTCTTGCCTCCGTGTGTCCTGACATGAGTGCTCACACACACACACACACACACACACACACACACACACACACACCATGTACAATAATAGTTAAGATTTTATCAACAAGAATTTGTGAATAAACCTAGTTTGGCTATTAATCCCAGAGCAAATATGTGCATTATTGAGTGGAACTTGGAATATAACCAAGGCATTGAGCATTCTCTGGTCTGCTACCTCACAAGCGGAAGCAACTCTGAAAATGTAGCATGCTGGAGTTGGGGGTATGGCTCATTTGGTAAACCGCTTTTCTTGCCATCATGAGGAATTGGGTTTGATCCTCTAAATATTCATAGGAGTATCAGAAATGGTATGCATGCTTATAAACCTAGCAGTGGGGAGGCAGAGACAGAAAGATCCTGGGGCTTTTTAGCTATCACATCTAGCCTAATTGGTGGACTGTAGGTCAGCTAGAGACCCAAACTCAAAAGGAGATGAATGGCATTCCTGAGGATGACACCTCAGGGTTTTCCTGGCCTGCATGTTTACTCATGCACATGAAAAGGCAGCATATTTGATAAAGATACCAAATCAAGTACTCATAAACATATGCTGTAGCCAAAAACATAGTAGGGGTTCTATGGGTACTGACAAGAAAGGGTATTCCATGCATTTGGGAGGAAAAAATTTTAGACCAATATGTGAAGTATTTTCCCCTCTGATGATAAGAAAAATACATGTCTGTGAATGAACAATTCCCTTATTGTATCTTAACAATGTTTAATACAGTTTCATATTTATATATAGTATATAGTAAGGTATGTATATAATATACTTAACATAGATATAGATTGCAATATGGATTCTAATTTTAGAAAGCTAAGCTATAAAAGGGAGACATCTTAAACTGAAAGAAATGAGGTGGATGTGTATTTCTATGTATATACATACACTGTGTGTATCTGTGTAAACAAATATTGCTTTAAACTGTACACTAAGACTATCCTGATCTTTTCTCAAATCTGCGTCAGGATGCAATAATAGAATGAAACTCAGTGGACGACCTTACAGGCTCATGGGTGTGCTTGGAACATCAAAACTCTATGACATTCGCAAAACTATCTTTACTTTCACTCCGCAGGTGAGTAGGAGAGGCTGCAAAACGCATTGAGATGAATGGACCAAGAGGGAAAGAGACTACAGAAAGAAAGCATTTATTTGCTGGAACTAGAGTAGTCAGAGTCCCATAGGCCTTGCATATGTTAAACGGCTCAATAAGTGTTTATGGAACTGAACTGAATTGAATTTGCAGCATAGAGCCTTGCCAAGTGACTGTCACTACCAAGAATAGTCTGGGGTGGTAAGCTGTGACGGGGATTTTCTAACTGCTCAAGTCCTGACACAGTTTTCATTATTTTCAGAAGTTAAACTAAAACTGTATTTGTTCTTTGTGAGTGAAACTCAATCTGTTTTATTCAAGTGCTAAATTAAGTGTTTCCTGGGGGGAAGGAGCCTTTTGATTTGCATTGAAAACTTCAATGCCCATGTCTTCCTTTAAAGAAAAACATCAGGCCTGTTAAGCCGTAATTAAACATATTGCTAGCCTCCCATTTGTTAGGTGCACAATAGTAGATCTAAGCTCAACTGCATATGTGTATGGTAGTAGAACTTATTTTCTGGGAAGGAAGCCAGGCATGGTGTCCCATACTTGGAGTCCCAGTACTTAGGAAGGTGAGGCAAGAGACTCATGTATTCAGAGCCAAACTGGGGAACATGGTTAGCGAAGTCAGCATGAGCTAACAGGAGTGTTGTGTCTCAACCGAGAGCTAAAGCCGGAGCCTAGCCATAGTGTGCTTGCTAAGCATGCACAAGGCCTGGGGATTTGTCTCTACCACAACAGTAAATATTTTCTGAAAGGAAAATGTAAATTTCTCTCCTTCGTATCGTATTAAAAGAAAAATGGAAAGCTGGGAATAGTGGTACATGGCTGTAATCCAGGACTCAGGAAATGTAGAACAGGGGGATTATGAGTTCAAAAACAGCCTAGGCTACATAATGAGAAACCAGGAAGAAAAGGAGGAGGAAGAGGAGAGACTGCTGACACTAGGTGGTTATAGGATGAAATGGAATTATATACTAGAAAAGATTTGTAGGCAGTCACACACTTTAAAAATACCAAAACTAACTTTATGTGAATCATTGACCACCACAAACTTTGGGAATTATTAAGCATTAAATTTGAGAGTCCTGCTTTCTCTGTGACATGCATGCCTTATGAGTAAGTGAACATTGGCAAATACTATTTGATATTTGTGAAAGCAAAACCGAATGATTGCCTTTTTCTTTTTTCAGTTTATAGACCAGCAACGGTTTTACTTGGCTCTGGACAACCAGATGATAGTAGAAATGCTCAGAACAGATCTCTCCTACCTCTGTAGCCGCTGGAGGATGACAGGCCAGCCCACCATCACTTTCCCCATCTCACACAGCATGCTTGGTAAGGGCTGAATGAAGCAGGAAATGAGTGTGCTTTTGAAATAAGTCATATGTATAGTTCTTCAGCATCCCGCCGCAGAGCTACTTCTTACAACTATTCTTAAAGCAGTACGCAATAGCTTATCTTCTGTGCCAGACGGTTTTCTATGCTCTGGACACACAGCAGCCAATAGGCGGGTATGGTTTCTGCGCTATTTAAGCTTATGTTTTAGGAGGTGAAGATGTTGTGCCCGATTTGCAAGTCCCTAAAAGACCACCAGGAGTTGAGTCCATTGCAAAACACATGAGGATCTTTTTAAAATTTATTTATTTTTTAGATTGATTATAGTTTATTCACTTTGTATCCTAGCTGTAGCCCCCTCCCTCATCCCTCCAAATCCTACCCTTCCTCCCTCTTTTTCTCCTATGCCTCTCTCCCAGTCCAATGATAAGGAAGGTCCTCCTCCCCTTCCTTCTGACCCTAGCCTATCAGGTCTCATCAGGAGTGGCTCTATTGTCTTCCTCTGTGTCCTGGTAAGGCTGCTCCCCCATCAGGGAGAGGTGATCAAAGAGGCAGCCCCTGAGTTCATGTCAGAGACAGTCTCTGTTCCCATTACTAGGGAACCCTCTTGGTCATGTGGGCTATAGCTTGTGCCCACACCCTCACTGATGGAGCAGTTGAGAGCAGAGAGCTTCTTGCTCAGGGTAGGTGGTTGATTTAAGGATTCCAGTCTTTCCCTGCACCCCCAAACCAGAGGAATTCCGGCCTGGCAAGCGTCTATTGGTTGAAACACAAAAGTGGATGCTGCATTTTGAATTGATTGGCTATAGGAAGGTGCCCAAACCGTTAATGGTCTGTCTTCTCTTGTTTGGCTGTCCTTGGGGAGAGGGGCAATCTGGGCCTGTTTCCTAGTAACTGTATGTCTAGTGTGCAGGAAAGTAATGCAGTAAGGCTGGTTCCTCCCCACAGGTGGCTGGACATGTCTCCACCTATCTGGCCTTTGCTCAGGCTTGTGCTTTAACCTTTAAAACAATAACTCAAAAAACTAATTTTTAGTTCTTTGGTCTCCCAGAGACACATAGTAAGTATGAAACAAATGGATGCATAAGAATAATTCAAATGGTTTGGGGGTTTTATTTTAAAATTGGGCCGGGGATTGGTTTTGGTTCTTTGTTTTTTGGTTTGTTTTTCCAAAACCCTTTTTTTCCTTTTTTAAGGACAGTACTGCCATATCCTGCATCTGTTTTATTCTAGTGGATCATCAAGCTTTATAGGTAAGCTTGCAAGTTCTCTTTCCAAACCTGTCTTTCTGGAGCAGTAAGCTCTAGGGTGGGTAACGTGCAAAGGCTTTGCTTTGTATTGGGGACAGGGAGCAGTGCTTCCTCACAGGGGAAGACTTTATTGCTCTGAGTTCCTGGAGGATTAAAATACTGGGGCTGCTTCTTTCTTTCTTTGTCTGAAGGTCTGTGTGCACTGCCAGAGTGCATAGAAGTCCTTCTCGTTAAAAAGAACCCTGTATCGTGAATCATTCAAAATTCAGAGAGACTGGTAGGAATTTTGGTCACATCTGAATAGGGTTTCAAAATAACTGGAGCTGAGAAACTAGGGTAGTCTTTGTTCTTTTTGTCTTTTTTTTCTTTACTTGAGACAATTAACAAGTGCCCATTTAATAACTAATGTATTCTCACAGTTGTCTTCAGATAATATACAGCCTAATTTAGAAGGCGAGGTTAATAGATAATAATAATAATATAGAAGACAAATTTAAGACAGTATATTAGGAAGTACTAAAGCAATGAAAATTACCAGAGTGCCAAAGAAAAATTTTCAGCTGATGTGGGAGTTAGGCTTTTGGATTTGCTTTTTGATTTTTTGATTTCAAAGAGATTTTATTTCAGTGTATGAGAGGGCACACGCATGAGCATGTGTCTACAGAGATCAAAAGAGGGCGTCAGATTTCTTGGAGCTGGAGACACAGGTTTTATGAAGCACCTGATGTGGGTGTTGGAAACAGAACCTAGGTCCTCCACAAGAGCAACAGGTGCCCTTAATCCCTGAGTCATCTCTCCTGACTGTGGATGTTGTTGCTGTTGTTGTTGTTGTTGTTTTGAAACAGGGTTTTTCTGTGTGGTGCTGGCTGTCCTGGAACTCACTCTGTAGACCAGGCTGTTTTCCAACTCAGTGGTCCACCTGCCTCTGCCTCCTGAGTGCTGATTGAAAGGCGTGTGCCACCACCACCATGGAATTGTTAAGGAGAAGGAAAGAATGAGATCTCAACTGAGTTGGGGGAATGCCATGAGAGAGGCCTGGAGAGAGGGATGAGCCTGTATGTGAGGCTGGTAAAGAGACCAACCCCAACATATTGGAGTACTATGATAAACAAAACTGGCAAAGTGAGGTAGGATCAGATTATGAAGACTTCTTTGAAAATAAGCAGAGACATTTCAAAGAAGTTATATAAGAAGTTGAATCTCTCATAAGTTTTTAAGTAAGGTGTGACATGAAAAAAGTTATACTTAGGGGATATTAGTTGGTGACAGGACACATAGTAGTAGTATCATCATAAAAGACCAAAGAATTAAAAAGTAGTTTTGGGGGTTACTGGTTTAAAATTTAAAGAAGAAGCCTGAGCAAAGGCCAGACAGGTGGAGACACGTCCAGACACCTGTGGGGAGGAGCCAGCCTGAGATTACAAGCATTAGTCACTACGTCTAGCTGTTTTATTTCGTGTATTTATTCCTGTTTTGTTTGTTTTATGTGTGTATGTGTGCATGTGTGTATGCAATGGCTCCTGTGTGGAGGGCAGAGGACAATTTGCAGAAGTTGGTCCTGTTCCTCTTATCATGTGAGTTGCATGGGTCAAAGTCAGGTCAGCAGCCTTGGCAGCAAGTGTTTTCACCTGGTAAGCCACCTCTCGGGCCCTGTTGGATATCGGAGACTGGGTCTCATGTAGTGGAAACTGTTCTCAACCTTGACATATAGCGAAGGCTGGCTTTGGGTGAACTCCTGACTTTCCTGCCTCTGTCTCCCAAGTACTGAAATTATAGAAGTGTGCCACTATGCCTGGCTTTTTTGGGTTTTGTTGTTATTTTATTTTGTATTTTTGAAACAAAGTCTCCCTCTATATCCGCCCTATTGTGGAAACATACCAGCCTCACCTCGAACTCATGGTCCTCCTGCCTTTGCCACGTGAGTACTATTAGAAAAGACAAATTGGAAAAGGCAAATCACAAGATTCATCAGTTTCATATAAGACCAGATAATTACCTTCTAGGAGATATTATGTGTATTCATATACATACATGCATTCACACATGGGAACATAATGAGTGATACCATCTATGAGATGATTATCGTAATGTTAATCCCAATGATGTGAGGAGAAAGATCACTGACCCAAATCATCAAGGCCAAATTAATTAAAGCAAGCACTAATGATAGATTTCAAGCCTGAGACAGAGTCAGGCTGGTTCGTAAATGTCATAAACATTTGATAAATAGTTGATGTTGTTAGGCGAATCTCTGAGAGGTTGAGAACAGCCTGGTCTACAAGGCAAGTCCAGGACAGTCCAAGGACACAGAGAAATCCTGTCTCAAAAAACCAAAGAGAAAAAAAATAGTTGATGTTGTTTTTGTTAATAGTGCTGGGTACTTGTGATAAACGAGATGCCTTTCAAGATCTTAATCTTTACCTTTTGCCCATTCTGTGGTGAAGTTGATTCTCTCATTAATCACTGAAGCACGGGGTGATCGATAAGGAATGTCTCATTTGTGGCATTTCCAGTGCAATGTTGGTGTGAAATAATTGAGCTATTTCCCCTTAGTTCTATGAAAAAATGACAGATATTATTTTTAAAATCTTTCCTTTTAAAGATGAAGGTGGAACCAGCTTGGATTCAAGTATCCTGGCCGCACTGCGAAAAATGCAGGATGGCTATTTTGGTGGGGCAAGGTAAGTGACTTATGCCCTGAACCAGGGGAGATGTAGCACAGGAAACTGTCAGTGATGCTTGAGTCCTCCTTATAATACCAGAAAGTTAAGTTTAGAGTCAAATAGATGCTTAAACAGCACGCAGGTATAAGAATTCACTGCAGTCTTTCTCAGGAGTTGCGTGACATTGGCTCATCATTACGAATGATATAATTTTGGATTTAGTGGTGTTTGCAAGTGTCTTCAAGTCTTTGTTGTTGAATGTGTATTTATTCTAAATGGCTTTTCTATGAACCAGCTAGCTCCCCAATAATCCAGATGGAGACCTATTGATTTATTTAAACACTTTAGCACAATAACTGGGCAGGTGTGATATAAAGAAGTTTTCTAAGCTATTCTGACTACCTCCCAGCTGCACTCCCCAAGATACTTGTGAATAAATAGGTTCTATCTGGGCTGAATCTGCTCCATCAGGCCATCTCTTCTCTCTCCATCTTCTTTCTTCTTCTTTTCCTCTTCCTCTCCCTCTCCCAGACTCATAGGACCTACCTTAGACCCCAAGCCCAGGAATGGAATTTCCACCTACCTCTATTCTGCCTAGTAATTGGCTATCAGCAACTTTGCTAACCCATCATAGATAATTCGGGAGCAAAGTTTATAAAACTTCATTTGGTGTACTTGAGAGTGCACCTGTCTGGACTGCAACCGGATCTCAGGGGCCAGTATTGAGCATTTGTACACGTAGCATCAGACCAAGTCCCAGTACCTTTTCTCAAAAGTCTTTGAGCAAATGGTACCGGCTTCCATTGACTGGAGGAACTATTACTTCGTTGTAAGATACCCATCTAAAATGTTTTTGTCTGTATACATACATGTAAACCAAGGCCCATTTTCACAATGTTTCTATCACTCTGTGTACATCTATAATTGAAATTCTTATATATAAATATTATTTCGTTTTGTGGTTTATTATTAATACACTTTCTCTGAATTATTTTATTCAATATTTCATGCCCCGTTCTTATCATTACTTCTTTCATTTTTCAAATTATCCAAGGTCTGGTCATTGGTAGCCACTTTAAATGGGCTTCTTTAGGAGGCAGCCTGGTCTAAAGGGTGAGGTCCAGGATAGCCAGGGCTCCACAGAGAAACCCTGTCTCGGGAAACAGAAAAACAAAAAAGAAAGAAAGTCAGTCCTACTGACTTCATTTGGAGGTTTGTGATTGGCTTATTACGTAGAGAATGATATGGTCCAACTTAATTTATTACAATGCATAAAACTTTCAAATACTCTCTCTTATGTCCAAAATGATCTTTTGATGGTGTTTTTGTTTAAGTTTTTGAGATTTCTTTTTTATTTTTATTCTGTGTGTATGGGAGTCTTGTCTGCATGTGTGTCTGTGCAACTGCGTGCATGCCTGATGCCTACAGAGGCCAGAAAACAGTATCAGATCCCTTGAAATTGGAGTGACAGATAATTCTGAGCCACCATGAAGATCCTGGTAATTGAGCCCAGGTTCTCCGGAAGATCAGTTAATTCTCTTAACAACTTAGCTGTCTCTCCAGCCCCTGGTGGTACTTTTAAAACTAGTATGATAGATTTGTGTAACTTATCTTCATTCTCCATCAACTTCTCTAATAGATAATGTGGATTTTTTTTTTTTTTACCAGACATTCAACACAGTACGCAACAATAGAAGAGACTAGAACTAATCTGTTGGGGGACTGTGAACCCTAATTAGTGCCCTTGCTTTAAAAATCTTTTTCTTAGCATTCATAAAATGTTGATAAGCATTCTTTTATTGACAATTGTGGCTTATTTGTACATGTGTTTAATTTTTGGTGTTGGGAAGAGGTCCTTGTTCATGCTAGGCAGGAATTTTACTAATTGACCTACACTTCTAAAATTGTGTTATTTTTTTTTTAATAAAAAGGTATTCCCTGATTTTCTGTTTTCTATGTACCTTATAATTGTCAGGATCCAAACAGGTAAATTGTCGGAGTTTTTGACAACGTCTTGCTGCACACACTTAAGCTTCATGGACCCTGGACCTGAGGGTAAGCTGTACAGTGAAGATTATGATGAAGACTATGATGATGAGCTGGAATCTGACAACTGGATGAATAGCTATGATGCAACAAGTAAGGAGGCCTTAAACATCACTGACTGGCGGGACACGAATACAAATGATTGTTTAGCTTTATTGTTAAAAAAAACAAAAACAAAAACAAAATCCGGCTTCCAGCAATCTCATACTGTACCACCCCCACTCCTCTTCAATAAATCTAGGTTTCTGCTTTCGTTAGAATTCACTTTTTTCCCTCTACTCCTCTTCAGTTTCTGGTCTAATTAATACCTTTATGGTGACTGATTGTGGGGTTAGCCTATGCCTTTCTATTAGGATTTCTTCCTTGGTCATTTGAAGTAGCTGGTGATTTGAAATGAAAAGAAACAATGGTGAGTAAAAAATATTTCATCAATAATGTAGTTGAAAACATCATATATACATACATACATAATACTACGTTTGGCATTAAAAAGAATTAAATATGAAATTTGATAAGGATTATGTTTAAAGCTTCACATAATTCAAGGGATTATTTTTTTATGTATCATTAGAGGCATAGAGCAATATTTCTGACGAGGCCTGTATAGTGTGAAAAAGCTTCTTCATAATGCCTGTTGCTTCTATGTGACAAACTAGACAAATAATGTGTATAATAATTGCTAAGGCTATAAACATGATGCCATTAGAAAGCACCCTGATAGCATGGATTTAAAATGACTGAGAAACACTGACTGCAGTGTAAAAGTACTGACCTTTGCAAGATAAGAATTACATTATTTGAATCCCCAAAAGAGAATGGTTAATAATAGAATGGTTCTTTTAACTATCTAAATCTTGGTGGACCTGTTTTTGTTGTGTGGGTGTTTGTCTTTTAGCATTTATCTTAAGACACTAACAAGCATAATCTTGTATATAATAAGCCAATACATTAAAAGTGCTATCTTTTGTTTGGACTCAACATTTTCCATATATCCCTCTTCATTTGCTTAGTACTCCTTGCACATAAACCATTTTGAAAATTAAATGAAACTGATATCCCTTTACTTAAGATCTGGATTATATTTAAGGTTAAGATACCCGTCACTAGTGTGTCATTAAGTATGAGTTCCATTCCTGCAGCTCTCCTAGTTCCCATTAGTCACATGAGACCACAGAGGGACTTCTGGACAGGTCATTTAAGATTGTCCAGAACCAGATGATGAATGACACACTTAGGCAGCACTGGTACTGATCCAAGAACTATGTTTCTCTAATTGTAACTTTATGAATGTTTATATAAAAGTGTGATGTTCCCATTATCTGTATTCAGAGATGATTGTATATGTGTCCTTTGGACACTGTGACATGATGTCACCATCTACACAATTTGTGCTCACGAACAATGCAATAGAGTTACCAAAAAAAAAAAA
>REGO01000791.1:382854-407953 GCA_010120015.1 Rhombomys opimus | reverse complement strand
TATTAATTTCCTGCTTATGTTAACTTTTCCCATGAATGCCAACTTCTTGCAGATGTGCACATGTATCTTCCTACGAAGTTATTTCAGCCTTCTCGCCCTTCACTCAGCTTGCTTGACTCACCTCAGTCTCCACAAGATAACCAGGTAACTGCGCGCATGTTTCTGCAGGCTCTTTGTAAAAATCTGCCATCTTTAAGGGAAGTGTTCAGACTAGCCAGAATGGTTTCTAGTGTTAAACAAAACACTATCGAATGAAATGCATGTCTTTTTAATTTACTCTTCAAGCAGGCAAGAGCTTTGGTGTTAGACTTTGAGAAAACTACTTTGCCCTGTCATAGGGCTTGGTGGTTTTACTGTTTTGGCTTTGATTTTCATCAACACGTTGGAAAAAAATTGAGGGAGAGTACCAGGTAACCCAGACTGGACTTCAACTTACTATGTTGATGAGGATGGCCTGGTATTCAGAGGCCTCAGCCTCTAAAATGCTGGGGTTACAGGTGTGCACTACCACATCTGGGGAACACTTAGGAAATTCTCATGGAAAAGGTTTAGAGGTGGAAAGCCAACTCATTCTAGGGTACCTAGTTAAGTACTGTTAACTTAGTCCCCCCCCTTTTTTTTTATCATTGCTTACTTCAAAGGTTCCTTCTGTTCGTGTAGAAATACATCTTCCTAGAGACCAGTGTGGGGAAGTGGACTTCCAGTCACTGGTTTCCAAGTTGAAGCAAACCTCAAGCTTACAGGAACAAGCTGATATACTCTACGTGCTCTATACAATGAAGTAAGTGGTGGATATGACTGGCATACTTTAAGGTACTTATTGTGAGGAAGTACAGCATGTTAGTCACGGTTCCATGTTATAACAAATACCTGGGGTCATCAACTGATTAAGAGAGAAGGTTTATTTTTTTGAATTTTTTAAAAATTTATTTTATTTTATTAATTACACTTTATTCACTTTGTATCCCCCTATAAACACCTCCCTCCTCCCCTCCTGGTTCCATCCTCCCCTCCCCCTTCTTCACGCATGCCCCTCCCCAAGTCTACTGATAAGGGAGGTCCTTCTCTCCTTCCTTCTGATCTTAGTCTATCAGATTACGTCAGGAGTGGCTGCATTGTCATCTTCTGTGGCCTGGTAAAGCTGCTCCCTCCTCAGGGGGAGGTGATCAAAGAGCAGGCCAATCAGATTATGTCAGAGGCAGTTCCTCTTCCCATTACTATGTAACCCTCTTGGACACTAAACTGCCATGGGGTACATCTGTGCAGGGGTTCTAGGTTATTTCCGTGCCTGGTACTTGGTTGGAGTATGAGTCTCTGTGAAGACCCCTGTGTTCAAATTTTCTGGTCCTGTTGCTCTCCTTGTGGTGTTAGAAACCTGCCACAGAGGGCCTCTGAAAGGCTCTGCCCTGCAGACTATCAAAGCAGACGCTGAGACTTATGGCCAACAGTTGGGCAGAGTGCATGGAATCGTATGTAAGGAGAGGACAGGAAAAGGTTTATTTTAAAGCTCAAACAATTCCTTTTTTTAGTATTTGTATTTTAAAATTATTTTATTATGTATATGAGTGTTTTTCTTGCATATATGTACTCTGAAGCCAGAAGAAGGTGGCAAATCTCTTGGAATTGGAATTACAAATGGTCATGAGCCCCTATGTTTGGTGCTGGGAATTAAACCCCAGTCTTCTGGAAGAGCAGCCAAATGTTTTACCTTCTGTGCAAACTCTCTAGTTTTATTAGTATTTAATAGAAAAGTATATTGATTTATAATTTGTTTCATTTTACGGGTTTTTCTTCTACTTCAAACTCATTTTTAACAGTTCAAAAAACTATTTTGTTTTTGGTAAGGAGAACACAACAAAAAATTTAACAGTTGATATTATTTATTTATTAATCAGATTCCTACTCATGTTTAGAGTTTGTATATATTAGACACCCAGCTCTTCTGAATTATCTATTATTCAAGGGGAAAGGGCATAAAAAGTCTCTAAATAATAATCTGAACCTTATTGTTGATTATTTTAACTATATAAAATTGCTCTTTTTCTTATGGGAAAAAAACCAACAAACTGACTTTATTTTGGCTCATAGTTTGGGGGTTTCATTCCATGATTAGTGACATAATTGCTTAGGGATCTATTATGAGGTTCCTGACCATGGTGATACCTCATAACTAGCTTACAAGGGACAGAGAAAGTATAGAACATAGAATATAGAGACAGAGAAAGTATAGATCATAGAATATATAGTGTGTCCTAGTATCCCCTGCAAGGACACACCTTAGTAACATAAATTCCTGCAACTAGGGCCTACCTTGTAAAGATTTCCCCCCCTCTCCCAGTAATTCTATAGATAGAGGACGAAGCCTTTAACATTTGAAGCATAGTTTAGATCTATCTATCTATCTATGTATCTGTCTATCTATCCTAGATCTAAACTATGGCCCACAATAAATGGAGCACAGCATTGGAGCTTCATGTACCTGTTACTACAGTTTAGCAACATACTCATTGTGTGACTTGAAAGCCTACAATTGCCTACATTCACAAAATTAATATTATTCCTACCTCACAAAAATTATTATAAATATCTCTAAAGTCGGGGCTAAAGACAGGGCTCAGTGGTTAAGAAGACCAGCTCTTCTTCCAGAAGAACTGAGTTCTATTACCAGTACCCACATGATAGCACGCAACCTGCTGTAACCATACTCCTAGGGGATCTAACACCTTCTTCTGGTCTCCGTGGGTACCAGGTACAGACATGGCCCATAGATATACATGCAAGCAAAACATCCATATACACAAAATAAAAATAAACGAGTGAAATTACATGGTGTATTTCCCGCCTATGTGTATTAGACCCGTCTATGTGTTTGACTCACTGTCCCAGACAGAATTGTGGGCCCCAAACCCACCAGAGACTGGGTTTTCCTGTTGGGAGGAAACCACATGGTGAAGGAAACATCAGGTCCAACCACAGGGGACCCATCCTACCCCCCACACACAAAAAGTTCTAGAGAAAAATTCCTAGGTTCCTACAGGCGAACAGTTGCCAGCCTGGAGCCACTCCGCTGCGCCTCCGTGTTCTACTCACCATCCCAGATTGAACTGCAGACCCCAGAATACCACAGAGATGGTCTTCCTGTCGGGAGGAAAACCCCACGGTGGAGGAAACAACAGGTCTGACCTCAGGACATCCTGCTAATCCCTAAAAAAGTTCCTGAGTTCCCGCAGGCTCGGGCTCTAGGCTCCTGCTGCAACCATGAGTGCTGTGCTCACCTGCCACTGATTACTGCTTGGGTACTGGGGCACAGAACTCCAACCTCAGACCTACAGAAGCTGGGGATCCACAGGATCAATCGCCAGAAACTACTGTAAGGCACAACCTGTCTCCCTAGCTAAACTGACCAAACCACAGGGCTCACTGGTTCTTCAAGAGGGCTGCACCCAACAAACGCAGTGTAAGAACAGCAGCAGCAGCTCACTAAATTCAAAGCAAGAAACCTAGCAGCAGGACACTAGTGTCTCCAGGACTTCTCCTGGTGAGAGAAGAGGCCCCCCCCACCCTGCAACTAACAACAACCACAGTTACCACACAGGTCCATACGCCTGAGTGAGCTGTGGCAATTCCTGAGAAGCACCAGCCATTCAGTGATCATACCCAAAAAGCTGAGGCCTCCTTCAGGAACAACAATCTTCCTGCAAAGGGGATTCCCCCCACCCCAAGATTCCAGCAGGCACCAGAAACTAACAGCCAACACCTAAGACAGCCAGATGGGTAGAGGCCAGTGTAAAAGCATAACCAACAATAGCCAAAGCAAAACGGCATCTCTAGAACCTAGTTATCCA
This sequence comes from Rhombomys opimus, assembly GCA_010120015.1. NCBI lineage: Eukaryota > Metazoa > Chordata > Mammalia > Rodentia > Muridae > Rhombomys > Rhombomys opimus. Next base: position 404,108 of record REGO01000791.1, on the reverse strand, counting down.
GGGAGAAGTAGCTCTGGACACCCTAATATAAGTGAAATTCAAGAAGATGACCTTACATCAATGCTTATTAAGATGATAATGGAGGAAACAAAGAATATGAGTAAAGAAATAGAGGAAGACAAAGTCAAAGAGATTATGGCCATCCATAAAGAAATCCAGGAAGATAAAGTTAAACACAGTATGGCCATCCATGAAGAAATTCAGGAAGAGGCAACCAAACAGTTTGTGGCCTTCAGAGAAGAAATAATTAAATCACTGAAAGAAATAAAAGAAACAGAGGAATATTCAAACAAACAGGTGAAGGAAATGAAAGAAAATACAGTCAGACAGGTGAAGGAAATAAAAAAAAAACAGTTCACGATATGAAGATAGAATTGGAAAAATTAAAGAAAACACAAATGGAGAAAATCATGGAGAAGAATAACTTAGGGAAGAAAACAGGAACTACAGAGGTAAGCAAAACCAACAGACTACAAGAGATGGAAGGAAGAAAATCAGCTGTGGAAGATACAATGGAAGAAATCTATGCATCTGTCAAAGAAAATGATAAATCTAAAAAAAATTACTGACAAAACATCCAAGAAAACGTCAAAAGACAAAAGTTAAGAATAATAGGAATAGAGGGAAAAGAAGATTCCCATCTCTAAGGCCCAGAAAATACTTTCAACAAAATCATAGAAGAAAATTTCCCCAATTTGAAGGAAAGGCCTATAATCATACAAGAGGTCTACAGAATACCTAATAAATTAGACCAGAAAAGAAAATCCTCCAGCAACATTAGAGTTAAAACAGTGAGAATACTGAACAAAGAAAAAAAATACTAAAAGCTGAAAGGGAAAAAAGCCAAAAAACATGTAATGGCAAACCCATCAGAATCACACCTGACTTATCAATGAGACTATGAAAGCCAGAAGGGCCTAGACAGATATCATTCAGACCCTAAGAAAACACAGATTCGAGCCCAGGCTACTACTCTCAATCATCATAGATGGTGAAAATAAGATATTCATTAAAAAAAAAAAACAAATTTAAGCAATGCCTACCCACAAATCCAGCATTACAGAAGATACTAAAAGGAAAACTACAACCCAAGAAAGCTAACTACCTTCAGGAAAAATCAGGAAATAAATAACCTCACTACAGCAAAACTAAAAGTAGCCAAGCACACAAACTCACTACCACAACCAACATCAAAATCATAGGAACTAACAGCCACTGGTCATTAATCTCTCTCAACATCGATGGACTCAACTCTCCAATAAAAAAACACAGACTAAGAGAATGAATGCATAAACAAACACACCTAAGTCACAAAGATAGACATTACCTGAGAGGAAAGGGCGGGAAGATTGTTTACCTAGCAAATAGACCCAAGAAGAAAGCAGGAGTAGCCATTCTAATATCTAATAAAATAGACTTTCAACCAAAATTAATCAAAAGAGATGGGGAAGGTAACTTCATACTCATCAAAGGAAAATTCCACCAAGAAGACATCACATTTCTAAACATCTATGCCCCAAATACAAGGGCACCTACATTTGTAAAAGAAACATTAATAAAACTAAATCACACATAGTTCCCCACACATTAATAGTAGGAGACTTCAATAGCCAACTCTCACCAAAGGACAGGTCAAGAAAACAGATAATAAACAAAGAAACAATGACTCTAACACAGGTCATGAATCAAATGAACCTAACAGACATTTACAGAACCTTTCACCCAAACACAAAAGAATTTACCTTCTCAGCACCTCATGAAACCTTCTCCAAAATAGACCGTATAGCTGGTCTCAAAGCAAGCCTCGACAGATACAATAAGACTGAAATAATTCCTTGTATCCTATCAGATCACCATGGACTAAAGCTGAACCTCAACAACAACAGAAATAGCAAAAAGTCTACACATACATGGAAACTGAACAACTCGCTATTCGGTAACAGCTGGGTCAGGGAAGAAATAAAGAAATTACAGACTTCCTAGAATTCAATGAAAATGAAGGCACAACTTACCCAAACTTATGGGAAACAATAAAAGCAGTGAAAAGAGGAAAGTTCATGGTACTCAGTGCCTTCAAGAAGAAGTTCAAAACATCTCATTCAAGCAACTTAATGGCTTACCTGAAAGCCCTAGGGGGAAAAAAAAAGAAGCAGACACACCCTGGAGGAGTAGACGGCTAGAAATAAGCAAACTTAGGGCTGAAATCAATGACTTAGAAACAAATAAAACAATTTAAAGAATCAATGAAACCAAGAACTGGTTCTTTGAGGAAATCAACAAGATAGACAAACCCTTAGCCAAACTAAGAGGCAGAGAGACACTATCCAAATCAACACAATCAGAAATGAAAATGAGGACATAACAACGGACACTGAGGAAACCAAATCAATCATTAGGTCTTACTTCAAAAGCGTTTATGCCACAAAATTTGAAAATCTAAATGAAATATACAATTTTCTTGATCATTTCCACTTACCAAAGCTTAGTTAAGACAAATAAATTAAATATTTCTATATCCCCTAAGGAAATAGAAGCTGTCATCAAAAGTCTGCCATAAAAAAATCAATTTGGTGCTTTCTCAGACAACTAGGAATAGCGCTTCCTTAAGATCCAGCCATACCACTCCTAGGCATATATCCAAAAGAGGCTCAAGTACACAATAATTTGCTCAACCATGTTTGTATCAGCCTTATTTGTAAATAGCCAGAAGCTGGAAACAGCCCAGATGCCCCTCAACTGAAAAGTGGATGCAGAAATTGTGGTACATCTACACAATGGAGTATTACTCTGCAATGAAAAATAAGGAAATCATGCAATTTGCATGATTGGAAAGGATCATCCCGAGTGAGCTGTCCCAGAAGCAGAAAGACACACACGGTATATACTCACTCATATAGACTTATAGGATAAAACTAAAATCTGTGCATCTAAAGAAACTAATCAAGAGAGAGGACCCTGACTAAAATGCTCAATCCCCATCCTGAAAGGCAAAGAGGATGGACATCAGAAGAAGAAGAAAGCAGGAAACAACCTAGGAACCTGCCACAGAGGGCCTCTGAAAGGCTCTGCCCTGCAGACTATCAAAGCAGACGCTGAGACTTTATGGTCAACTGTTGGGCAGAGTACATGGAATCTTATGTAAGAAGTGGGAAATAGTAGGTTATGGAGAGGACAGGAACCCCACAAGGAGAGCAACAGAACTAGAAGATTTGAAAACAGGGGTCTTCCTAGAGACTCATACTCCAACCAAGTCCCAGGCATGGAGATAACCTAGAACCCCTGCACAGATGTAATCCATGGCAGTTTAGTGTCTAAGTGGGTTACATAGTAATGGGAAGAGGAACTGCCTCTGACACAATCTGATAGGCCTGCTCTTTGATCACCTCCCCCTGAGGGGAGAGCAGCCTTACCAGGCCACAGAAGATGACAATGCTGCCACTCTGGATGTGATCTGATAAACTAAGATCAGAAGGAAGGAGAGGAGGACCTCCCCTATCAGTGGACATGAGGAGGGTCATTCATGAAGAAGGGGGAGGGAGGATGGGATTGGGAGGGGAAGAGGGAGGGGCTTATGGGGGGATACAAAGTGAATAAAGTGTAAAATAATAATAATAATTAAAAAAGTCTGCCATAAAAAAAAAATCCCAGGGCCAGATGGTTTCAGTGCATAATTCTATCAGACTTTCAAAGAAGAGCTAAAACCAAATACTCTTCAAGTGAGTCCACAAAATAGAAACAGAAGAAACATTACCAAACTCATTCTTTGAAGCTACAATCACCTTGATACTGAAACCTTACAAAAGATCCAACAAAGAAAGAGAACTTCAGGCCAGTATCCCTTATAAACATTGATGCAAAAATACTCAACAAAATATTCACAGATTGAATCCAAGAACACGTCAAAGATATGATCCACTATGACCAAGAAGTCTTCATCCCAGGCAAGCAGGGGTGGTTCAATATACGGAAATGCATCATTGTAATCCACCACATAAACAAACTGAAAGAAAAAAAAAAACACATGATAATCTCCTTAGATGCTGAGAAAGCATTTGATAAAATCTAAAACTCATTCATGTTTAAAGTCCTGGAGATATCAGGGATAAAAGGCAAATATACCTAAACATTGTAAAAGCAATATACAGAAAGCCTATAGCCAACATCAAAATAAATGGAGAGAGACTTAAATCAATCCCACTGAAATCAGGGACAAACCACTCTCTCCATATCTCTTCAACATGGTTCTTGAAGTCCATGCTGGAGCAGTAAGAAAATTAAAGGAGGTCAAGGCGATTCAAGTCAGAAAGGAAAATGTCAAATTTGCAGATGATGTGATAGTATACATGAGTGACACCAAAAATTCTTCCAGGCAACTACTAAACCTGATAAACACCTTCAGCCAAGTGGCAGGATACAAAATCAACTCAAAAAAAAAAAATCAGTAGCCCTCCTGTATACAAAAGACAAAAGGGCTGAGAAAGAAATTAGGAAAACAACACCCTTCACAATAGCCCACAAAGGACATAAAGTATATTGGTGTAGCTCTAACAAAGCAAGTCAAAGACTTGTATGAAAAAAAACTTTCAGTCTCTGAAGAAAGAAATAGAAGAAGATATCAAAAGATGAAAAGATCTCCCATGTTCATGGCTTGGCAGGATTAACATAGTAAAAATGGCCATTTTACCAAAAGCAAACTACAGATTCAATGCAATTCCCATCAAATTATCAACACAATTGTTTACAGACCTTGAAAGAAAAATTCTCCACTTCCTATGGAATATCAAGAAACCCAGAATAGCTAAAACAATCTTGTACAATAAAAGATCTTCTGGAGGTATCTCCATCCCTGATCTCAAGCTGTACTATAGAGCAACAGTAATAAAAACTGCATGGTACAGTTTTTATTGCATGGTACAGAATGGTAGATCAATGGAATTGAATAGAAGACCCAGAAATAAACCCACACACTTATGGACACCTGATCTTTGACAAAGATGCCAAAACCATACAATGGAAAAAAGATAGCATCTTCAACAAATGGTGCTTGTCTTACTGGATATCTACGTGTAAAAAGATGCCAATAGATCCATAGTTATCATTCTGCACAAAACTAAAGTCCAAGTGGATCAAAGACCTCAACATAATACCAGACACACTAAACCTGTTAGAAGAAAAACTGGGAAAGAACCTTGACCTCATTGGCACAGGAGACAACTTCCTGAACAGAAAACTAGCAGCACAGGCTCTAAGATCAACAATCAATAAATGGGTTCTCATGAAACTGAAAAGCTTCTGTGAAGCAAAAGACACTGTCATCAGAGTAAAATGACTGCCTACAGACCAACCCTATATCTGACAGAGGGCTAATATCCATAATATATGAAAAAAAAACTCAGAAAGTTAAACACCAACAAATCAAATAATCCAATTTAAAAATGGGGTATAAGCTAAACATAATTCTCAACAGAGTAATATCGAGTGGCAGAGAAACACTTAAAGAAATGCTCAAGGCCCTTAGTCATCTGGGAAATGCAAATTGAAATGACTCCGAGATTTCACCTTTCACCCATCAGAGTGGCTAAGATAAAAAACTCAAGTGACAACACATGCTGGAGAGGAAGGGGAGAAAGGGAAACCCTCCTCCATTGCTGGTGGGAATGTAAAGTTATCAACCACTTTGGAAATCAATATGGCATTTCGTCAGAAAATTGGCAATAGTGCTACCTCAGGATCCAGCTATACCACTCCTAGGCATATATCCAAAAGAAGCTCAACTATACATAGCAGCTCTATCCGTAATAGTCCAAAGCTGGAAACAACCTAGATATCACTCAATGGAGGAATGGATACAGAAATCGTAGTACATTTACTCAATGGACTAGTACTCAGCTATTAAAAGCAAGGAAATCATGAAATTTGTGGGCAAATGGTGGGAACTACAAAAAATCTTCCTGAGTGAGGTGACCCAGAAGCAGAAAGACAAATATGGTATATACTCACTTATAAGTGGATATTAGACTTATAATATAGAAAAATAATACAAAAATCTATACATCTAAAGAAGCTAAGCCAGAAAGAGGACACTGGGTAAGATGCTCAATCATCATTCAGAAAGGCAAACATTTTAGTCCTCGGAAGAAGGAGAAAACAGGGAATGGGACAGGAGCCTACCATAGAGGGCCTCTGAAAGGCTCTACCCAGCAGGGTATTAAAACAGATGCTGAGACTCATAGCCAAATTTTGGGCAGAGTGCAGAGAATCTTATAAAGGAAGGGGGAGATAGTAAGACATTGAGGGGACAGCAGCTCCACAAGGAGAACAACAGAACCAAAATATCTGGGCCCAAGGGTCTTTTCTGAGACTGATACTCCAATCAACGACCATTCATGGAGATAACCTAGAATCCCTGCACAGATATAGCCCATGGCAATTCAGTTTCCAAGTGGGTTCCCTAGTAAGGGGAACAGGGGCTGTCACTGACATGAACTCAGTGGCTGGCTCTTTGGTCACCTCCCACTGAGGTGGGGGCAGCCTTACCTGGTCACAGAGGAAGACAATGCAGCCAGTCCTGATGAGACCTGATAGGCTACGGTCAGATGGAAGGGGAGGAGGACCTCCCTTATCAGTGGACTGGGGATGTGGCCCAGGAGGAGATGAAGGAAGGAGAGTGGGTTTGGAAGAGGAGGAGGAAGGGGGCTACAGCTGGAATACAAAGTGAATAGATTGTAATAAATAATTATAAAAAAAAAAAAACAAACTTCATTTGAAAAAAAATGTAACCTGTAAAAGTCAGATTTTTAACCATGTTGGACCTCCCTGCTTTTTTTATACAACCCCACCCCTATCTCACATGTTGGAAGTAGCTAAGCTGTGTGAGCCACGAATGTTTTCTTTCGGAAATAGCTAGCCAGATCTCCTACAGGGCTGCTGGGCGATCTCCTCCAATGTCCCTAACCTCCTACTCCCTTTGAGAGTTCCCTTGCCTTATGTTTTTGTTTTTCCGGGTGACGGAACCTGAGGGAAAATCTTTGACCCCCTCATTACTTGCTTGAATTGTCTCTACCATGAAAGCCTACTTCATTAGTCACCTCTGTGAAGCCATCTCTGCTTTCATCTGCTTATTAGCAGGTCACAGATTCTGAGATAGCATGACAGTGTGTGTGTGTGTGTGTGTGTGTGTGTGTGTGTGTGTGTGTGTGTTTCAAACTCATTTTGTCAATTTCAGAGTTAGAGGAAAGTTGGAAATACAGATAGTACAAAATAGTCAGATCCTACAGATGTTTCCACAGAGTTTCTGTCTCTGTCTGTCTCTTTTTTTTTTCTTTCTCCTCTGTCTTCTCTTCACTCTGCACTCTGTTCTGTTCTCTCCTTCTCTTCTCTTCTTCTCTTCCCTCTCCTCTTCTTCACTACCCCTCATGGATGTGACCCCCATTTACTCCCATAGAATAATGATTAAAATGTAAATATTTAACACTGCTATGGTCTACTTGTATGAATTATAAAACAAAACTAAAGTTGCGTGTTTTGTTCAGTTCTTGTGTGTCTTGTGTTGTCATTGATCTGGAACAGGTCCTGCATCTTCATTTTTAATTTCATCAACATTAATGTATGCATTTTTGCAGGCCTGCCACTTAAGTTCCTTTCTGTGCTGATAGTGTTGATTCTGATCTCTTGAGTTGGTCCTTTATTTAAGAAAGTACCTTCCAGTTTTCTTCACTAAAAACTTTGTTGTTACCCTTGGAATAAAATAACATCTTGTGGAGATACACTATGAGTCCATATGAATAATAGCCTATTCTTTTTTAACTTTTAAAAAAGGTTTATTTATTTTTACCCCTATGTGAGTGCTTTATCTGCATGTATACCTGCATCAGGTCCCATGAGGCATGGTCAGAAGGCATCATGTGGTTTCCAGGAATTGAACTCAGGATGTCTAGAAGAGCAGACAGTGCTCTTAACCACTGGGCCATCTCTCCAGCCCCTTATTTTTTTAAACCTTTAAACTTGCTCAGTTTGCACCCATTGGTGACACTTTCTAGGCACTTTTCATTCCATGTTTTTAAAATTTTGATATTTGAATAGACAATACGTTCTTACAGTTCAACCTTTTTTTTTAGGTTTAGTTTGTTTTATGTGTATGATTGTAGGGGTGTTTTGCCTGCATGTTTGTATGCATGCCATGTGCATACCTGCTACTTGCAGAGGTCAGAACATGATGGACATTTGGGGTATTTTCTAGCCACTCACTATCAAAAACAGTGCTTATAGTAAATAACCTCTGAAATGGTTTCATATATATGAAAGGAATTTATTCTACAGTTAAACCATAACTTGAATTGTTTGGTAGATCAAAATATATAGGTATTTTAACCAGGATTAGTGGTGCATGTCTATAATCTTGGCATTTGGGAGTTGGGTCATCCTTGGCTATGAGGCCATCCTGGGCTACATGAAACCCTATTTCATCTTCTGCCCAACATATATAGATATGTGTGTGTGTGTGTGTGTGTGTGTGTATACACATAAGAATGCGTTTTAAGTGTCCAGTTATATAATTCAGTGTCTTTTGGTTTACTCAAAAGTATTGTGTCTCTTTTGCCACTGTTCATTGTATTTTTATTGACCCCAAAATAAACTATACTCCCCTTTTCCATCAGCCCCTAATCCCTCCATTTACCCAGCCCTAGTCAAGTACAAGTTGACTTTCTGGTGTTTGAGACATTTTCTGTAAAGTGAATCGTACACTTCGTGCTCCTATGTGACAAGCATCTTTCATTCAGTGTAGGATGGTCAAGGTTTGTCCTCCATGTCGTAGCATATATCAGTACTTCCTTATCAGTACTTCCTTTCATTACCGACAAATATGGCCTGGATGGCTAGAGCACAGTTTCTTGATTCATCCTTTGATGGGTACTTGGTTCCTTTTTAGCTTTCAGCTTTTGTGACTAATGCTAGTGTAAACATTCATGTCCACAGCCATGTTTTCATTTATCTTGGATGTCCAGCCGAGAGTAGAAATACTGAGCTGCTTGGGAACTCTGTGTTCTACCACTGTAAGAACTACCAGGCTCTTTCCAATATTTGCAAAAAGCCCTCCGGAGGCATTGGGTTCCAGCCCACCTGGGACTGTTTAAGTGATAAGCCACATCCAATACAGTGGTATCAATTTGGGGGATTTTTTTAGCAGCCTGATATGATAAAGTGTTATCTTGATGTAATGTTCATTTAAATTTTTCTTGTAACATGTGAAGTTGACTGCCTTCTCCTACGTATATGGAACACCAGTGTTTATTTTGCTCAGTTTTCCTTTATTGTTTTCTACTTTATTTGTTAGAGTTCTTTTTGCAGAATTGGTCTATGAATTACAAATATCTTTCCTATTTTATAATTTTTCCTACATTTTGTATAGTGTCTTTTCAGTAAGAACTGATTGTTTTATATGTGTAAACTTAACTCCTCTTTTATGGCCCTCTGGTGATGTTTCATAGTTAGAAAGTCCTCTTCCTTCCAACATTATGAGCTGATTTTCCCATATGTTTTTAGCACTTTAATATTTATATGTCATCAAACATTAGACTATCAGGCACAGGTCCAACTTTTCTTCAGATAGCTGCTTGATGCTTTTAACATCATTTAATAAATGACCTACATTTGTCATATACTAAATTCCCAATTACAGATAAGTTTCTATATCTCTAAGTTGATTGGCGTAACAATAATTGTATAACAGTATAACAACAATTGTTCCCTTGCCATACTTTGTTTAATTGTATAACAGTTGTATACAGTTGTGTAATTGTATCTGGATCCTTTCAACACAAACAAATTTTAGTACCATTAGCTCTTAAAATACCGTATACCTTCAGAACTTTGAATAGTTGAATCTGTTTATAATTTCAGCCATGTTGAAGCTTGAGATGTGGGCAAAAGAATGCATTCTGTAAAAGCTAAATTACAAACTTTGTGTGTAGACATTTCAATTTCAAGATTGACTCTTAGAGTTTTATATGTGTTTCTAGTAAAAAGTTTTCTGCTAATGGAGGCTAAAACAGCTATATCCATTATAACACTAAAAATATTTTTTTTCATAACTAATGTACTCCCATCTTTAAAATTCCAGAGGACCTGACTGGAACACTGAAATGTATGAAGAAGGGGGTGCTACTGTCAGAGAGCTTCTTAGTGAACTATATGGCAAAGTTGGTGAAATTCGGCACTGGGGTCTGATCCGATACATCTCTGGGATCTTACGGAAGAAGGTGGAGGCGCTTGATGAGGTATTGATAAGTTCTTGGAGTACACAAAATCTAGATGGGAGATACTTTTAAACTTGCTTTAGTGCTAGGAGTATAGCTTGGTGGTAGGGCATTTCCTCACATTCCTGGGATCCTGGGTTCAACCCTTTGCACTGCAAGGCGGGGAAGTTTGATTTTCCTAGTTTTTTTTTTAAGCAACCACAACTTTTAGTTCTTTTTGATCACGTATATCAAGTTTCTGGTAGTCAGTTAGCCTTTTATTTGTGAATAGCAAGTATATGTTACTGAACCGTAAGACCTACAGACTTGAGAGGTGTTAGAAACTCTAAGAATTTGATATCTTAGTGAATTTACACTAGGCTGAAAGTCCCTGCCTTCCAGAAGGTGAAAGTGCCCATGGCAATCCATTTTCTGATCATGTTTCATGAGAAGGAGAGCTTGGTGTGCTGTTTTAAGTTAAAAAGGAATGAAGTTTTATGGGCTGAGAAGAAAAATGTTTGGAAATCTGAAATTTCTTTGGAAAGGGTTAGCTTTTCTACCTCTTTCTAGGCCTGCACAGACCTTCTGTCCTACCAGAAACACTTGACAGTAGGACTTCCTCCAGAACCTCGAGAGAAGACCATCTCTGCGTGAGTTAGGCATGTGGTTGGGTTTTTGATAAGGTTTCTCTGCACCTTTAAGAAATTGTGTGGACTGAGGAGAGCTCCCTCACCATACTTTGTTTAATATCTTACATGCAGAACAGGAGAATGTCAAGGAAATGAAAGAAAATTTTTCTAGGAAGTAATAGTTATTTTTTTTTCTTATTGGCTTTTTTTACATTCCTTAATTCTACTACACACACACACACACACACACACACACACACACAACATTGGGAATTAGCAACATAAAAGTCAACCATAGTCTGAAAATGAAATAAAAGAAAGTATATGCCTATAGCATTGGACTGCTATTGATGTACCTCTGTGCTGCTGAAGAAGGAATCAAAGGTGTGAGGGTCAAAGCTGAAAGAGAAAATGGGCATTTACAGAGCAGCCTGAGGCAGCATGTCTGCAAAAACACTGTCATCAGATTGCCACTGGCTCAGTGTGCTTCTGATAAAGCAATAGTCCCCTAGGATAGACTGGGGATAGAGGGGTTGAGGACTGGAGCAAAGTTACAGTGAAAGTTGAATCCCTGCACGAAACTATCCATTTACCACTAAGCTTGCCACTAAAACTTACTTGCACTAAGTCTGTTTAATTTCATGTTCTGCTGCTGCCAATATTGAAATCTACAAGCAGATTGCATTTCTAAGAAATATTTTAGAGGGGTTCTAATTTTATAAGTGATCAGAAATAAATCTGGTTTTCTATGAAAGAATGATCCAAAAAGAGCATACTTCTCCCTCCCCCACCCCACCCCCCTATGCCTGCCAGTTCTACTTTAAAAACCAGGGAAGTAGAAATTTTTTTTATTGATTTTTTTTTTTGAGACAGTATCACTGTGTGTTCCAGATTTCCCGGAACTTGCAATCCTCTTACACCCCAGTCTCCTGAGTATTAGGCGTCACCATGCCTAGCTAGGTTTAACCAGGGATAAAGTTGAGTGAAGTTGTCGGGAATACTGTGGTGGTATCTGTACACTATCTTATTCCCAATTCATATACATGCCTGTGAGATCCAGTTTAGAGTTCTGGATGGAGGCTTAGAGAGACATGTCCTAGGCCCATTTGTCACAGATTCAATATGCAAAGTCTTAGTTATGCTGCAGGAAAAGAGTTTGGTTAACTTGCTTGGACTGCCATGACAAAATATCAGACTGGGTGGTTTAAACAACAACAATTGACTCCAACAGTTAGTGTCTGCAGCGCTGGTTTGTTCTGAAGGCTGTCAAGGACTTGTTCAGGCTTCATCTTGGCTAGATCTTTTTTCCCCTGTGTCTCTTCATATTTTTCCATCCTGTCCATGTCCCTTTCCAAAATTTCCCCTTCTTATAAGGACACCTGTCATATTAAATCAGGAACTATCTTAATAACTACACTTTAATCACTTCTAAAGACCATATTTTCCATTAAAATCACAGTCTGTTCCTCAAGAATCATATATACCACTGCTAGGTATATACCCAAAATTTGCTCAAGTACACAACAAGGACATTTGCTCAACCATGTTTGTAGCAGCTTTGTTTGTAATAGCCAGACCCTGGAAACCACCCAGATGTCCATCAGCTGAGGAATGGATACAGAAATTGTGGTATTTTTACACAATGGAATACTACTCAGCAATCAAAAATGAGGAAATCATGAAATTTGCAGGCAAATGGTGGGATCTAGAAAAGATCATTCTGAGTAAGGTATCCCAGAAGGAAAAAGACACACATGGTATATACTCACTTATATAGACCTATAAGATATGATAAACATAATGAAATCTATATACCTAAAGAAGATAAACAAGAAAGCAGACATGGGGTAAGATGATCAATCCTCCCTTAGAAGGACAAATGGGATGTGCTTTGGACATAGGACAGGAGCCTACCGCAGAGGGCCCCTGAAAGACTCTACCTAGCAGTGTATCAAAGCAGATACTAAGACTCATAACCAAACCATCGGCAGAGTGCAGGGAATCAAATGAAAGAAGGGGGAGTTAGTATGACGTGGAAAGGATAGGAGCTCCACAAGGATCACATGTATCTGGGCACAGGGGTCTTTTCTGAGACTGACACTCCAACCAAGAACCATGTATGGATATAACCTAGAATCTCTGCTCGGATGAAGCCCTTGGTAGCTCAGTAACCAATTGGTTTCCCATAGCAAGGGGAACAGGGACTATTTCTAACAGGAACTCAATGGCAGGCTCTTTGACCTCCCCATCCCCCAAGGGAGGAGCAGTCCTGCTAGGCCACACCACAGAGGAGGACTTTGCAGCCAGTCCTAAAGATACCTGATAAAACAGGGTCAGATGGAGGGGGAGGAGGTCTTCCTCAATCAGTGGACTTGGAAAGGGGCAGGGAAGAGATGAGGGAGGGAGGGTGGGATTGGGAGGGGATGAGGGAGCGGGATACAGCTGGGATACAGAGTTAATAAAATGTAACTAATAATAAAAAAATCATAGTATGAGGTACGAAAGTTCTTAATTTCAACATATGAATATTGAAGGACACAGTTTAACCTGTAATGCATTACTTTTCACAAACAAAACCTTGTATCACATATAAGATCAGTTTTGTGTCACGATAGGCATTCCAAAAGAACATGCCTGGGCACATGCTTGCCAGCTACCCCATATTGAGGCTGAAGAGATGACTCAGCAGAGAAGATTGAATGCTGCTCCTTCAGGACCTAAGTCTGTGTCCTAGCACTCATGTGGGACAGCTCACAACCTCTTGCAACTTCGGCTCCAGGGGGTGGGGAATGGTATAACACCTCTGACCTCTGAGGGCATATTATGCACTAAGGTGCACATTGCCTCCCCTGCCACAGACGTAAACACAATTAAAAATAAAATCTTATGTTATGTCAATGAGAGAGAGAGTCATGGAGTGTGAGCAGTTGTGGTAATGTAGGCCTCTAATTACAGCACTCAGAGAGCTATGGCAAGAGGATCAAAAATTTAATGCCAGCCTGGCTCCATAGCAAGATCCTATGTAAAACAAGCAAACAACCCTTTCCCTCAAGAAATACACAACCAAAAGACTACTCACAGAGAGTCTGAGAGTGACAAATATCAGTGCGTATACACCTGTGTGTGTTTACAACTGTAGCTGAACTGAGGAAACTATCAAAAAGGTCACTATAATCCTATAAAAAGTGACTATAAAATAATAAAATGCTTTCCCAAGGGCACGGCTTAAAATTAGTTTCTTTGTAGCCATTACGCTTACTTGTTATGTGTTAAAGACTAACCATAAAAGACTAGTCTGGAAAGACATTGAGGTGTCAGTTTTAAGTGAAAATTATAAGTTAATGGGGGCCAGAAGGGGCCTCAGAGGCAATGAATGAAATTTTTGTTCTGAAATAACTAGAAGTGATGAGGGGTTGTGGCACTGGCTTGAACTTGCAGTGAGGTTTAAGTGTTAAAACATACTTAAGTGATTGTTGAAGTTGGTCTTAATTTGCTGTTTTCTTCCTTAGACCTCTACCGTATGAGGCACTCACCAAGCTCATAGATGAAGCCAGCGAGGGAGACATGAATATCTCAATCCTTACACAGGTGGGCAGCATCATAAGGCCTAACCTGGCAATTCATATTTCAATATTTGTTTATAATTGACCTGACAATTTATAAAGACAACAAAATAGACGTTGTGAAACCTGTGCTATAACTATTGCATATACTATACAGGAAATAATGGTCTACCTTGCCATGTATATGAGGACTCAACCTGGCCTCTTTGCGGAAATGTTCCGACTTCGAATTGGACTGATAATACAAGTTATGGCAACAGAACTGGCCCACTCTCTTCGGTGCTCAGGTACTTAATTCGGTAACTAATTTTAGGTGGAGTTCACTTATAGTGCAGATCCAGAGAGTTTGGACTGGAGAGGGGAAGGGAGATACAGAAGCTGTGCCAGGCTCTTTGGTTCCTGTAGTTGTTAGTCACGAACAAAGGGAGCAGAAAGATGGCAAGTTGTATACCGGTGCAGAAACTTCAAAATGTCACCTCTTGGAGACACCACATTCCACATTCTTCTTAACTAGGTTCCTTTGGCTAATCTCTTCCTAACACCTCAAGGCCTTTGGAGATTGATATACTGTATTGGGTTCTGATTCAGTGAGAGAACCTTCTGGCCACCAAGTGTGAGTCACCTGGTGCATCATAGTGTTAGTGGTCTGTTATTATCATGAAGAACCAAGGAAGTAAGTATCTTATTAACATTTGTTTAACAAGACTCTAAAATATTTATGGGATAATTTGTCAAGATAACAGTTTTAGCTGAGAAATAATTGGATCTGGAGGAAGCTACACAGCATACTTGTCACACAGGTGTACCCAACCTTTTGACAGTATTACACAGCCTTTGCTGCCTATGAAATACATGCCTGAGAACCATGTAATTACAAATAAAGCTGCTACGAACATGGTTGAGCAAATGTCCTTGGTGTGTACTTGAGCCTCTTTTGGGTATATGCCTAGGAGTGGTATAGCTGGATCTTGAGGCAGCACTATTCCTAATTGTCTGAGAAAGCGCCAGATTGACTTCCAAAGTGGTTGTACCAGTTTACATTCCCACCAGCAATGGAGGAGGGTTCCCCTTTCTCCACAACCTCTCCAGCATGTATTGTCACTTGAGTTATTCATCTTAGCCATTCTGATGGGTGTAAGGTGAAATCTCAGGGTCGTTTTGATTTGCATCTCCCTGATGGCTAAGGATGTTGAGCATCTCTGCCATTCTATATTCCTCTACAGAGAATTCTCTTTTTATCTCAGTACCCCATTTTTTAATCGGATTACTTGATTTATTGCTTTTTAACTTTAGTTCGGAACCTGGAAACAACCCAGATGTCCCTCAACGGAGGAATGGATACAGAAATTGTGGTATTTTTACACAATTGCTCAAAAAATTGGTATTTTTTGATTGCTCAGCAATCAAAAATGACGAAATCATGAAATTTGCAGGCAAATGATGGGATCTAGAAAAGATCATTCTGAGTGAGGTATCCCAGAAGGAGAAAGACACACATGGTATATACTCACTCATATAGTCCTATAAGATATGATGAACATAATGAATTCTATACACCTAAAGAAGATAAACAAGAAAGCATACACAGGGTAAGATGATCAATCCTTACTTAGAAAAACAAATGGGAGGTGCATTGGATGTAGGAGAAAACAAGTAACAGGACAGGAGCCTACTTCAGAGGGCCCCTGAAAGACTCTACCTAGCAGTGTATCAAAGCAGATACTAGGACTCATAACCAAACCTTCGGCAGAGTGCAGGGAATCATATGAAAGAAGGGGGAGTTAGTATGACGTGGAAAGGATAGGAGCTCCACAAGGACCAAATATATCTGGGCACAGGGACTTTTCTGAGACTGACACTCCACCAAGGACCATGTATGGATATAACCTAGAACCTATGCTCGGATGAAGCCCTTGGTAGCTCAGTAACCAATTGGTTTCCCATAGTAAGGGGAACAGGGACTATTTCTGACAGGAACTCAATGGCAGGCTCTATGTTCTCTACACCCCCCAAGGGAGGAGCAGTCCTGCTAGGCCACAGAGGAAGACTTTGCAGCCAGTCCTGAAGATATCTGATAAAACAGGGTTAGATGAAGGGGGAGGAGGCCCTCCCCTATCAGTGGACTTGGAAAGGGGCAGGGAGGAGATGAGGGACGGAGGGAGGGTTTGGGAGGGAGTGAGGGAGCAGGATACAGCTGGGATACAGAGTTAATAAAATATAACTAATAATAAAAAGAGAGAACCATGTAATTGAGTTGCAAAAGAAAAGAAAAACCCAGGCAGTGGTGGCATACATCCTTTATCCCAGCACGAAGGAGGCAGTGGCAGGCAGATGTCTGAGTTTGGCCAGCCTGATCTACAAAGGTCTATATGCTGAGCCCATGTCTCCAAAACATTTCAAAAAATGTTTTATAACTATGTGACTACATGTGGTCTGCAGGCTGTGAATTAAATGTGCTTGAAGTATAAGGGAATTGGGGTTGGGGGCAGACCTTGACAGCATAGCTCTTTTTCCATTAAAAATATTTTCAACAAGAATGACAAAATGAAAGAGCAAGGAATCACAGGCCGGCCATGGTGGCACATGCCTTTAATCCCATCACTCTGGAAGCAGAGGCAGGCAGATCTCTGTGAGTTTAAGGCCAACCTGATCTACAAAGTGAGTCTAGGACAGCCAAGGCTACATACAGAGAACCCTGTCTCAAAAAAGAGAAAAGGAAGAGTAGGAGAAAAGGAAGGAAGGAAGGGAGGGAGGAAGGGAGGAAGGGAGAAAGAAAAGAAAGAAAATATGATCACAAATGCAAACTCAAACTCAAACTTGTTTCATTTAAATTCCCTAAAATGGCTTTTTATTTATTCTTAATTATGTGTATATTTACAAGTCTGTGTGTGAGAGAGAGAGAGAGAGAGTTGGGTGGGAGGGAGAGAGAATCTGTGTAAGTACAGGTTTCTGTGTAGTTCGGGGGTTATCAGATCCCCTGGAGCTGGAGTTACAGATGGTTAAGGCTATGGACTGCTCAACAAGAGCAGTGTGCACTTATAACCATTAAGCCATCTTTCCATTTCCCCATACTGTAGGCACTACCTTTTAACTCTATTTTATTTAGGTTCCTTAAGATTCTACTCCCTTCCAACCCCCCAACTCTAGGTAGGAGAGAATGAAGGTTAGAAAGGAAAGGGAAGGTAGACCTCTTTAGACTTAGTTTCAGCTGGTTAAAGGGTTCTTTGGGAATATAACAATCTCAGTTGTCAGGATATCTAGCAGAACAGCTAATTAGCAAACGGCAAACACAGCAGTACGAACAAGCAGCCTTCTTCCTCCTCTGTCTTCTAGCAGCCCCTTCCTTTCCCTAGGCTCTGGTATTTATACTCTCCCAGAGTCCTCAGAATTACACTAACTGCAGCTGGCAAAGACCACACCCCTCTGTGAGCAGCAGGAGGAAATTATCAGCTGTGAGCAAACTAAGGCAGCCCCAGTGGGATTAAAACAAAAACCTGTTTATGTAACATAACTGAGTTTTTAAAGAAACCAAAACTTCCACTACACCACATAGCTTTAATTTTTTCCCCATTGAGGAGCTGGAGAGATGGCTCAGCAGTTAAGAACATTGGCTTCTATTCCAGAGGATCTGGGTTCCAGTCCTAGCACCCACAAGGGAACTAACAGCCATGTTAATTCCTGTCCCTGGAGATTTACTACACTCTTCTGGCTTCCTTGAACACTGCATACACATGATACATACACATACATGCAGAGAAAAACCCATACTCATAAAATGGATAAATGAGTCTGCATTTTTTTTAAGTTGAGATGTTTTCAAGTACTCCAGGTGAGCCTGTAATTTGTGATCCTCTGGCTTTCACTTAGAAGTACTTGGATTATAGGCAAGAGTCACAATGCCTGGTGCACAAAAGGCTGTGTGTGTGTGTGTGTGTGTGTGTGTGTGTGTGTGTGTCTTTCAAGAAGAGAACCAACAATTATTGTATGACTACTATTTACCAAATGCTGTTATTTGGTTTTATATTTATATGCATTGTCTTATTTAATCCTTATAGCAGCCCACTAGAGAATACAATGTAATTCTATTTTTGCCAATAGAGAAACTGAAAAAAATGAAAAAGGAAGGAAGGAAGGAAGGAAGGAAGGAAGGAAGGAAGGAAGGAAGGAAGGAAAGTATCAGGTAGGCAGTGGTGTTGCACACCTTTGATTTCAGCATTCGGGAGGCAGAGGCAGGCAGAACTCTGTGAGTTTAAGGCCAGCCTGGTCTACACAGCTGGTTCCCAGACAACCAGGGCTACACAGAGAAACCATGTCTCAAAATCTTCCCCCCCAAGCAAAAATGTTAAATAATATTTTACTTAAATAAGGTGCCCAAAGTAACATCAGCAGTATATAGTAGAATTTCAAGCCATGTTTGTCTTATTTCAAATGATTTCTAGTCAGTAGATTTTTTTTAAGTAAATGTATAGGATTCTGCAACTGTGGTATCAAGGAATGGTTTTTTCAGAGGGTTCATGTCCTAGTTAGTCTCTGTTGTGGTGATAATGTACCATGGCCAAAAGCAACTTCAGGTGAGGAAAGGGCTTATTTCGGCTTACAGGTTAAAATTCATCATTACTTGGTGGGGGGAGTCAAGGCTGGAACTCAAGCAGGAACCATAGAGGGTGCTGTTTCCTTGCTTGCTCCCCAGGGCTTGCTCAGTTTGCTTTTTCATTTTTTTATTTATATATTTATAAATTACTGTTTATTTACTTTGTATCCCCACTGTAGCCCCCTCCCTCATCCCCTCCCAATCCCTCATCGCCTCCCATTTCCTTCCCCAAGTCCACTGATAAGGAGGTCCTCGTCCTCTTCCATCTGACCCTAGCCTATCAGGTCTCATCAGGACTGGCTGAATTGTCTTCCTCTGTGACCAGGTAAGGCTGCCCCCACCTCAGTGGGAGGTGATCAAAGAGCCAGCCACTGAGTTCATGTCAGTGACACTCCTGTTCCCCTTACTCAGGAACCCATTTGGAGACTGAGCTGCCATGGGCTATGTCTGTGCAGAGGTTCTAGGTTATCTCCATGAATGGTCGTTGATTGGAGTATCAGTCTCAGAAAAGACCCTTGGGCCCAGATTTTTTTGATCTGTCACTCTCCTTGTGGAGCTGCTGTCCCGTCGAGGTCTTTCTCTCTCCCTCTTCTATAAGATTTCCTGCAGTGTGCCCAAAGTTTGGCTGTGAGTCTCAGCGTCTCTTTCAATACCTTGCTGGGTAAAGTCTTTCAATGACCTTCTTCAGTAGGTTCCTGTCCTGTTGCCTGTTTTCTCCCTCTTCCAATGTCCATCCCCTTTGCCTTTCTGTATGAGGATTGATCATCTTACCCAGGGTCCTCCTCCTTGCTTAGCTTCTTTAGGTGTACAGATTTTAATATTTTTATCCTACATTATATGTCTAATATCCACTTATAAGTGAGTATATACCATGTGTGTCTTTCTGCTTCTGGGATAATTCACTCAGGATGATCTTTTCTAGTTCCCACCATTTGCCTGCAAATTTCATGATTTTGTTGTTTTTAATTGCTGAGTAGTATTCCATTGTATAAATGTACCACAATTTCTGTATCCATTCCTCCACTGAGGGACATTTAGGTTGTTTCCAGATTCTGGCTATTACAAACAAAGTTGCTATGAACATGGTTGAGCAAATGTCCTTGTTGTATACTTGAGACAACTAAAGAAGATCAAGGGGATACAAATTGGAAAGGAAGAAGTCAAAGTATCACTATTTGTGGATGATATGATAGTATCCATGAGCGATCCCAAAAATTCAACCAGAGAACTCCTACACCTTCAGCAAAATGGCTGGATACAAAATTAACTCAAAAACTCAGAAGCCCTCCTGTATGTGAAAGACAAAAGGGCAAAGAGAGAAATTAGGGAAACAACACCCTTCACAGTAGCCACTAATAACATGAAGTACTTTGCTGTGACCCTAACCAAGCATGTGAAAGACCTGTTTGAAAACAAAAATTTTAAGTCTCTGAAGAAAGAAATTGAAGAAGATATCAGAAGATGGAAAGATTTCCCGTGCTCATGGCTCAGCAGGATTAACATAGTGAAAATGCCCTCCAAAAGCAATCTATAGATTCAACGCAATTCCCATCAGTTTGCTTTCTTATGGATCTCTGGACCACCAACCAAGGGGTGGTACCACCCACAGTGACCTAGGCCCTCCTATACCAATCATTAACCAAAAACTACCCCACAGACTTGCCAGAGGCAATCTAACAGAACCACTCCCTCAATTGAGGTTCCCTTTTCCCAGATGACTCTAGCTCATGTCAGATTGACAAAAAAAAAAACTAACTAGCACAGTATGGTTATTCAGTAATAAATCTCAGTAATGATAAAACTCTGAGTCACTCTTTTTTAGTTAATTTTTTTATTAATTGCAACTTATTCACTCTGTATCCCAGCTGTAGCTCCCTTCCTTGTCCCCTCCCAACCCCACCTTTCCTCCCTCTTCTCCTCCCATGCCCCTTCCCCAGTCCACTCATAGGGGAGGTCCTCCTTCCCTTCCATCTGACCCTAGCCTATCAGACCTCATCAGGACTGTCTGCATTGTCTTCCTCCGTGGCCTGATGAGGCTGCTCTCTTCTGACTAAAGAGCCAGCCACTGAGTTCATGTCAGAGAAAGGTCCCGTTCCCCTTACTAGGGTACCCACTTGGACAATGAGCTGCCATGGGCTACATCTGTGCAGGGGTTCTAGGTTATCTCCATGAATGGTTCTTGGTTGGAGTATCAGTCTCAGAAAAGACCCCTGTGCCCAGATTTTTTGGTTCTGTT
>REGO01000791.1:347131-382844 GCA_010120015.1 Rhombomys opimus | reverse complement strand
CTGTGCCCAGATTTTTTGGTTCTGTTGCTCTCCTTGTGGAGCTCCTGTCCCCTCCAGGTCTTTCTCTCTCCCCCTTCTTTCATAAGATTTCCTGCACTCTGCCCAAAGTTTGGCTATGAGTCCTCTGAGTCATTCTTGACTCTTTCTTGCTTGTAATAGATTCTTCCTGTCATCAAAACCATGGATCTCCATTTTTATAGGATTAAAGCCAAGATTCCTGGGTCTGGCCTGTAGCTAGTAACTCAATAGTGCTTCCTTCAAAATATTTTATCAATCTCTATTCTTTGAGATCGTTGTCTCCTCTGATTTCCCATCAATTACTGGTTATATTACTCACTTAACCTATGTTGTACATAATAATTTGTTGTTTTATTGTCATTTATCTTATTTACATGTTCTTTCTCTCCAAAATTAATGGTCAACCTCTCAAAGTCAGGTGCTATGAGTCATGCCTGCTTGTACTAACATTGCTTAAAATGATGACCTATATGCAGCAATCTTAATAAGTGACTAGTGTTAAACAAGTTGAAGTTATTCTCAGTATTCTTAATAAATTCATAGATTCACCTCTGTTATTTTTTAACCACATGGACTGAGAACTTTAGAGTATATGTGTGCATGCACATCAGTGCAGTTCTCTGAATGCCTTCTACTTCTGTTGTTATCCTTCATTCTTCACACCTTCAAATAAAGACTATAGGGGAGTTACCCAACATTGTGGAAATAGAATGAAGATGAAACTAATGGGCCAGCTAATCTGAAATTAGGTAGTCAGTTCTTAAATAACTAAAAGCAAAGTGCTATATGAATAGCCAATTATATGGTGTTCGAAATTGGCTCTGTAACTTACATCTTCTAAAGTAAGTGACTTAGAAATCTTATGAAAGGAAATAAAGGGTCTAATCACCTTGTTAGAGAAGAGGATATGGTTTTATCCTCATGAGCACAGCAAATGTGGTCACATGATCCTGCAATTTTTGTCACTTCACAGGCTGGGGCAGGAAGATGATCTGTTTAAAACTAGCCTAGACTACGTGGTGAGAGCCCGTTTTAAGGAGAAAATGGAAAATCAGGAGGACATGGGAGACAAACTCTAATTCTTTCTGCCTGCATTTCTGTTCATCAGCTGAAGAAGCCACAGAGGACCTGATGAATCTCAGTCCTTCAGCCATGAAGAACCTCCTGCATCACATTCTCAGTGGCAAAGAGTTTGGAGTGGAACGAAGTGGTAAGACCCATGCACTGAACTTATACTTCAGGATATTTTAATTTTAATCCTCGGTTTCAAAGTATTTTTCTTTTATTGGAGGAGCTCTTAGCCCCAAATAAATTAAAATCCAATAAAGAAAACATTTAAAATAAAGTTATCCTTTGAACAAGATTTGAAAACTAAAAGAAAAATTCAGTTTAACAAAAGGCCTTGGACTAGGGAGATGGCTCAATGGGATAGGTGTTTGCTGCACACACTTGATGACCTGAATTTGGATCTCTAGTAACCACGTGGAAGCTGAACTCAGTAGCTTATGTCTGCAATCCCAGCTCACCCCATGTCCTAGGGGAAGAATGGGTTTATCTGGCTTATAAATCCATCACTGAGGGAAGCCAAGGCAGGAACTCGATCAAGCAGGGCAGGAACGGATATAGAAGCCGTGAAGGAATGCTGCTTACTGGTTTGCTCTTCGTGGCTCACTCAGTTTGTTCTTTATCCAACCTATGACTACCTTACCGCAATTGTCCGACATCAATCATTAGCCACAAAAGTGCAGTGTTAGACTTGCCTACAGGGCAGTCTGTTGGAGGCACCATCTCAGTTGAGGTTTCCTCTTCTCAGATGACTCTGGTTTGTGTTAAATTGACAAAACAACAACAACAACAAAACTAGCTGATCAGCACGCTGCATGTGGAGATGGGAGGCAGAGTCAGGAGAATCTCAAGAAGCTTGTGTCCCAGCTAGCCTGGCACATGCAGCGTTGAGCGAGAGAGACCCATTCTCAAACAAGGCAGAAGTCAAGGACCTACACTCAAGGTTGTTCTCTGACCTCCAGAAGTACAGCATGGTAGACATGTTTGCTTACTTGCAGACGCATCTCTCTCCCTCCTTCCCTCTCTCCTTCTCTCACATACTCCACAGTCACCTTTTAAAAAGGATTTGGAAACATAAACGCACCTATATATCATCTTTTTCCTATTTTATTAAAATGTTTTCCTATTTTATTTTATTAAAATGTTTACTTAAGCTTATTTATTATATGTTTGTGTGTATCGAGGGAGGGGTAGCACAGCACATGTGTGGAGGCCAGAGGACAAATTGCAGGAGTTGGTTCTCTCCTTCCACCATATGTGGCGCAGGAATTGAACTCAGGTCCTCAAACTTAGAAGCAAGTGCTTACACCTGCTGTGCCATCTTGCTGCCCCTCATATTTCTTTTTTACTATGTAGCAAATTACCTTTCGTTTTCCTAAGTAAGGAAGACAACTAAAAACTCACAGCCTGAGTCTTTGCTGTGTTCAAATTGGCAGGAATTCAGTAGAACTGATAATGGTAAGGGTGTATATGTGTGTTTGTAGTTGCAACAAACCTACTATACCCTTTCAACCTTAAATTATAATGCCTTCAGAGTTTGTCACAAGCTGATCTTCATACGCATGTCTACGTTTGTATTAATAGATATTCATTTTACATATCACTGAGATTTACAAGTACATGCATACAGCATGTGTCGATCAAACAGTGTGTGTGTATTTTGGGTTTTTGCAATGTTATTTATGCTATATGCCTAAAGAAACAGAACAAAAACGAAAAGAAGTGGGGAAAAAAAGGATTATCTCCTATGTTCAATGATTAATCTTGGGTTATTTTTTTTTCAAGTGGAGGGATGGCCAGACTTTAGCATGTTTTGTTTTACTTTTGTTTTGTATGATTTAAGTCTTTGTGTCCTTGCTTGGCTTCCAGGGACAGATCTGACTGGTGTGGTGAGGGAATGAAGAAAAGACAAACATGTACAGACACACAGAACAGCTGAAATCAGTGGATTGGGTTCTAATGAAGAAACCGCAACATCCCCAAAGCTCATTATGTTTGCTGTATACAATTATTGAACTGGGAGGCGGGGCTATGGCATACAACTGAACTGGGAGGCAGGGTTAGCTAATCTCCATAAAGTCTTAAGGCTGTAAACATCCGGGAAAAGGCAACTAAGGTAGATATTTCCTGCAAACACTTATCAATGTTTACACTCAAGGAAGGCGTTGCTAATAACCCTCTGAACCTCACCTGGGGAAGGCTTTGCCACTCACTCTCATGGGGCTGAGGCATTGGTGTCCTAGACACGGCCATGCCCATATCAGCAGCACCTCCACTCACTCAGGATTTCATTCACTTAAGACTCCTCCACTCCCCACAGAAGAGAACGGGAGCTGGAGAGACAGCGCGGTGATTAAAAGCACTTTCTGCTCATCCAGAGGGTCCAAGTTCGGTTCCCAGTACCTACGTAGACTGTGAAGGGTTCAGGAAAAGCTGCACACTGAGCACTTGAACACCGGACTCAGATTGATGGAAGTTTAACGAATATTGAACCAAAACTGACTGGTCAGGGACATAATCTGGGCTGAGAAGCCAGACTGTGTCACTGGTCTGTTTCTTTTTTTTTTTTCTTTTTTTTTTTTTTTAAATTTTTTTTTTTTTATTTTTTTTTTTTTTTTTTTTTTTTTTTTTTTTTTTTTTTTTTTTAAGATTTTTTTTATTAGTATTGTTCTAATTATTTTTTTTTAAGATTTTATTTATTTATTTCAGATGTTCTATCTTTATGTACACCTGAATGCCAGAAGAGAGCAGTAGAAGGTATAGATGGTTGTGAGCCACCATGTGGTTGCTGGGAATTGAACTCAGGACCTCTGGAAGAGCAGTCAGAGCTCTTAACCACTGAGCCATCTCTCCAGCCCACTGGTCTGTTTCTAAGAAAGGTTTTTAATAGGATAAACCGTAACCAGGCAACAGCCAGGTAACTAGGTTTAGGAATCCAGGGTGGGGGAGGGTCAGCATTACATCATTTGACTAGCTAAACATAATGGATTTTGTTCCAAGTGTATTGCATCTACATAGCTAGACAAAGCATTTTAAGCTGATTCGCTAGGATATAGGCTTGGGGACTTTCCAGTTCCCCACTGTTCTAGGAGAAAAGAATATAGAAGGATGTTGTGGTCTTAACTCTAATAGAACATGCATTTATCTTTAATTCACAGAACATGCACTTTTTCATGTATTGTTTTATTCTTAGCAGCAAGTATTGAACTGTATTCTACCCTGGTTTCAGGCACATAGGGCAGAGACAGACGATCTCTATGAGTTCAAGACCAACCTGGTTTACATAGTTAGTTGCATGCCAGCCAGGGCTGTCACACAGAGAAACCCTGTCTCACAATCATCATCATCATCTTTCAAAGTTAGAAAGTAGTACCCCTCAAGCTAGAGGTATTTCTAAAATGTGGATTCTGACTTAGTAGGCCTGATATGGGACCTGAGATTCTGTTGCTAATGTCTTCTGTATTACTGATGCTAATGGTCCAAGGATCACACTTAAAACAGCAAGGTTATACTAGTTTTTTTTTTTTTAATTACGTTTAAAACAAAAGAAGGGTGCACATTTAAGTCTTTTTAAAACGGTAGAGAAAATGAGTCTGATTATTCTTTTTTCTTTGAAATCTCATTCTATATAGTTTGTCCCACTAATTCAAATGTGAGTCCTGCTATTTCCATCCATGAGATTGGGGCTGTTGGAGCAACAAAAACAGAACGAACTGGAATAATGCAGTTAAAAAGTGAGATAAAGCAGGTAAGATATAATCTGAAAAACTACTGAGGTAGTCATAATTAATAACATTCCTAGCTAGACTTGAAGTGCATGCCTGTAACCCCACACACAGGGGTTAGAAGTTTGAGGATCAAGAGACTGATAACATTACCAGCCTCAAATACAAAGCAAGATGGAGGCCAGTCTAGAATATTGGAAATGCTGTTCAAAACCAAAATCAAACCCAAAACATCCTTTTGGAATCAGACTTTGTTAGCATAATTTGTTGATTTTTGTATCCTGAGTATAATTTGAACCATTTTTTTTTTCAGGTGGAGTTTCGTAGACTGTCCATCTCAACTGAGAGTCAGGTGAAACAACAAGAGATATTTTAGCATTAACTGGCCTTTACTTAAAACATTTTAGAACCAGCCATTGTTGCACTAATTTATTTTGTTTCATATTCTGAATGTAACTTGAACTGATTGTTTTTCAGATGGAATTTCGCAGACTGTCTATCTCAGCTGAGAGTCAGGTGAAACAACAGAGACTTCTTAAAACATATTTTAACCAGCCTTTAATTCCATATAGCATGCATGATCTCAGGAGATTTCCACAAATAGTTAAAAAGAAAAAAAAAAAACATGGCATCTCCCTCACAACAACTGTTTGTAGATAGCGTCCCCTTTTCTGTATCAAATGACTTGATTTTAGGAGGAAGGTAGCTGGGACAGATAACGAGAAACTGATGCCCTGAGTTCCCTTATTACAACTAATGTACAGTTTATAATGGATTTTCTTTATAAAAGTACATAGACTGCTTTTAAGAATAGTTAACTGGAGAGATGGCTCAGCATTCAAGAGCACTGGCTGCTCTTGCAGACAACCTGGTTTTCTTTCCCAGCGCCAACATGGTGGCTCACAACAGTTTGTAACCCCAGTTCCAGGAGGGTTGATACTATCTTCTGGCCTCTGTGGGTACTGCATGTACACGTACACAGATATACATGCAGGCAAAACAGCCATACACATAAAAGAAAAATAAATAAATCTAAAAAATGATAGGGGCTAGATCAGGTGGTTAAGAGTACTCGCTGCCTTTCTGGAGGACCCAGGTTCAGCTCTCAGCACGTACATGGTTGCTCACATCTATCCTTAACTGTAGTTCGGGGTGCCGGATGTCCTCTTTTGGCTCCATGAGCAGCAGGTACACACATGGTGTATGTAAGTACGTGCAGGCAAAACATGCACGCACATAAACTTTAAAAAGTATATTAGTCTGCAGCCACTCCTGATGTGATCTGATAGACTAAGATCAGAAGGAAGGAGAGGAGGACCTCCCCTATCAGTGGACTTGGGGAGGGGCATGCATGAGGAAGGGGGAGGGAGGGTGGGATCGGGAAGGGAGGAGGGAGGGGCTTATGGGGGAACACAAAATGAATAAAGTGTAATTAATAGTAAAAAAATTAAAAAACTTTAAAAAAAGTGATTCTCAAAAGGGTGCTAAGTCAAGCAAGCAGTTCTCCCTCCAAAGTCAGTGTAGGCAGAGTGACTTCATCCTCTGCAGGAGTCCAGGTTGCTCCATTCTTACAGAAAACATGCCTGTAGGCATGATTTGCTCTGGACCCATTATGGTACACAGTGGTTTCCTATACCCTGCTCCATGTCACACACTTTCGCCACACTTGTGCCCCACTAATAAAACTAACCTGGTCTCAATATGGGGGTTCGCATGCACATGCACCACAAAAATAAATGACAGAATGTTTTATTAGATTTTTTTTTTCCCTCGAAATCAGACTTCATTATTGCTATGAGAGAGATGTGTGAATGCTACTGTGTATAGGAAGGGGAGGGGCACATAAATAGGGCTAAGACAGCAGGGGTCACTAAATAAATCAGAGCCTCTTTTTACTACAGGTAACAAGGAATGACTTACTGTATTACACAAAGTACTTAATATCTTTTCAAACGGTGGGGAATCATTTGGTTTTACGATCTCTAAGTTGAGGGGGTGCTTATTTCTTCCCTTCTAAATGCACTTCTTTGTTATTGCTTGAGAATCTCACGTATCCATGTAATACCTTTTGATCAAAGCTAGTCCTCAATTATTTCCCCACATTCTCCAGTTCTCCTTTCCGCTTCTCCCACAACCTCACGTACTCTTGGTGTCAAACCCATTGACTTCACTTAGTGATGCCTGCATGTGTTTGGGTGTAGTGCTCTCTACAAAAGCATGAGCGGCCTGTTAGGGGCCTCATCTCTGACCAGAACTGACTCTCCCTCCCACAGCAGCCAGCAGCTCCCAATAGCTCCTCCCTATCCATGTTTAGATTTTGGCTGACTTGGTCTTGGGAGTGATATGAGCTCATGTGTGCAACAACCATGCCATTTCTGGAAAACACTTTCCAGAGTGGTCCTCTTTATATTTTTCCACTCTCTCTGCTGCAGTGATCCCTGAGACTTGATGAGGTGTGATGCAGATGTCACACTAGGGCTGAGCACTTCACAGTATCTTATTCTCTGCATGTTGACCAGTCGTGGCTTTTGAAATTAACTACCATCTACTGCAAGAAGATGCTTCTTGCACTAATCTTAGTATGAAGATAAGTACTTAAGGGACAGTCTGATACTGAGACCATTTAGAAGAATGGTAGTAGCAAGTTCTCACCTAGGGTCTATGACCTAAAGACTATACTTACAGAGATAATTTCTAGAGTTATTACTAGCTCTTCATAAGAAAGGCTTAAAACCCCTCCCACTTTCAATGTACAATTATAAGCTTACAGCATTAAAGCATCATGGAGAGAAGAGGCAAAATGGAGGTTTTGTTTCTTTACAAAGAAACTCTGAGCCCCACAAGGAAGCCAACAGAGCTAAAAATTCTGAGCCCAGGGGATCCTGCAGAGACTGATGCATCAACCAAGGACCAAGCATGGAGAAGACCTAGACCTCCTGCTCAGATGTGGTCAATGGGCAGCTCAGTCTCCATGTGGGTTCCCAAGTAAGGGGAGCAGGGGCTGCCTCTATCATGAACTCAGTTGACTGCTCTTTGATCACTCACCCCTGATGATGCAGCCTTGCCAGGCCACAGAGGAAGAGTATTCAGGCAGTCCTGATGAGACCTGACAAGCTATGGGCAGATGGCTAAGGAGAACTCTCCCTTTCAGTGGACTAGGGAAAGGGGATGTGGGGGGAGGAGGGTGGGACTGGGAAGATTTGAAGGAGGGTGCTTCATTCAGGATACATAATGAATAAATTGTGAAGAAAAAAATAAAATTAAAATGGGGGACGCTGAAACCATTTAGGAGAATAAGTCAGTTCTTGAAACCAGATTTTGAAGGAAATTTGATTGAGTACTTTCCTTAAATATACTTTGGTGTTCATATTTTATGCAAGAGGAAGATTGGAAGAAGAAGATGGATCTGGCCCAATGGTTAAGAGCACTGGCTGCTCATCCAGAGAACTGGGTTTGATTTCCAGTACCCAAATGATAGCTCACAGCATCTGTTATTCCAGTCCCAAGGAATCTGTTACCCTTTTCTGGTCTCCATGTATACTGCACACATGCGGTGCACAGATATACATGTTAATTATCTGAACATTTTTTCTATTTGAAACTGGAAAGAACAACTTCATTAATGTGGTTGGTTTACAATGTTTGTTTTGGTTGAGAGTGACAGGCTTAAGTGCATTATAGTATTTTGATTTGTTTTGTTTTGTTGCAACAAGGTCTCTTTGTGTAGCCTTGGATGTCCTGAAATTCACTCTGTAGACTAGGCTGGCCTCTGCCTCCTGAGTGCTGGGATTGAAGGCATGTTCCATCATACCCAAGCTTACGTTATAGTTTCTTTAGACATCCTGCATTACTTACAAGTTCTTTATATGATTGGAACTCAGAGTCTATGTTGCCAGCTAGATGAATAAGATGGTTAAACTTGACCTTTCCAGCTACTTGAGGTTTTTCTCCTAAATATTCAATACCTTTAGGTCTTCCAAGGAACCCAAAAGGGTAGGGCTATCATATAAAGGAAAAGTAGCCTAGATTGTCATTACTTTCTTATCTTATAACATTGTTTTTCATCCTTACCTACCTGTATGGTATTTGACATTGTTCTCTGCTACTTACCAGTACTCTAATTTCTAGGCAAAGATACTTCAGGGTTGTTTTTAATTTATTTTATCCTTTGCCGTGACATTAGAGTAAACTTATGTCATTGCCTTTTAATGATAACATGCTTGCTAATTACCTAAATGGTCTGTAGTTTAATAATACTAATAGCTTTTTAACACAAATAATGGTTGTCTTATCTCATCTCTTTAAAAATTTTATTTTCTCAATTTCTTTTATAGAGTAATGGTGGTCATCCCTCAGGTATAGATTTGATGTCACCGTCCTCTCTGGTAATTCATCTTGTGTTATTTCATATTTCATTCTCAAGTGTTTTGATATAATGTTATATGATCATAATATTTGACTATATACAAATATACACACACACACACACAAGTTGGGGCCTGCTTTCTATTCTCATTACAACTATCGCTAACTTTTAGGTACTCCTGTGGTATCCATTTATACACATAAAATAAACCTAAAACTAAAAAGCTAAATAAATAAAGACAAATTGATCCAGAACTAACATGACTATAAAGCAAGTTCATACAAAAGGGAGAGGTGTGTTTCTTTTCTAATAAGATAGGAAAGGGAGTTCAACTTCAATCTCTTTCTGATTTCAGAAAAAAATCAATTTCATGAGTATTTGTTATGTAAACATTTATTCTTTGAACTGTTGCAAGTATGCATCACTGTGCATCAGACAGTGGACTAGACAGCATGAACACAAGGAATTGATTTGAAAAGCCAAATTTTGATCTATATCCTAGTGATACTGAAATCACAAAGACTGAGCTAAGCCCCAGCAATCTGTTCTAATAAACTCTTCAGGGAATTCTGATGTATTTTGAAATTTAAAAGCTACTTTGTTGTAGCTGGTCCTCTGAGAAGTAATTCAGTTAATAAATGTGATCTAAATGCAGACTTTATGTCATGCATGGGAGAAACAGCATTGAAAAAAATGGAAATGGCCTAATGAAGCTCACAATTTAGGAAGATTCTTTTCTAACTGCATTTACTGAACTCATTTAATAGTTGAAGTAGTATACTATCAAAGGCTTTCAAGATTCCTGTAACTTCCCTTTCCCAATCTAGCAATCTAGATGCTTTAATTTCTTTTCTTTTTTGGGGGGAGTGGTTTTTGTTTGTTTGTTTGTTTGTTTGTTTTGATTTTTGTTTTGTTGTTGTTGTTTTGAGACAGGGTTTCTCTGTGTGGCCTTGGCTGTCCTGGAATTTGCTTTGAGGACCAGGCTGGCCTCCCTCAAACTCACAGAGGTCCACCTGCCTCTGCCTCCCTGAGTGCTGGGGTTACAGGTGTGCACCACCCGCGCACAGCTATTTCTTTACTTTTTTTGTTTCTTGTTTTTGTTTTGTTGGTTTTTCCAAGACAGGATCTCACTATGTAGCTGTGGCTGTCCTGGAACTCACTATGTAGACCAACCTGGCTTTAAACGCAGAGAGATTTCTCTCCTTCTGCCTCCAGAATGCTGGAATGAAAGGCATTCACCACTACACACAGCTATTTTTATCTTTGTTTATAGTATCCTGACTAAAATCTCCAGGATAATGTTAAATAGAAGTGAAATTGAGGATCCTTATCATGTTCTGATTGTAAGGGTGGGAACTGCCGTTCTTTGTTCCCTAAGCATCTTTACAGGGAAAAAAATACACCTTTTCTTAATTGAGGGAATTCTATCCATTTTGTTCCTCACTTACTGAGTATTTTTATTAATCATGAAATCATATTGAATTTTGTTAAAGGTTTTTAGCCTTTCTTCTGTAGATTTAACATATTATACTGGTTGATGTTTATATATTTTAAATAATTTTAAAGTGTTTTTAATTTTTTTAAATTATACATATATTCACATGAGTTCAGTGCTCTTGGAGGCCAGAGGCATCAGAGCCCCTGTGGCTGAAATTGAAGGTGATTATGAGCCACCTGAAATGGGTGCTAGGAATTGTACTCCACTCTTAAGGACTAAGCCATAACTCCAGCCTCTACACTTAGGCTTATTTTCCTTTCTGTTTATTTGCTCTCTGTTTTTTGAGACAGGTTTTTTTTTTTTAATCCTGGATGTCCTGAAATTCGCTCTATAGACCAGGCTAATCCTGAACCCCAGAGAACTGTCTGCCTCTGCCTCCAGAATGCTGGGATTGAAGCATATGCCATCACTGCCTGGCCCATATTTAAGTATTTTTAAAATCTTGAATAGCTAGGGTAAATTGCACTTAATCATAGTATTTAATCCAGTGAATTAATTTTGTTGAAGCATTTTGCACATTCATAAAAAGCATTTTACTTCAATTTTTTTGTAATATCTTTTTCTGGCTTTGGTTTGGTGGAGAGCTCATAGAATGGGATCTCATACAACAGGAAATGTTCCCTCTTTTCTGTTTTTGGAAGAGTTTATGAAGAAATATTGTTAATTAATCTTTAAATCTTTTGTGAAATTAACCAATGATGATCCATCTGTGCTTGGGCAAGTCCCTTTAATTTATCAAGGCTGTAATATTTTGGATGAGATAGGCTCCTATTTTTGAATACTTGGTTCCCAGTTAATGAAATTGTTTGGGAAGGATTAGGAGATGTGACTTTGTTGAAGGAGGTGTGTCATTAAGGATGCAGCTCTGAGATTTCAAAAGACTCATGCTGTTGAATATTTATTTATTTATTGGGGGCTTGTCTATGACCCAGCTAGCTCCCAAATAATTGAGACAAAAAAAAATAAACACATCAATTTCTTTAAATAGCCTTAAGCACAATAACTGGACAGATACGATTTAATTTTCTAAGCTAGTCTGACTACCTCCCAGCTACACTCCCCAAGTTACTTGCCAGTATGTCCATCCTGTCTGGGCTGGATCTGCTCTATCAGACCATGTTCTTTCTCTCCATGTTCATTCTTCTTCCCCTCTTCTCCTGGCTTCAAGGTCTCTACCTTAGACCCAAAGCCAGGGAATGTATGTTCTGCCTACCTCTAGTCTGCCCTGTAACTGGCTGTCAGCAACTGCATTAACCAATCAGAGATAACTGGGGAGCTAAGTTTACATAACAAAGACTGGTAAGTGAGAATGGACCTGTCTGGACTGCAACCAGATCTTGAGGGCCAGTGCTTAGCATTTGTATACATAGCATTAGACCAACCACCAACATAGAATGGCTAGAAGTTAAACAGATAAAGCCACATAAGCAGACAGTTTGGAATGTCCTGTGTGGTTGGCATTTTATGGGTGTTATTCTGAATCACTAGAGTGCCCTATAAAGTAATTTCCCCAAGGAATAGCACATCAGTTACTTATCCAGTATCAAATGGTCAGCCTTGAAAATGTACATACAACTACCATTATACAGCACTCAGGGAGGCAGAGGCAGAAGGATCTCTGTGAGTTCAAGGTCAGCCTTGTCTACAAAGCAAGTGCAGGACAGGCAAAGCTACACAGAGAAACCTTTCTGTTTTTAAAAACCAAAATAAAAACATGTATATTTATACATATATATGTATAGAACAAAATTAATGGAAAAGAGGGCATGAATTTGAAAAAAAAAGCAAGGAGTGATATATGGAACAGTTTGGAGAGAGGAAATGGAGAAATGAAGTTATTATACTATAATCTCATCAAATAGGAGGTAATTTTTAAATGATTTTACAAAGTTATAGCATTTCAAGCTGCACAGAGTTTGACTAGCTTTACTGCCATGCCATTGTGTCGTCCCTTTCCATTAATGTGTGCTTTCCCTTTCTATAAATGTGCGATACGTTGTTTATAATTTTTACATTTTGAAGTTAAAGTAAACAGTGTTATAATACCTGACCACAGGGGCAGAGATCACTTTTGATTTACATTCTTTTCTTTTCTCAAGTCTCCTGCAGCCTGTATTGCTGCAAGTACTGGATCCTTTCCGACCGTGTGTGGTCAACAGACATCTAAAGACAGCCGTCAAGGTCAGTGGCAACGCCGGAGAAGACTGGATGGAGCACTAAATAGAGTTCCAATCGGATTTTATCAAAAAGTATGGAAAATTTTGCAAAAAGTGAGTATAATACACGGGTGTTCTTCATTTTCCTTTTGAAATTCTGAGTCTGTCTAGGTTAACATGTGACATAATCATAACATGACTGTAATTATACAATGATAATGCTCAGGTAAAGTGTAGACTAAACACAAAACAATTGACTTATTATGACATGAATCGTTTATTTTCTTTATTGTTCCAATGGAGTTGTTTCTAAATAAGATTTTATTTTATATTTATTTCTTCCCTTTTTTTGTTTTCTCATTTCATTAAGTTATTTACTTTGCAATCCCGTCACAGCGCCCCCTTCCCCCTCTCCTCCCAGTCCTCTCCTCTCCTCCCCCTTTCATCTCTCCCTTTCTCCTCAGAGAAGGGGAGGCTTCTCACGGATATCAGCCTGTCTCGGTATATCTAGTTGAGGTAGGACTGGACACGTTGTCAGGTTCCATATCCCCTGTTGCTAAAAGTCGTCGCTAGGGTTGGCCTCATAGATTTCTGAGAATTTCCCTTGTCCTAGGTTTCTGGCTTATCCCAGAGCCACTCTCCACCACTGATTTCAGTTGTTTCCCAGATCTCTCCCTCAGTCCTCCCTGAACTTGAGCCCTCCTGTTCTCCTCCCCAACCCTTCTCCTACCCAGTTCCCTCCTCCTCCCCCCTTTGCATGCATGCCCCTCCCCAAGTCCACTGATAGGGGAGGTCTTCTTTTCCTTCCTTCAGATCCTAGTCAATTAGGTCTCATCAGGAGATGAGTTGTCTTCTTCTGTGGCCTGGTAATGCTGCTTCCCTCTCAGGGGGAGGTAATTAAAGAGCAGGCCACTCAGTTCATGTCAGAGGCAGTCCCTGTTCCTATTACTAGGGAACCCACTTGAACCCTGAACTGACATGGGCTACATCTGTGCAGGGGTCTTAGGTTACTCAGCAATAAAAAAAACCAAGGAAATCATGAAATTTGCAGGTAAATGGTGGGATCTGGAAAAGATCATCCTGAGTGAGCTATCCCAGAAGCAGAAAGATGCACACAGTATCTACTCACTCATATAGACATATAATATAGGATAAACCTACTAAAATCTGTACACCTAAAGAAACTAATCAAGAGGGAGGACTCTTGCTAAAATGCTCAATCCCTATCCAGAAAGTCAAAGAGGATGGACATCAGAAGAAGGAGAAAAGAGGGAACAAGTCAGGAGCCTGACACAGAGGACCTCTGAAAGGCTCTGCCTTGCAGACTGTCAAAGCAGATGCTGAGACTTATGGCCAACCTTTGTGCAGAGTGTAGGGAACCTTATGAAAGAAGTGGGAAACAGTAAGATCTGGAGAGGACAGGAACTCCACAAGGAGAGCAACAGAACCAAAAAATCTGAGCACAGGGGTCTTTCCTGAGACTGATACTCCAACCAAGGTTATCCTGAATTTTATGACTAATATCCACTTGTGAGTGAGTACATATCATGTATGTCTTTGTGAGTCTGCATTACCTCGGGGTGATCTTTTCTAGTTCCATCCATTTGTCAGCAAATTTCATGATTTCCTTGTTTTTAATTGCTGAATAGTATTCCATTATGTAAATGTACCATATTTTCTTTATCCCTTCCTCAGTTGAGGGACACCTAGGTTGTTTCCAGATTCTGGCTATTAAGACTGAAGCTGCAATGAACATAGTTAAGCAAATGTCCTTGTAGTATGGTGGAGTATCTTGGTTATATGCCCAGGAGTAGTATAGCTGGGTCTTGAGATAGAGCTTTTCCCAATTTTCTAGGGAAGCACTAAATTGACTTCCAAAATGCTTATACAGTTGTGCACTCCCAGCAGCAATGGAGTGTTCCCCTTTCTCCACGTTCTTGCCAGGCTTTGCTTTCACTTGACTCTTTGATCTTCGCCATTGTGACAGATGTGAGATGGAATCTCAGAGTCGTTCTGATTTGCATTTTCCTGATGACTAAGGACGTCGACCATTTCTTTAAGTGCTTCTTGATCATTAGAGATTTCTCTGTTCAGAATTTTCTGTTTAGCTCTCCCCCAGTTTTTGAATTGGGTTATTTAGTTTGTGTCTAATTTCTTATGTTCTTTATATATTTTGTATATTAGCCCTCTGTCAGATGTAGGGTTGTGAAGATCTTTTCCCATTCTGTGGGCTGCCATTTTGGCCTATTGATGGTATCCTTTGCCTTACAAAAGCTTTTCAGTTTCATAAAGTCTCATTTATTAATTGTTGATTTTAGTACCTGAGCTATTGGTGTACTCTTCAGAAGATTATCTCCTGTGTCAATGCGTTCAAAGCTTTTCCCCACTTTCTCTTCTTTTAAATTTAGTGTATCCAGTTTTATGTTGATGTCTTTGATCCACTTGGACTTGAGTTTTGTGCAGGGTGATAATTATGGATCTAGTTGCATTCGGACATCCAGTTAAACCAGCACCATTTGTTGAAGATGCTTTCTTTTTTTCAATGTATGGTTTTGGTTTCTTTGTCAAAAATCAAGTGACCATAGGTGTGTGGGTTGATTTCTGGGTATTCTATTCAATTCCATGGATCAACCTGTCTGGGTTTTTTGTTTGTTTGTTTGTTTGTTTTTGGGGTTTTTTTTTTTTTGCCAATACCGTGTGGTTTTTATTACTATTGCTTGAAATCAGGGATGGAAATACTTCCAGAAGTTCTTTTAATATACACGATTGTTTTAGCTATCGTGGGCTTTTTTGTTGATGTTGTTGTTTTTCTACATGAAATTGAGTATTGTTCTTTCAAGGTCTGTAAAGAATTGTGTTGGAGTTTTTAATGGAACTTCATTGAATCTGTAGATTACTTTTAGTAATGTGGCCATTTTTACTGTGTTGATCCTACTGATCCAGGAGCGTAAGAGCTCTTTCCATCTTCAGAGAGCTTCTTGAAATTCTTTCTTAAGAAACTTGAAGTTCTTGTCATACAGGTCTTTCACTTGTTTGGTTAGAATTATAACACGATATATTTTTTGTGGCTATTGTGAAGGGTGTTGTTTCCCTAATTTCTTTATTAGCCTGTTAATCACTTGTATAAATGAGGGCTACTGTTTTTTTGGTCGTGTTGTTGTTGTTTAGTTTTGTTTTGTTTTAGTTAATTTTTTTTTAATCCACACACTTTGCTGAAGGTGTTTTCTGTGATAGGAGTTCTCTGGTATAATTTTGGTGGTAACTTATGTATACTATCATATCATCTGTGAATAGTGATGCTTTGACTCCTTCCTTTCCAATTTGTATCCTCTTGATCTACTGTAGTTGTCTTATTGCTCTAGCTAGAACTTCAAGTAGTATATTGAATAGATACAGAGAGAGTGTGTAGCCTTGTGTTTTCCCTGATTTTAGTAGAACTTTTTAAAGTTTCTCTCCATTTAATTTAATGTTGGCTATAGGCTTCCTGTATATTGCCTTTATTGTATTTAGGTATGTGCCTTGTATCCAGGATTTTTCCAAGATTTTTCCCATGATGGGGTTTTGGATTTTGTCGAAGGGTTTTTCAGTATCTAATGAGATGATCATATGGGGTTTTCTCTTTAAGTTTGTTTATATGATGGGTTACGTTGATGGATTTTCATTTGTTGAACCATCCCTGCTTTCCCTGGGATGAAGCCTGCTTGATTATGGTGGGTGATGTTTTTGATGTGTTCTTTGATTTTATTTGCGAGTATTTTTTGAGTATTTTGCATCAGTGTACATAAGAGAAATTGGTCTAAAATTTTCTTTTTGTTGAGTCTTTGTGTGGTTTAGGTATCAGGGTAACTGTAGCCTCAGAATGAATTTGGCAATGTTCCTTTTGTTTCTATTTTGTGGGACAGTTTGAATTATATTGGTGTTAGGTTTTGGTCGTTGTTTTGGTTTGGTTTGGTTAGGAGAATTTTAATGAATACTTCTATTTTCTTCGGGGTTATTGGTCTATTTTAATTGATATTGATTTAATGTTGGTAAGTAGTGTCTATCATGAAAGTTGTCCATTTTACTCAGAATTTCCAATTTTGTGGAGTACAGGTATTTAAGTAAGACCAATCAATTCTTTGGATTTCTTCAGTGTCTCTTGTAATGTCTCCCTTTTCAGTTCTGATTTTGTTAATTTGGATACTGTCTCTCTGCATTGTAGTTACTTTGGCTAAGGGCTTATATATCTTTTTGATTTTTCTCAATAAACCAGTTCTTGGTTTTGTTGATTCTTTGTATTGTTCTCTTTATTTCTAATTTATTGATTTCAGCCCTGAATTTGATTATTTCCTGTCATCTACTCCTCCTGGGTGTGTTTGTATCTTTTTGTTCTAAAACAGTCAGGTGTGTTTTTAAATTGCTAGTTTGAAATCTCTCCAATTTTTATATGAAGGCCCTTAGTGTTATGAACTTTTCTCTTAGAACTGTTTTCATTGTGTCTAATAAGTTTGGGTATGTTGTACCTTCATTTTCATTGAATTGTAGAAAGTCTTTAATTTCTTTCTTGACCCAGTGGTCATTGAGTAGAGAGTTGTTCAGTTCCCGTGAGTTTGTAGGCTTTCTCTTATTTCTATTGATGTTGATTTCCAGCTTTAATCCATGGTGGTTTGATAAGATATGAGGGGTTATTTAATTTTTTTTTAATCTTTTGAGATTTGCTTTGTCACCAACTATTTCAATTTTGAAGAAGATTCCGTGAGGTGCTGAGAAGAAGGCAAATTCTTTTGTGTTTGAGTGAAATGTTCTATAGATATCTGTTAGGTCCATTTGATTCATAATATTTATTAGTTTCATTGTTTCTGTTTGTTTCCTGTCTCAATGACCTGTCCATTGGTGAGAATGGGGTGTTAAAGTCTCCCACTATATGTGTTCAGTGCAATGTGTAATTTAAGTTTAGTAATTTTTTTTTTTATGAATGTGAGTATCCTTGCATTTGAGGCATAGGTATTCAGAATTGAGATGCCATCTTGATGGATTTTTTTTCTTTAATGAGTATGAAGTGTCCTTCCCCATTTAATTTTAGTTGAAAGTATGTTTTATTAGGTATTAGAGTAGCTACTCTAGCTTATTTCTTGGGTCCATTTGCTTGGAAAACCTTTTTCCAGTCCTTTACTCTAAGGTAATGTCTATCTTTGTCTCTGAGGTGTGTTTCTTGTGTGCAGCAGAATGATGGATCATTTTAACATTTATTCTATTAGCTTATGTCTTTATTGGAGAATTGAGACCATTGATGTTGAGAGATATTAGTGACCAATGATTGTTAATTCCTGTTATTTTGGTGGTGGTCGTGGTGTTGGTGTGTGTGTGTGTGTGTGTGTGTGTGTGTGTGTTTCCCTTGTTTTGTTTCGGCTGGTGTGTGGTTATTTATCTCCTGTGTTTTCTTGGGTGTATTTAGCCTCCTTGGGTTGGAGTTTTTCTTCTAGTACGTTTTGTAGGGCTAGATTTGTGGATAAATGTGTTGTAAGATATTTTATCCCATTGTGAACCCTGAGATTGTGAACTGTAAAAACCTGTTTCTGGTTGTGGAATGGCTCAGTACTAACACGCACCTTTAACCCAAGAGCTTTCTGTAAACTAGTAAGAGCTTTACTTATAAACAAGTACTTGTGGTTTTAGGTAAGCACTAGCAACCTTTAATTCAAGAGCTAATTAAGTCAACCCTAGGTCAAAAGGTGGAGCAAGAAAGTTGCTGACAGGGATTAAACAGAAATGAGAAGGGTTTTTAAGACAAATTGGAGGAGAAGGGGCTTTTGGCTTTATACTCATGGGCAGTCAACTAAGCTAGCAAGATTTTGGCTTTTGGCTTTTGGCTTTTTCTTTTGGTACATGAGCTAAGTAGAAAGGCTTTTTTTTCTTTCTGGAATATCAGCTGAGTAGGAAGATCAGCTGGGTGCTTTTTCTGCCTTTCTGAGCTAGTAGCTTTTCACTCCTAAATCTGGCTTCTCGTTCTTCATTGGCAAAATCAAATGGTTGGGATTTTCATTCTTTTTAACAACATAGATATTGTTTAAATTTGGTTCTGTCATAGAATATCTTGTTTTTACGTTTATGGTGATTGAAAATTTTGCTGGGTGTAGTAGTTTGGGCTGACACTCTTAGAGAGTGCAGGGCATCTTCCCTGGCCCTTTTGGCTTTTAGAGTATCTGTTGAGAAGTCAGGTGTAATTGTAATAGGTCCACCTTTATATGTGACTTACCATTTTTCCCTTTCAGCTTTTACTGTTCTTTCTTTGTTCTGTATGATTAGTGCTTGGTTATTATATGCTATGGGGACTTTCTTTTCTGGTCCAATCTGCTTTGTGTTCTGTAAGCTTCTTCTGTGTTTATAAGCATATCTTCCTTTAGGTTGGGAAAATTTTCTTCTATGATTTTGTTGAAAATACTTTTCAGGCCTAGCTGGGAATATTCTTCTTTTATTCCTATTATGCTTAGGTTTCATCTTTTCATAGTGTCCCAAATTTCTTGGATCTTTACTGTCAGGAAATTTTTAGATTTAACATTTTCCTTGACCCATGTACCAGTTTCTTCAATTGTATCTTCTACATCTGAGTTTCTCTGCTCCATCTTTTGTATTCTGTTGGTGATGCTTCTGT
Organism: Rhombomys opimus; assembly: GCA_010120015.1. Classification (NCBI taxonomy): domain Eukaryota; kingdom Metazoa; phylum Chordata; class Mammalia; order Rodentia; family Muridae; genus Rhombomys; species Rhombomys opimus. Next base: position 363,385 of record REGO01000791.1, on the reverse strand, counting down.
AGTTCCTGTTCTCTTCCATAGCTTTTCTGTCTGCAGAATTCCCTCCTTTTGTGTTTTCTTTATTTCTTCTATTTCCAGTTTCAGGTCTTGAACAGTTTTATTCATTCTCTTCACCTGTTTGATTATATTCTTCTGTATTTCTTTGAGGGATTTATTCATTTCCTCTTTAAAGGCCTCTGTCATTTTTATAAGATTGGATTTAGGGTCATCTTCTTGTGCTACAGCTGTGTTAGGATATCCAGGGCTTGGTTTAGTAACATAGCTGGGTTCAGATAGGACCAGATTGCCCTGGATCTTGTTGATTGTATTCTTACACTGCCCTTTAGCCATCTGGTTGTCCCTCATGACAGCTGGTCCTCAGAGATGGAAGCAGAGGAGCAGCTGTGGTTTACTTTAGGGGTACTTGGCAGGCAGAGGACTGGTGGGGAGAAAGTCTCACCTGGTTGTTCCTGGAACTGACAGGCCTCCTCAGGAAGGCAGGCATAGCCCTGGCCAATAGGATGGAGCTCACTACTGCTGGTTGTGACCTAGGGGTGTCCAGGCACGCAGCGTTGTGGGGAGAGAAGTAACTTCGATGTTCCTGGGGCCTGAAGAACCTCTTAGGGAAGGCAGGCCTCCTGGGAAAGGCAGACAGTGACCATGGCCTAGAGGATGGAGCTGGGTGTTCTCTAAATAAGATTTTAAAAATCATAACATCTCCGCCTCAGGCTTTAATTGATCAGTGTGGGATATTGCAACACATTTGCTGCCAGTCAAAAATTTGACGCTTTCTTTTTGGTATTTCGAGAGTGGAGATGTTATTTGCTGCTCTGTGCTATTCATATCCATATGTTACTACCATAAAACAAATCAAGTATGTGCGGAGTTTTCAGAGGCAGCTATTAACTGATGTTCTTTCTTAGATGAAAATCACTAAACAAATGGAAAGCTGCATAGGCTAAGATAATGCCAATAGTTTGAGAACACCCTTGTTTTAGTTATAGATGGATTTTTTTTGCTTTTATTTTATATGTATATGTTTGTGCACAAAGTTCCAGTGGAGGTAAAAAGATGGATCAGAGCTTTTGGAATTGGAATTATAGCTGATTAATTGTGAGTGCTGGAGACCAAACTTGGGTTTCCTGCAAGAATTTGAGCTCTTAATCTTTGAGCCATCTCTCCTCTGAATTTTTTGTTTGATTTGAAAGAGGGTATTGTTATTATGTAAACTAACCTACAATTCAAGATCCTCCTTAAACTCTTGGAATGCTAGGGTTGCTGGCAGCAACACCACAGGAGGCCTAAATAAAACTCCTGGTGTGGTTAATATTTATTCTTATTGCTAAGGCCTATTTTACAAAAGACATGTAAGGGCATATCACACCATAATGGTGATGATAGTTTTAGAGAGCCAGGAAGAGCATTGGGCTAATTGATTTTTCTCATTTATACAAATACAGCCTTTTTGTTTTCTTCTGAGATATCTCCTGTATCTCAGGCTGGCCTCTTTGTAACCAAAGATGACCTTGAATTGATGCTTATGTCTCCTGGTTGTTTGGATTACAGGTGTGTACCATTACACCCAGTTATGCCGTTTTGGGAATTGAGCCCAAGGCTTCATGCATCTGAGGCATGCACTGTACCAACTGAGCTATGTCTCCATCTCATAGGTCTCATATACAGTCTCTTGAGTGCTTTTGTTTCATTTCATTTGCGAAGGACATGAGAAATGTTTCATTCAGGACATCACAACCTTGACTTAGGTTTTTTTCTCCCTCTTATCACAGTAATCTTCCAGGGACACAGTCAGGCAAAATTTTATAAATAGTGAGAGTTGATCTCTCAGATTATTTGCTCTGAGGATCTTCATTTTATAGATTGCTTAGTCTGCTTTGTTGCAGCTAATTATTGTAACACAGTAAGGACCAGTATGCATTTTATCTCTCCAGTTCCTCGTGGATTACCACAATTCAACGTAATAGATATGTATTAGGTGCTCTGTCCAGTCAACCACATAGTAACTACAGAAAACATCTGTTCCTTGTCATCAAGGAGTTGAATCTGTGACTACCTTCTTTCAAAGCCACAGCTATACAAGGCCAAAATGATTTTTAAGGAAGATGACTAATCACAAGGCAGGCAAAATGGTTCTTGCCACCACATCTAACTACCTGAGTTCCATCCAGGGGTCCCACATGATGGAAAGCAAGAACTTACTCAAGCAAGCTGTCCTCCAACCTGTGTACATGGTTGTTGACTTGTGCCTGCCCTGACCACCACCACACATGAATAAGTGTTTTAAAAGGATGCTTAACCATAGGCCGTAGGAATAAAAAAAAACAAAGTCTGTCAGGGAAGAATGGGTATTTTTTTGGAAGAATCAAAATCTTGACTTGGGGTCTTAAAGAAAGAGGTGCCTTAAAGAAAGACATGCCTTTCCAGATATGGCTCTAACAGTGATTTTTACCTGTTTCAAACCGGTAATTGAATATACAGAGATGACTTAGTAATTGGAATATGGCATGTCGTTTGTCTCCAGAGTCAGTAAACCTGCTGGTCATACATGATTGTTTTACATAGTGTTTTGGCCTCTTTAGCATCTAAAATAAGTGAATAATTTCCATTGATTTTAATATTTATGTTGATATGCTAGAGAAAGGTGAAGAATTATTCATGTATCCATTGATCCAGGTGTAGTTCTCCACACTTGTACTTGAAAGCACTGAGGAAGTGGAGGCAGGACTTGCAGTGTTCAAGGTCAGCCTCAGCCACATAGTGAATTTTGAGATCAGATTAAGTTACTTGTGATCATGTCTCAAATGATTACAGTGATGATGATACTAATATTTATTGAGCATCTATTGTGTACCACGCTCTCTTTTATGTGTTCCTGTTACAAAGACAAAATAGCCAACAATTTCTGTCCTTGTGGAATATATATTACTTGCAGTACATAATAAACAGTAAATAATATATCTAAAATAATAAAATGTGATAGAAATAGGACAGGATGAGATTATTAATGAGGGACTTAACGGGAACAAGTAGGAATAGTGCGTGTTCATTAATGTATACTGTGACTCATTTTTTTTAGAATAGGTGTCCTGAAGGCCTATTTAATTTCTTAAAAAGTGTGTGTGTGTGTGTGTGTGTGAGAGAGAGAGAGACAGAGAGAGAGAGACAGAGAGAGAGAGACAGAGAGAGAGAGACAGAGAGAGAGAGAGAATGTATATGTTCATGATGGTGGGGAACACATGCCATAGCATACTTGTGGAGTTTAGAGGACAATGTTGTGGAGCAGGTTCCCCTTTTCCTCCTTTACTTGGGATTATGTGAGCAAACTCATATTATTCGGCTTGCATGACCGTTGGCAAGTACCTTTTACCTGTCAAGCTGTCTTACCAGCCTTCGAAGGACTCTTTCTGGTTACTCTGGGACCTAGGTAGTCTGAATCTGGTGTTCAGTTTATCCCAGAAAAAAAAAATTCTTCTCTGCTCACTCCAGTCCCCTAAGCAGAGGACAAACTATGGTATTACCGTTCTGAATCTTGGCACTTAAAAATCATGAAGCCATGCTTGGGTATAGGGCCTCTAGCTGCTCTGTGAGGGCTCAGATGATAACTTGTGAAGCACACTTAAAAATACGAAATCTCTCCTTCTGGTGTTCCAGTTATTAGCTCATCTCTGGTAATAACAGGTTTTTCTATCTTTGCAGTGTCACGGGCTTTCTGTGGAAGGTTTTGTTCTTCCTTCTTCAACCACTAGGGAGGTAAGATTTTGTCTTACATTTATTTGAAATGTAAAGCTTGCCATCTGAAATATTCGGTTTTCAATTATTGAATTGATGTTATTGAAACTAAGTATATTATATTACACAATAATAATATGGTGCTGGGGAGTTGGCTCACTCAGTAAACTTCCTTGCTCTGCAAGCAGGAGTACCTGGGTTTGGATCCCCAGCACCCAAGTTGGCCATGGCTATGCAAACCTGTAATGCCAGCAGGTGGATTCCAGGGGCTTGCTAGTCTAGCTGAAATGGAGTGTTGCAGATTTAGTGAGAGACCCTGTCTTAAAAAGGGGGGAGGGAAGGGGGATAGGAAACCAATTAAGAAAAAGATATTGACAGGCAGTGGTGGCACAAACCTTTCATGCCAGTACTTCGGAAGCAGGTAGAGTTTGAAGCCAGCCTAGTCTACAGAGCAAGTTCTTGGACAGCCAGGGGTACACAGAGAAACCCTGTCTGGAAAAACCAAAAAACAAAACAAAACAAAAAACCCTCAGATTTCAGCTGCTGGCTTCCACATGAGTCTATACAGTCAGGTGTACCAGCACACATGAATATACACTCCACACATGCGCACCGTGCACATGAATAAGTATGTGTTGTAATAAGAATAGTTCTTTATAATAGTTAATTAAGTTATTTCTGTATGAGACTGGGAGTTGGAGACGGCAACAGGGGTACAAGATTAAGAATGAATGGTTTCTTACCTTCTCCCGTCTCTTTCACTCCAAACTTTCTCTAACAGGACACTGTAGACCTCTGCTGATTTTGGCTTCTAATTATACTTTAGAGTTACATGAACTCTCTTGTCCAGTGTAGTGAATTAGAGCTTCTAGAGAGGAAACCTGAGCATTTGTAATTTTTTGAATCTATACATAACCATGGTTGGGCAACATCGCCGAAAACAATAGACACAAATTATCAGATGTTTTTGTTTTCCTTTTGTACTAACAAGCTAGGACTAGTAGGTTTGGAGGGTATAAAATTCTCAAAAGCTGGACTTGTTGCAATAGCAGCAGGATGTGCCAGTACTAAAAACTAATGAGCGTGATGTCTCAGACCATGCTACCTGTGTATTTAAACAAGTACATTCTGTGCATTTGAACAGTGTTGGAATATTCGTAGTAATAACAAAAACCTAATACCTCTAAGAACCCTTCACGTTATTTAATTTGGTTTGCTTCTTTCTTCTTTTTCTGTTGTTGTTTGGTTTGGTTTTTGTTTTTCGAGACAGAGTTTCTCGGAGTAGCCTTGGCTGTCCTTTGTAGACCAGGCTGGCCTCAGACTCACAGATTTCACTTGCCTCTGCCTCCCCGAGTGCTGGGATTACAGGCCTGCGCCATCTGCACAGCTATTTTTTTTTTAAATTTTATTTTCAGCCCAACTTTGTAAGATACATAAGAAGAGACTGTTTTTCCCAGTTTATAAATAAGGGAACAAACTTAGAGATTGATTATCCAAGGTTATTTTACTGCTGTCACAAGTTTTGAACCCAAGTCCTTAGACTCCAAATCTACTTGCTTCTATAAAATCGATATAATTTTACGAAAAACATTTCTCAATCTACTTTACTCCAAAATAAATGCATTTTTATAAAAATAAAATGTTTTTTTTTCTTACACTTACCTCTAGCTCCCAAATAATGAAATGGAGACTTATTAAATTTATTAATATGCTTTAAACCCTATAGCAGGGCAGATACTCATCTATTCTAACCCATCTATGCTGGTCTGGACTATTTACCAGCCATGTGCCCCATTACCTGTCATCTAGTCTCACCCTGGCTGCTCCTACTCCATCTGTGTTCTTTTGGCAACTCTCTCATGGCAACCTCTTCATGGCCACCTCCTCACTCCCTGGTGACTTTCTCTTCGACCCTTTTCTTGTCTCTCTGGGGACCCCTAACTAGTATTGGAAGTTTCACCTCAGCTCTTCTTTCTTCTGCCCAGCTATTGGATTTTCAGCTCTTTATTAACCAATCAGAGATGATGGAGAACAATTTTTACTCACAACATTGAAACAGTAGATTCTTTAGTAATAATGACCATGCCCACATCTGGACTACAACCAGATCTCTGGGTATAGAAATCAGCATCTGAATCCACAATGTATAAAACCATCCCTCAACACATTTTAATATTTTTAATTTAGTTTATGAGTATGAATATTTTGCCTGCATGTATGTATGTACACCACATGCATGCCTGGAGCCTGTGGTAATCAGAAGAAGGGGTCATATCTCCTAGAACTGGAGTTGTGAATGGTTGTGAGCCACCATATGGGTGCTGGGAATTGAACCTAGGTACTCTGAAAGAGCAGACAGTGCTCTTAACCACTGAGCCATTTCTCTAGCCCTATAGCCACATTTCTTAAGATCTATTTTATTCTAACAAGATGTAGCTATTTCACATAATTCTATTCGTCATGTATATTATTTAAAGTGTGACTTTAATGTTTTCTCTAATCCGGATCATAGATTTAGTCTCATAAATGGCTTCATAAAGCCTCATGAAGTTGCTATAGCCTGTCATCATCTTTGCAATCATTGACATGTTTAGATTACTTCAAGTTTTGCATGTGTGGCTGATGGTACCATAAACATACACACAGAGCTTTTTCTTCTCAGTATTATTTTCTTAGGACAGATTCCCAAAAATAAGATTTTGTGGTAAGAGGACATTTATACTTTTATCACTCTTGTTATGAATTGCCAGATTGCCTTCCAAAATAATTAAATTAATTTATACCATTTCATTAAAGGGGCTGAATTCAGACTTGCAGTTATAATTGGTTTTGCTATGTTTCAAAGGAAAGGATTGATGTTCTAAAGTGATGGGATCCTTAAAAGTGATTTTCTCTTTTTCTATCACAGATGACTCCAGGCGAGATTAAATTTTCAGTCCACGTGGAGTCTGTCTTGAACCGTGTACCTCAGCCAGAGTACCGCCAACTTCTAGTTGAAGCCATTCTTGTTCTCACCATGCTGGCAGATATTGAAATTCATAGCATTGGAAGCATCATTGCTGTGGAAAAAATAGTCCATATTGCCAATGACTTGTTCCTTCAAGAACAGGTAGGTTGCCTAATGTGGTATACACCTGCAATCACAGCATCTGGGATTTTGGAGATAGGAGGATGGGGAGTTCAAGGGCAACCTCAGCTATATAGTGAGTTCAAGAACAGCTTGAGCTATCCAACACCAAAAACATATAACAGATATTTCTTTCTCTTAGCCATCATGAGAGAAGACAGAAGTATCTAGATTTTCTAAACAGTCCTAGTTTTAAATGTTTTGGAATGATATTAGTCCACATATCAGAAAATATGAGATGTAGCCCATGGTAGCTCAGTATCCAAGTGGGTTCCCTAGTAAGGGGAACAGGGACTGTCTCTGACATGAACTCAATGGCTGGCTCTTTGATCACCTCCCACCCTGAGGGAGGAGCAGCCTTGGTAGACCACAGAAGAGGACACTGCAGCCAGTCCTGAAGAAACCTGATAAGCTAGGGTCAAATAGAAGGGGAGGAGGTCCTCCCCTATCAGTGGACTTAGGGGCAGGGAGGAGATGAGGGAGGGAGGGTGGGATTGAGAGGGAATGAGGGAGGGGGCTACAGCTGGGATATAAAGTGAATAAACTGAAACTAATATAAAAAATTGAAATTAAAAAAAAAAGAAAATACGATCGCTTTTAGGCATAGACTCTAGATTTGGAATGTCTAGACTTTTTGAATTGAGGTGGTTTCAAATAAAATTTGAAGCCTAAGTCAGTAGTATTAGAAGGTGGAGGTCCCAGTGTAGCCCCACTATGGTTATCTTCAAGTGCTAACATTCTCTTTTATAAACAAATGTGAATCATTTAATCAGTTATTAATTGATATTTTATTTCTAAAATGCTTTATAAAATTCTAAATAGTAGCCAGGCATGGTGGCATACACCTTTAATTCCAGCACTCAGAAGGAAGAGGCAGACGGATCTCTGTGAGTTTGAGGCCAGTCTGGTCTACAAAGTGAGTCCAGGACAGCTAGGGCTACACACAGAGAAACCCTGTCTCGAAAAAAAAAAATCTAAATAGTAATTAAAATAATTTAGGGAGTCTAGTGTATAGAAATTCATATCCATCCTTCACAATCCTGATCCCCTTCTGGTTAAACAGCCAAGGAACTTGTGATGGGGAGGCTGCTCTGAGGTACGCTCATCGGAATTTGACTTAGCAGGATTGGTAACTTTTCCTTTCCGCTGTGTTTCCCCACCCTTTCAAACCAAATAGAAAACCCTCGGCGCAGATGATACCATGTTGGCAAAGGATCCTGCATCTGGCATCTGTACTCTTCTGTATGACAGTGCACCCAGTGGCAGATTTGGCACCATGACCTACCTTTCCAAGGCAGCTGCCACCTATGTGCAGGAGCTTCTGCCACACAGCCTTTGTACCATGCAGTGATGGACGTGGGTTGTGGCTGCTGGAATCCTTTCAATATTTGGTCCATCTTGGTTGATTGTGCATGGAACTGAAATGTTAATACCTGATCACCCCCCCCATGCCCATTTCCTGGCCCATCCCTCCCAGGAAGAGAGAACTTTGGTGAGAATCTCGTTACTTTGTAAGAACCCTTACCTGGAGACCTACCTCTAGTGTGAAGGTTCAGCCAGGCCTACAACCACTATCTCTCTTCTTTTATGATTCATAAAAGTCTGAGTGTGTTTTTACTCTGTAGAGCTGCTACCAACTTAGTTTTCTAACTCCTGTTGGGGAGCAGGTATTAGTAACTTAGTCCTGAAGCTTTGTTTTCTTATTTGAGATTAGTTAGTTTGTTTGTTTGCTTGGTTTTGTGTGTGTGTGTGTGTGTGTGTGTATGAGTCATGGGTATTGATTGGGCCATTATATTAAGAAAATAGATGCTCAGTTGGAGTTGATGCTACTGTAAATTGGAAATGTCTACTCTAAGTGCCTTTACTTAAGAAAAGCTGGTACCAGATTGTGGCTTCCATCTTTGCTCAAAAGTTGCTTTGCTCTGAGTGATGAAATGGTTTCTTTGTAGAAATATTGTCCTTTCTGTACCTGCCCACAATGCCTACCCTCCCTGTGGTGAAATATTAAATAATTTAAGCTCACATGTAAAATTTCTCTGTTAACACTTGAAGTCACAATTTATGAAGAGTGCTGCTGTCAGACACATATTTGAAAACACTTGGAATAACCCAGAGAAATGGAGCTAGAAGCCCAATTTCAAAGAGGAAGGGAAAGGAGATCATAGGTATCACTTTTCACATGGGAGCCAGGAGACCCACCTACCAGACAGTCATGGACACTCAATCTTTGCCTCCGAAGAGTAACCCATATACAACACAGAGAGTAGCTGAAGCCTATCTTGAGCAAAGAGAAATTCCATAGTTTGGTCTGTGGCTGCCCTGCTGAGCACCTCTTTCCTGTACTTTTGTTCTCCATCTCACCTAGTCACTCCCCACCACATCTAATCACCCCTTCTTAACCTCCTCCCCTCAAACATTTATTCTTCAATTCTTTTACTTACATTGGTTTTCACTATTTAATTCTAGTATTTAAATCCTTGAATCTTGGCATCTGTGACCAAATATCTATTGTTATACATACACCTGTGTGTGTTGTAAGTGGTTAAATAATATGTAAGTATTTTTCATGTGTCTGTCTGTTTGTCCGTCTGTCTTCACATTGATGGACAGAATAAGCATGTAAATAATAGCCAAGCCAAGACTGGTCATACTCAATGCTAACCCAAACATTTGAGAGGCTAAGGCAGGAGGATCACAAATTCAAATACACCCTGGGTTACGTACCAAGTTCCAGGCCAGCCTGAGTATAAGACCCTGTCTCAAAAATATTTAATGCATGTGTTGTGTGTGGGAGAGCGATGTGGCTGGCCTCAGGCTGACACTCAAAGATTAGTAGAAATATACCTTCCATCCTATTCCCCACTTCCACCTATAGGTAGCCTGGCTTAGCAGAGGCTTCTCCTAATTTTCCCTGTTTCTACCCAGATAATTTCCTACTCGACTCTCCTTTCCCTCAAAATTTTAAGGGTTTTCCCCCAGAACAGTAATGGGGACGTTGGAGCTAGGGAGCTCAAAACAGTCACAGAATCAAAAACACTCTTCTGAGCACACAGGCTAAGCGCAGTGCGCTAGCAGACAGGTGTGTGTGGGGGAGAACAAAGGTCAGGTGGCCCACCTGTCCCCTCCTACAACCTATGGAAATCCACAGTCAGTAGCTTTCCGGTTGCATGATTTTTCCGATCACTTTTGAGGACAACACTCAACCTGCTCTGCACTAGTTTGTCTTTGCACAGCCTGAACGTGTAGCCCCGTCAGAGAGTATATTCCACTCCTTCCTGGACCTCTTCTCTTGAAGTGACATTGAGGCCTACATTTCTGTGGGGTTACTGATTTGTTTGTCGATGGAATGCCCAGACAGTGGTATTTAATTTTTACAGTAACTTCTCAGAAAACATGACTGATATTTTGTTCATTTTAAGGGTGCCAATGTGAAGAAAAAAAAAAGACACGCTGGAACTGTTTTAAAACACATAATGCTTTCACATCAGAAAGAAGGAGTAAGAATTTACTATGTCTGATGTCACCGCACAAAACCATATATATGTTTTCATGATTGAACCGAATTCATGATTATTTCACATAATATATGTAATTATACAGTACACTCAAAGCTCATTAATTGGGTCAAATTAGAATAACATTTGTATACTGTACATTATTGTACACCACATACCATATGTAAACAAGCAAGTTTAGTGCTATCTTTAGACAGACTGTCCACTAAAAATAAAAGATGGATTTTTGCTGTATTTCAACTCTACATAAGTGGTATTTCTCTTTTTTTTTTTAAAACACTTTTTTATGTATACAGTGTTCTGCCTGCAGGCCAGAGGAGGGCACCAGATCTCATTATACATAGTCGTAAGCCACCATGTGGTTGCTGGGAATTGAACTCAGGACCTCTGGAAGAACAACCAGTGCTCTTAACCTCTGAGCCATCTCTCCAGCACCCATAAGTGGTATTTCTAAACTACTGGAAAAGAACTTAAATAGTTTTTTTTCCTCCTAAGTATTATCAATATTTCACACACTGTTTAAAATACTCACTGACTTGATCTGGGCGGAGATGGTGCATGCCTTTAATCCCAGCATTTGGGAGGCAGAGTCTCTGTGACTTCAAGGCCAGCCTGTTCTACACATTGATTTCCAGGACCATACAGAGAAACCCTATCTCAGAAAACCAAAACCAAACAAACAGAAAACCTCAATGGCCATTTCTGTAACAAGAGAGTACTTGAGTACTTATCTAGCAAGAATAAATAGTGTCTCTATTCCTTGTCTAGATAATTTGGTTTGACTGCATTCTGGGAATTTGACACAACTAGTATGGCAAAAGTTGTTACCCTTACCCATAGTCATAGTTCACAGAATCGTGTATGTGTGTGTTCATGGATGTCAAGTACCTGTGTATCACGCTGTTGCACATGCATGTGGAGGCTAAGGGTCAACCTGAGGTGTTATTCTTCAGAAGCCCCCGCTGTGTTTTTAGTAGAGTCTTTCACTGGGGTCTGAGATGTACCAGTTAGACTGGGCTGAGTGGTCAGTGGGCCTCAAGAATCCTGTCTGGGTCCCCAGGACTATGACCTGCTTTTTCTGTGTGTACTGGGCGCCTAATTCAGGTCCTCATGCTTACATGGCAAGCACTTAACTCACCAAGCCATCTCCTCAGCCCCTTAGTCTTTACTTTTTGTCCAGTTGGAGTAACTGCAGATCTTGGTTTGCTCATTAGAACCCTTAGCTATACTTCTTTTAATTTTTAATATCACTTTCTGTCATTCTCATAAATGTTGGAGGGTGGATGATATGATTGATCACCTTATATCTAGTAGAAGTCTAGTTTCTTTTTAAGGCTGTGTCTCAAAGCCAGGAGCCTGTCCACAAAGCACAAGATGTACTTGACATCAGTGAATGGGATTTAGAATAACACATAAAACAGATATTAGAGATGGTTGATAGAACAGTCCTTAAAACAAATAGTACGTCAGTGCTTGCCAAATGCATAGGCTTCACAGCGAACATCTGAAGTAGGTAGAGTTGATGATCCCATCTTACTATAGGTGAGGGAGCTAAGGCACTGATAGCTGAAGTAAATTGCCCAAGATAAATTAGCTAATAAATTGCTGTTCTGGGATTTGAACTACTGCACTGACTTTAAAGAGTTTAGAGTTCTCATTTATAACAAATGGATTCTTCAAGGAAGATATGGTAGGAGATGTTGGGAAGACAAGGGTCAGTGTTTTGAAAGCATCAGTGAAAAGGCTGTGAAGTGAGCAAAGAAAGCCAATGGGAAAGTGCTATCTTTTTTTTAATTTGTATAATTCATTTCATCCAGAATTTTTACCTTACTGATTAATCATGATATCATAGAGATTTTTTAATTAGTAACACGTGTATATGTGAACATAGATTATTACTATCATGATACATTTTATTTTTAAAAAGGCAAATACCAAACTAAACAAGTAAATAAAATAAAAACCAAGTTCATACAGCAGAGATAACTGAACACTTTACATTTCATCTGATGTATTTAAAGAAGAAAGAAAATGAAAAGATATAAAAGGAAAAATAGAAGTCAAAGTTTACTCACTTAACTATATGCAGCCATTTTATTTTTTGTTATTTTTATTTTTATTAATTACAGTTTATTCAGTTTGTATCCCCCCTGTACCTCCCTCCTTCCATCTTCCCCACTCCTGTCCCTCTCCCAGTCCACTGAAAAGGGAGGTCCTCCTCCCCTTCCCTCTGACCCTAGTCTACCAGGTCTCATCAGGAGTGGCTGCATTGTCTTCCTCTGTGGCCTGGTAAGGCTGCTCCCCCCTCAGGGGGAGGTGATCAAAGAGCAGGCCAATCAGTTCATGTCAGAGACAGTCCCTCTTCCCATTACTATGGAACCCACTTGGACACTGAACTGCCATAGGCTACCTCTGTGCAGGGGTTCCAGGCCATCTCCATGAGTGGTCCTTGGCTGGAGTATCAGTTTCAGAAAAGACCCCTGTGCCCGGACTTTTAGGATCTGTCGCTGTCCTTGTGGAGCTCCTGTCCTCTCCAGGTCTTACTATCTCCCACTTCTTTCTTAAGATTCCCTGTACTCTGCCCAAAGTTTGGCTATGAGTCTCAAAAAAAGTGCTATCATAATATATTCATTTTTCCTCTTGCTGCCTCTGCCAGCAAGGAAGGCAAAGGAGGCCCACAAAAGAAACTGTCCCATCTATTCTGACCTTGCAGCTTTAAATGTTACCTTTCCAAACAGAAAGAGAAAGCAAACCAACTAATTGTTTAGGGCCATCGCCTCCCCTACCGACTGTTTGTCCCAGCATTGGGTACCCTAAAATTTTTGACTGGGAAAAGATGGTTGATTATTTTTGCAATATATATAATGTGTATAGTAACCCTTCTTGAAACTCTGCTCGTCTGATTTTTTGTTTTAACTCAATGGTCTCTTTTTTGTCTCCTCTCTGGAATTAGCCTCTCCTCCCAGTATCCACACATAGGAATATCAAATTTATTTTCTTCGCCTTGGTATGGGACAGGTCTTAATGACACCCAGTTTTTGAAAACCATCTCTGTGTAACCCCCTCTGGGGATGGGTGTTTGCACACACATATGCATACGTGGAAGCCAGAGGTTCACATCAGGTGACTGCTTAAGTCATTCTCCACCTATTTTTACAGACAAGGTCTCTTCACCGAACCTGCACTCAAGGAGATCTGCCTACTTCTGCCTCCTTAGCATCGAGATGCCAGACAGCTGGCTTACATGTGGGTGCTGAGGATCTGTACTCAGGTGAACATGATTATATAGCAAACACTTCTCTGAGCTATCTCCCCAGTCCCAATTTACTTTTCTATTAAAAAATAAAAAAAAAGAAATCCACACTGGTGCTACAAAGAGAATGAGCAGCAGGGCAGTAAGAACAGAAGTCTGGCAAGATAGCTCAGTTGGTAAAATGCTGGTTATGCCTAAAGTCAACACCCAGAACCCCTATTTTAAAAGTTGAGCATGGTGACACACACTTATAATTCCAGTGCAGGGGATATGGATGTGGATCCTTGAGGCTTGCTAGCCAACCAGTATAGTCTACTCAGCAAGTTCAAGGCCAGTGAGTGACCATGTCTCAAAAATCAAGGTGAATGGCACCTGAGAAGTTCTACTTGAAGAAATATACATGGACCCTTGTTGTGTGACAAACTTACCCTGGGAAGACACAGCACACAGATAAGCAGCCCATAATAGACCAAAGTACAGATACCACTGAAGTCCAACTTTATGAGCCATTGAGTTTTATTGAAGTTACTTACAGGAATGCGGATAAGAGATTACTCACAGGAGCAGAAATAACTCAAAGAAAGCTGCATCACCAAATCCTACCCCAACAAGGGAGACAGCATGCAAAACCTAAAAATCTGGAGCACATTGCACAGCTCAACAAGTTAGAGAGTGTCTTTTCCAGGTAGCTCAGCTGATCTTTGATTCTTCTAGGCAGTTGGGCTGGTCTCTGCTTCTTCCAAGAAATTTTACTTGTCTGACAGTTATTCAGCAGGGTTTACTCTTAGGAGACGATAGGGGGGTCGGCTAATGAATCTGGTCAGTTTCAGGGACTTCCTGATCTATTTTAAGTTGTTTACTTTTCGTCATAAGGAATTTGCCTGCAGGATGGAGTGTTTCTGATTTGTCGGAAACTGCTACACAACAAACCCGACACAGACACACACAGACACACACACACACACACACACACACACACACACACACACACTACCCTGGTAGCCTGGTGTAGAGGGGAGAAACAGGTGCATTTGAGGCTTGTGTGTTAGAGATGTAACTGGTGAAAATTGCTGATGGATTGAATCTGCAAGTAAAGAAACAGAAACAGGAGGAGGGTCCAATATGGCAGCACTGACCACACAGGGTATCTGAACAGCAGCTCAGCAGTGAGAGCAGGGTGACTGGCAGGATGTACTGTGAATCCCCAAACCCCAATATCTGTGTTTCTCAGGTGAAAGAAGTATCTATATGGATACTCAAAGGTCCATCTTCAGGCCACACAGCTAATACCAGGAAAATTTCCCGGGAACCTTTCAAGCACTGCCACATTCCTAGGCCACCCACCTGAACCCACCACCTGTGGATATCTTCCTGGAACAGGCAGCAAGCACGCGGGGTTCCTACCCTGTAGCTGTAAGCCACAGGCCCAAACCCCACCATCTGTGGATACCTCGCGTACAGTTGTGACCCTGCAGCCACCAGCCACCCAAGCCCGCTTTCTGTGGATATCTTCCTGAGACCAGCATGTGGCAGCTCAGCCCTTGAGCACTCACTGTCCTGGCCTGTGGAGTGAATACCTCTCTGGACTGAGGATGTGGCTCCAAAACCTGGGCGCCCACTATCATAGTCCTGTGGACACCTTCTGGGTACCAGAGGCTTCTGGGTTCCAAACCTGGAGACAACACTCAACATCTTTCCCGGGGGCTGTGGCTGGGGGCACTCACTCTCACCTCCCAGTGGAGGAATATATTCTTGGTGCTGTGGGGGAGGCATAGCTCCATTCTGCCTGCTCCCCACCTGCCTGGTTCACTCAGGTCAGAATAAGCCAGCACAGCACAGCACAGTGAACACAATGGAGCTGAGCTAAGCTTGGGACCCAGGTTCCATTCTCGACCATCTTAAGGAAGCCTGTAAGGCACTGGAGAAGCTCTAGACAATGAGATCTATCTGCCAGGACCCCAGCAGCCTGGCTCACATAGGCCAGGAACAGTGAGCACACCACAGACAGAGAACCCAGAGGAGCCAGGCACGGTGCCCAAGTTCCACTGTCCTCCTCTCCCCGGAGGCCTGTGGGACACTGGAGCAGTTCTAGGCTTAGGGATATTTCTGCCTGCTCCCCAGCAACCTAGCCCACCTGGGTCAGAAACAACAAGGCCATCGCAGCCAGTGAACCCAGCATTGCTGAGACAGGCCTGAGACCTAAATCCCATCCTCCACCATCTTAAGGAAACCTGTGGAACATTGGAGCAGCTCTAGACTCAGAGATCTTTCCACCTGTGCCCCAGGTACCTAGTATACCTGGGTCACAAACAGTGAGCCAGCAGAGACAGTGAATCCAGGGGAGACTATTCAAGACTCCAGAAACAGGTGGATCCAGTCTGCAGTACAGGATCCAAGAATAATAGGTCAAGGCTATCTCTACCAGATGGCTAGAGGCCAGTGTAAGAATACAGGCAACAAAAACCAGGACATAATGACTTCACCAGAATCTCCAAAAACCAACAGATATTCTATTGCAGCTGAAACACAGGAATATGATCTTAAATCTATGATTATGCAGTTATTCGAGGCACATAAAGAAGAAACGAACAAAAAATAGAGGCCCATATAGAGGAAATGAACAAAAAAAAAAA